>CAJGYO010000010.1:12541432-12889315 GCA_904845875.1 Miscanthus lutarioriparius
GGATGATGAAGAATCGCTTTGGTTTGAAGCCAAAAGTGTAGACCTTCCTCTGCTCAAACGCCCATATCCAGAATTTGGTACGACGGTCGCTTCTTCCCACAAATTAATAGCCCTAGAGTTTCAATACTGAAGTTCATCGGCCAAGATAGCACAAGCATAATAGAACATGTCACGGTATCTTATACAGCTTGGGCTAAGCATCCATTGAAGAAGCCCATCGAAAGTTCGCTTTTCTCCTTGTCCTTATTAGGGCCACCCTTCACTTGGTTATCTATCGCCATTAACTCCGCTAGCAATTGGAATGACCTAGAATAGAAGTTCCATATATTTTTACACTAGGGGACATGAGAAAGAAAAGAAGATTACCTATTTGACAAACTTCATAAGGCAAAAGAACTAATGAATCTGGGCAATTCCAGTTTCCTTCTGTGAGGTTCCAAGAGACTAGAAATTTGGTGCTTCCTCATTAAACTTGGCTATCAGATCGCCTAGGTCGCTTGGCCATTCAAGGAATGTTGCCAATATGGAGAGAGAAGTCACCGGACAAAAAGTTTGATAACTTGGGTCAATTGGCCCAACAAGTGGCGCTACTAACAGCTAATTCCGGTAGTAACGCGTAGAGATAACCCGATTCTAGAAAAGTACTTCACATTGGTCAAGCCTATAATCCATATTCAATGATGATGCCTATGAAGACGATGGAAGAAGAAGAGGCTGCCATGGCTGGGAATGGAATTGGGGTAATGGTGTCAAACTTTGGGGAAGAGGAGTCGAAGAGAGCTATGACTTTGATGCCACAGTAACCCATGCTTCCTTCGATTTCTTTCCCTTTGAGAAGGGGCAGACTGTTGCCCGACAATCACAGCAGCAAGTTGCTTCCCCGATCGCCAAGAAGAATAAGAAGTTCTACAAGTTTCATACTACATCTCATTCTACTAATGAGTGCAGAGTTTTCCGACAACACATACAGAGGCTATTTAACAAGGAAGGCTCAAATTCGATATCACTTTGTAATGAAAGTTGATGATAATCCTTCCTAGGGGATCAAAAAGATGGTCTATGCTAGCCGCCTAAAGGAAAGACTAAGGTCCCAACATCAACTAGATCAAGAGAAACTAGAACGGTCAATCCCTTAGATGCAAATATCGGCCGATTAATACAGAGAACTTAGAAGACGTCGCCATAAGCAAAAAGAACCGATATGAGTGTGGAGAAACGCTTAAAAGATGGGGAAGCAATGGAAGCCAAAAGTTACATCTTGAATTTTGTTGAATAAATGGCGTTAGTTAGTATGGAAAAGGATTATCAACGTTGGTTAGAGGAGCAAGAATACCAGCGTCAACAAGAAAAGGAGAGAGAGGTAAGAAAGTCAATGTCGAATCACATTGAATTGTCCTTTCTTCAATTATATCGAACTAAGGTTTGAAATTGCCACCGTAAATAATTGTCCGGAATGCGCCGAGTAACAATATTGGGAGTTTAGGCATCTCAAGCCAATCACTTGGCCTATCCATGTTCGAGATGAGTATCATCATGATAATACGGATCAAGCGCTAAAAAATAGAAGCGTTCATGATCGGTTTGGAAAGCGTGTTGGTGATCAAAATTGGGTTGATTATGAAGAAGAAAGTGATGAGGAAGAATATAGTTTCAGTGTGAAGGCCAATGGTGTCCAGGAGGGTTTGACAAGAAGCCGTAAAACAAGAGTGCAATGCCTAAGGAATAGAGAACTAGAATAGGCTCAAGCATCCGGTAGACCTCAAGTGTATGTGTATAAGAAAACAACTGATAAAAAGGCAACCATCGCCAATATTCAAAAATGGCTTTTCTCCATACATTAGAGTTCGTAGCTCCAAAGCAGAGACAAGAAGTTTATTCAGATTTCTGATGAATCAAGTATGAGGAGATAGCTGCTGTTGAGTTGATGCTTATACAAGAGGGCTATATTTGATAAACCAATCAAGCATCGACACTTAAAGGCTTTATATGTAAAAGGTTTTGTTGATGGAAAGTCGGCGAACAAGATGTTGGTGGATGGAGGTGCTTTATCAATCTTATGCCTTTACACCACTTTTTGTAAACTTGGCAAGGACCAGGAGATCCGATTAGGGACCGATATGATGCTTAAGGACTTTGGGGGTACATGTCTAAGACCTGTGGGGACAATGAACGTTGAACCGATTGAATAGGAGTAAGACCTCGCTGCCACCACATTCTTCATTATCGGCGGAAAAGGTTCATATGGCTTTTACTCCTTGGTCATGATTGGATTCATGCAAACTGTTAGGTGTCAGCCAACCATGCATCAATGTCTCCATCCAATGGCATGGAGATGATGTCACCGTTCACGCTGATGAAGTCCGTGAGTATTGCAACAAATTTTATCTAGTGTATTGGGAGCTAGAAGTCTTTGAGTGTTTTTCTCTCGGCAAGTTATGGGAAGGAGGCTTCATTAGAATCATTAGTGAAAGCCAACACCGATCCAAGCAAATGGGTTTTGAAAATTTGTTTAATGGATAATCCGGGACAGATGGTAAAATAAATGGCAAGTCGGGACATGGCTTCACGCCCCCATGAATTAGAAGAGGTAGATATTAGTTCTGGAGATAGGCCTAGGCCAACGTATGTAAGTGCCAAGTTGGATCCTCGAGTATAAGCAAGAGTTAACAATTTATTAAAGAATGTAAAGACTATTTTCTTGGAAATACTATGAGATGCCCGGTCTAGACCGATCGATTGTTGAACATCAATTGCCAATCAAACTCGGATATCGGCCGCTTAAACAAGCTCCGAGGAGATTCAACCTAAAATGTGCTTGATGATATCAAAAGAGACTACAAGGTTACCGAAGCAAAGTTTATCCGATCGCGTCGATATGTAGAGTGGATATCGAATGTTGTCCCTGGTATAAGAAGAATGGAAAGTTAAGAGTTTGCATCGATTTTAGATCTGAACAAGGCCACACCCATGGATGGTTATCCGATGCCAATAGCCGATATGTTGGTAGACACAAAGAATTTAACACAAGGTTATTAGCTTCATGGATGGCAATGCAGATATAACCAAATTTTCATGGCTAAGGAAGATATAGCAAAGACCGCTTTCAAAATTTCTCAAGCGTAATCGGTTTATTTGAGTGGGTTGTGATGACCTTTGGTCCTAAGAATGTCGGTGTAACTTATTAGAGGGCAATGAATTATATTTTTCATAAGTTGATCGGTAGGATTGTTGAAATCTACATTGATGATGTGATGATAAAACCAAGGGGTACAAGGAGCATCTAGTTGATTTATGGGAGACTCGAATGTACAAGAAAACATGGTCTAAAGATGAATCCTAATAAGTGTGCCTTTGGAGTATCACCGGACAATTCTTGGGTTTCATGGTCGACGAGAGAGGAATCGGTTGGTCAAAAAGCATAAAATAATTGATGAGGCAAAGGTTCTGCGGACTACTAAAATAGAGTTCCAATCTTTGCTTGGTAAGATTAATTTTATCGTAAGGTTTATTTCAAATTTGGTTTCTGAGAGTTCTCGCCGCTTTTCCTTTGTTGAAGTTGAAAAATGATCAAGAATTTGGTGAGGGCTGACGCATAAACAAAAGGCGCTTTGACGAGATAAAAGAATATATGAAATGTCCAATTGCATAGTCCCTCATCGCCAAGGTAAGCCTTTTGTTGTACATATCGGCCGGCCATGACAAAACAATTGATCGGCCTTGATGGAAGAGTTTGAAGGAAAAGAGCGAGTTGTTTTCTATCCGAGTAGAAGACTTCTCGGATCCGTAAAACAAGATATTCTCCCACCAAAAAAGTTATGCTTGTGCATATATTTCTCTTGCACTAAGTTGCGACACTACTTATTATTCGCAGAATGTACGGTTGTTTCCAAGGTCGATGTGATCAAGCACATGTTATCAATGCCAATACCGAATGGGAGAGGGAAAAGTGGATTCTTGCATTGTCGTAATTTGACTTGAGGTACGTAATCGCCAAAGTAGTCAAAGGGCAAGTAATAGCCGATTTTGTCACCCAAAGATCATAAGCCAATTGTTGGCTATGTGGAGCCGCACCATGGACGTTGTTCTTTGATGGGTCATCATGCAAGCAAGGGTGGTGGCATTGGTATTGTTATTATTTCACCCTGGGGCAAGTTTCGAGTTTGTTCTTCCAATCGAACCAATGATTACCAACAACCAAGCGAATATAAGGCTATTCTTATGGGACTTCAACTTCTTCATGAAGTAAAGGACGAAGCAAATGAAATATTTGGAGATTCACAGCTAATTATTAATCGCTTGATCGACTCTATATGAGTGCATAGAAGATACTCGAGGGGATACTATCATGAGTACCAAAGGTTGCTCAAGGAATTTCTCATGTCTCTTTTAAACATATTCCGAGAGCACGTAATCAAGAGGTTAATCGCTTAGCTCAAAGTGCATCAGTTATCGAGTGTTTCAAGAAGTCTTGAGTAATGAAACCTCTAATGATGATTGAGAGTTGAAATAGCCGAGTACCTTAGGAATCACGAGAAAGTTACCGTAAAGCTAAGATATAAATCGACTCAAGTATGTTTTATCGGATGATGAGCTATATTACAAAACAAATGATGGGGTGTCGCCAATTGCTTAAATCAAGAGGAAGCTAAGGTATTGATGGGCTAAGTGCATGAAGGGGATGTGGAGCCATCAATCGCTTTATAACATGAAATGGATTATTCATAGAACTAGATATTTTTGGCCAACAATATTGGAAGACTATTTTGAATATTATAAGGAGTGCTAGGATCACAACGTTTTGGTAATGTCCAGAAATCAACCGTGACATTATGAATCCAATAATCAAAACCATGGCCATTGCTTCGAGGTTGGGGAATTGATTTAATTGGCGATTTTCCTCCCTCAAGTAAAGGGACATAAGTTCATATTGGTAGCAACGGATTACTCACTAAGTGGGTTGAGGCAATTCCTTGAAGACGGTAAATTCTCAAAGAACATGGTTGATTTTATCAAGGAGCATATTGTGTATCATTTTGGGATTCCTCAAACTATCACTACCGATCAAGGGACAATGTTCACATCAAGAGTTCGAGATTTTGCTACCAAAAGATGGGAATTGCTTACTAAATTCTTTTCTCCTTACTATGCTCAAGCTAATGGCCAGCAGAGGTGTCCAATCGATTATGATTGTCGATCAAGAAAAAGATTGAGGAGCAACCAAGGAGTGGTATTCAACCGCTTAATGAGGCATTATGGGCATATAGGATGGCTTGTCATGGATCGATTTAAATGTCACCTTATGAACTTGTGTATGGCTATAATGTAGTCCTTCCTTGGGAAGTTCAAATCTGATCGAGGCGCAGTTACATTGCAAATGATTTGTCACCAAGTCTCACAAGAATCTTATGTTAGATGACTTAGAGGACTTGTTGCCATCTACTGTACTCTTGAGAATATCAAGCCAATAAACCGAGAGTTGCAAAATATTACAATAAAAGGTCAAGAGCAAGCAATTTTCTCAAGGAGACTTGGTCTGAAAGTGAAATTGTCGATCGGGTCAAAAGACAAAGAAGTTCTATAAATGGTCACCTAATTGGGAAGGACCTTATCAGATTAAACGCTAGCACCGGCAATGCTTATATTTTGGAAACACTAAGAGGAGGAAGAATTTGGCAAGAAAGCAATCAATGGGAAATATCTAAAGAAATATTATCCTAGCGCTTGATTAATACTCTGACAACCGATTTGTCTAATCGTCGGTTTAATAGCCGTATACCGTATGGGTATCGCCTAGTACAAAAAATAAACCCGAAGGGGTAGAAGCCGATATGATATGTATCGCCTATAAGAGCAAAGCAAACATGAATAGATTGATGCATGGAATATGAAGTACGGGGCAAAAAGAAAATCACTAAAAACGGCAGAAATTGTTTGCTAATATCACCTATTACAAGCTACAGTGCCGAAAAACACTTTGTTTACTATATCATCGGCCCGGAAGTAAGGGCATGAGTTGGCGGCGCCTAAGAAATCCTCGACTCCGGGCGCTCATGATCCCTGTGGATGTGCTATGGCTGGAAACCATGGGGAAGAAGTCAAGCTCATGGCTTAATCGAAGCTTATGCAGCAGCCCAACACCATGGCAAAGACTCATAACGAACGCCATGCGTAGCGACCTCCCCGACACGGTTCGGGATGTCATGCAAGTTTAACCACTAAAACGACGCCCGCATTGACGAATTCACCACAGCAGACCGCAGCAAATGGACGGAGGCTTTCTAGCTGAGCCGATAGATATAAAAGATTCAAGGAGAGATGATCAAGATCTTGAAGACAAAGTTAAGAAGAGATAGAAAGTTATGGTAGGCATCTCACCCATGATTCGCCCTTGGCCTTGGCCAACCTATCCTCCACTCGGTTTGTTCTCGAAGGCGATCGGGCAGATCGAACCATAGCCGAGCCGATTCTACGAGGGGAGAGGTAGTCGGTGAGATTCTAGCTAGCCTCGATCGATGGAGGTGAGCGATCATCGTTATTGATCCACCTCCTGGATAGTAGGGGAGCTGGTGGCGAGCCGTTGACGAGGATGACCTCGGCGATCGAAAGCAGTAGTTGGGTCTATGCTCCGTGGATGGTAAGGGCATCCTCGAGTTGCACCCTCCTCGACAACAAAGGCAATCGCGTGATGACGCAGATCCATTGAGGGCCTCCTCAGCAGCACTTCTTGCTATTCTCCATGATCTCAAACCTATGAGAAAGCGTAAATCGCACTAAAGACACGAAAAGGTTTGGGACGGCAAAGTTTATTTTTCGATCCACAAATGTGGCCCATATATATAGCCCGGAAGGTGAGAGGATAGATTTTGCCGGGGTTATGGAATTGAAATCGATATGGAAATGATCGACACTCCGTAAATTCGGGGATGGATCACTTAAGAGATAACAGATTCGTGACTTATTGCTTCCATAATCACAAAATATTGTGGGATGGATAATGAAAGGTTTACATTGACCAAATGATCAACCCACCAAGGCTTCTTTTCGATTGAAGGAGTCTGGATCCCACAAGGCCAAGGTCATCATGAACCAAGTCACATCGGCCCGCTGATAAAATTGCATCGAGAAGGGAAAGGCCACCGCTTAAAAGATGCCCAACCGATTTCTCGCAAAGGATCGGGAAACTGTGGGAAAGAAGTCCTGTGGTTTTCCGATGGGCATTTGATGAAGCGAACAGGGGAAGGTGTCCACACATTTTAGCCCTTGCAAACACTAGAACAGCTTCTAGGATCATGGAGAGAAGACTCAGTGATATCACAAGAATTCTTCTAACCACGTGAGAGGCTGATCCTCTTGCTCGACAAGGCGCTTAAGATGAGCTGACACAATCACCCTATGCACAAGAATTCTTCTAACCACTCAAGATCCTCATAGCAAGGAATTAGACCATAGAGGAAATCCCATGGAGCCGTGAGGCACTCGAGAAAGCAAAGCGTAAGAGAAACATAGCTGAGTTGTTGAATTGCTCTCGCTCGGAGTCGAATAGACATGTTATAGTCACCGAAAGATGGATCCAAGTGCTCGTGAAGCAATGATGCTCGTAGTAGTTTTGAAGCATGGGCTCATAAGTCGGCAAAGACGGTGACAAACAAGAGACCCGAGATCAAGATTCTCTACCCATGACCACGGACCTATCGGGGTACAGGCATGATAATTTTGGAATAAAATTACTTTCATCTCAAAATTGGGGGCATGTGTTTACACCAAAATTTGGGAAGAAGAATTGCAGAACTCAAAAGCTCCCAAGATCGTGGTCATCAAGGAATCGATTGATAAAGTTCGGTATCACCGATTCGAATGCAAGATCGAATCGCTCTTCTTCGGATAATAGCGCCAACAGATAACGATAAAAGTTGCGGTTACGCGCCGAAAAAACATGTTGGACTCTCTACAAAAAGGGAAAGATTAGGGGTCCAAGTTATCTTAAATTAGGAATGTTTTCTCTGTGCCAAAGATTGTAATGAGTCATGCTTAAGTAAAATTCATGCGTAGTTTCCGGTATAAATATAGGACCTCGCTATTGTAAAGGACACACAATCAATCAAATATAAGTCATTTACTTTTTGGCTCCGGCCAACCCTTAGGAGTAGGAGTAGAGTAGATCTTGGTGAGTTCTTCAATGAAAGGTACGCATCACCGCCAACCTCCAACTTGTCTGTAGGCACCGCCATGGCTTATACTTCTTTGTAATGTACCGCATCAATCCGGGTTCACCTCACCGCGACTCTACTATAAGCTAGTTATTGACTCTTGTCTAGTTCAAGCATGGCTACATCGATCCGTCGACCTCCACCGCTCGAATCTAGATTAAGGTCAAGTTATCGGCTCTATCTAAGGGTGGCGCCCTTCGGTAGATTCATTGTTACCGATCTTGTTGTGATGTTTTTCATTGTTATTAGTTTACAAAGAACATCAATCCGCCTTGGCCGAGATCGAATTTGATCGGCCTTATATCCTTTCAGTCCATTGTTCGCTTTACTACAACATGATGTTTCCTACTATGTGCGATGGATTATGCTTCACCGACTGCTTTTACTTCGATCTTGATCGTACGTAGTATGTGGTTAAGGCATGAATAATCTTGAAGAGGTTTGTCACTAGTTGAATTTAGTTTATAGTTCACCATTATGGCTGTAATGACCCTACGATCCACAATCGATGGCACTATAGATTGGAGGATGCTAGTTAGTAGATTTATTCCTAGTTAGGCGTGACCTTAGCGCTTTGTTATGCCTCGCATCGGCTAATAGCCATCACCCGTATGCGTTAACGCCAGACGGTGTGTGTCCATGATTCTCGTTAGCGTGAATAGATCCGTACTTTAAGGGTTTAATTCGTTGTCTTTTCACGCATGCCGCATCGATCCCGGCCGAACCGCACTATTAGAGATAGCAGTTGAGTCCGAGGAGTCTATAGGTTTGTTCATGTGAAATAATCGATTGTTCACATCGCCAGTAGTCCTCTTCACCGAATCGGGCTATTTCAAATTTATTCATCCGAGCCTTCACGCATAGCATGTCTTTCGGAAAACCTATCAAGTACAAATGTTTTGCAGATTCTTCAGCTTTAGTTTGTTACTATCATCATAGCTGCGCCATCGGTCGAACTTCACCGCTGGTGGTAACAAATTAGATTTAGAGCGCTTGTACATCCGCTCGTATCGTATAGTCGATTCGCTCATGTGCTATATCTTTCCCCGATTAGATTCATCGGCTCAATGCTTTTTACAATCGGCAATATCTATCTCAGTCGATGATCTTATTTACATCTACGAGTATTGTACCGCTAATATGAAATTAATCGCTACCCATGAGCTTTGGCAGTCCGTAATGTACCGATTTCGTGGGGATTGGCTATTCACCACCTTTCACGTCCGGGTCGCCCGGCGCGGCACATTTGGAACCGTCTGTGGCACAATCTGCACGTTTCCACCTTAAATTATCGATAAATTTTCTCTCCTTGTC
Organism: Miscanthus lutarioriparius; assembly: GCA_904845875.1. Lineage (NCBI taxonomy): Eukaryota > Viridiplantae > Streptophyta > Magnoliopsida > Poales > Poaceae > Miscanthus > Miscanthus lutarioriparius. The sequence goes on from CAJGYO010000010.1 coordinate 12,550,954, forward strand.
AATTGCTTCGTCAAATTGACTGGCACGTCTTAGGAGGAGTACACAGGATCGATCATCCCTACATTGAAGCCAGACGGATCTCCAACTCCATCGAAAGCGTACCTTCCGGCTTGCTTCGTGGTGTGCCCGCACATTTTCGTGCCGACAACATCAAAAACTAAATGACAGCTCTCAAGATAGTGAATTCATCGGACAACCCTTAGACTCTTCATACAAATGCTCGCTGTCGCTTCTTCAAGGCCTCCATTCCTTTGATAAGTAACATAGAAGGATCGAATAACGGTGCAACAATGTCTCAAAAAACTATGCTTGTTCACTTTCAACGACAACTTGAACTTCTGCAGAAGGCGTGGAACTACCCTCTCCATGTTTCACCCAAATCAAGTAATCCTTCATAAAACCTCAGCGAAGCAAATGAGAACTGATTTCTTCTGCATCCTCAAATACAACAATATTTTTGTATTCGATGCACGAACAACATATGTACTTGTCTTCTGTCTGCATGCATGCCACCTAGCGGCATCAATAAACTTTTGAACCTCCAATTGGTATGACGGGTCTAATCTTAATAAGCTGTACATCCAGGATGATCTTTCCATCTTCAGCTGTACAGAAATTATAATGGTAATGTGTAATTAAATGGGTACATTTAAATTATTTGATTAAAATTAAAATCATTGTAGTTATTTGAATAAACTAAAGTTAATGTAATTTCAAAACATTAGTTTGGTGAATAAACTAGATTGTTTAAAATCTTTTTAAACAATATTTCTCTCAAAACACTAGTTCAAAAAATCTAGCTAGATGTAGTTTTATCAATATTTCATATTTTTTCATAGCATATTTTAACTCCTACACTATTTATAACAACCATTAAAGCAAGTGATAATACCAATTCTCTCTATATAATACTACCTTTTTCTCTCTCCCCATGAAACCCTAGGTCTAGTTTTGAATCAAATTTATAATGGAGAATCAACTATGAGAGATGCACCACTATAATCCAAACCTTCTAAAATACCATGTATTGAAATCCTAAACAAAAATCTACAACCACTCTCTCTATCTCTCTCTCAAAACACAAGCATAAAACACTCTCTCTCTAGCTAGATCTAGTTTTAGCTCAAAGTGAGAAGCACTAATGCAAAAAGAGCTATGAGAGGCATTAATTAACCTTCTTAAGCCACCTCCTCTAAAGAAATGAAGAGCAAAACCTCTCTCAAAAAAACACAAGCATGAAACTCTCTCTCTCTAGCTAGATCTAGTTTAAGCTCAAAGTGAGAAGCACTAATGCAAAAAGAGCTATGAGAGGCATTAACTAACCTTCTTAAGCCACCTCCAAGAAAATGAAGAGCAAAACCTCCTCCTTGTATTTTTATGATTTTTGATTCCTTCAAGTTCGCCACCAATGGAAGGTGGCTCGGCTGAACAGTGCTGGTGGGGGAGGAAGAAGCAAGATATAGTCGGTGTATTAGTGGCGGTTGATATAAAAACCGCCACCGGAGAAGCTAATCACAGGTGGTTCACATAATCAACCGCAAGTGTAAATGTTTATTTACACCACCATTTATGTAAGCAAGTCACCAGTGGTAAATGGGTTTTACACTGGAGGTTGGCTAATGCAAACCGCAATGTAAATAGGCCATTAACACCGGGCGTTTTCTTATACTGAACCGCCAATGTAAAGGATTTTACACAGCTGTCCTTGAGGCTGGCCCACACATTTCTTCTTCTATTGGTGCCACCTCTTTTCCAACCGCCAAAGGAAAAAAAGGGTGGCGCCAAGAGAAATCACCAAAGGTACTAGTGTTCTTTCATCTTTTTCTATTTTTAAGTAATTAATTGAGAAATATATTATAGAACGATTTTAGTAATTGAGATTGTGTCCTTCCAAATCTCGATACACGGCGCAAAGAAAGATAATCCCTCGCTTAGATTTCTCCTGTGATTCTAAATCAGACTTGCTAGCATCCAGACGTTCCGATCCGGGCGCTTAGCGTCTCATGAAGCGCTTAGCTGGCGTCGAGCTCCTCGAGGAGCGCACTAATAGTGGTCCCACATCGCCAGACATTAACACATTGTCTACGAACGCTTTTTGAAAATAGCGCAGGCCGCTTCCCATCACCATCCTATGTGCAACACCGATCTACTTTTAAAATATCCAGATACAACGCGTCCCGGAGCTTGCAACATAAAAAAAGATAGATAAAACATTTGAAACAAGCATCCTAAACTCTTACGAAAACGCTTGAAAAACATTTAAAAACCATTGCAAACATATGCAACATCTAGATGAAAACACCTACATACGTATAAAACACACTAAACACTTGAAAACATATGCTTGCAACATGCATGTATATACAACATCTAAATCTACTTTTACAACGCCTAGACAAAATAATGCAACATTCGGCTTGTCCCAGAACCCCGATGAATCATTTGGAATATACACTTGAAACATATGTGTATAGCCATTACAACATGTGCAATATCCCGATCTATTTTTGCAACATCGATATACAAATCATGTTAAACATACCATGGAAACATCGGAAACACTTGAAATATACTATTGCAACATGGCCTTTCAGCATAGCATCCGCTTGCTGCTTGGACGAATGGAGGCTCGTCGAGCCCAACGCTGAAACTCGACGATGCCGCACGGAGCTCGGCCAGCCAGACTGGGCGTGGAGGTTGGCGATGGTGGAGCTCAAGCGGCAACACGGGACCTCGGCAAGGGTAGGGGCAGGGGCAGGTGGATGGAGCACGGGCGCTGGATGGGGGCGCGAGTCCGAGAGCGAGCTAACGAGCGATAGCGTGTCGGGCTGCGCCGTCTTGGCGTGGCGGGTGGCGGGGCGCGAAGCGGGCGGCGTGGGCAAGGATGGGTAGCGCTACGCATGCGTGGGTGAGTGTGGGTCTGTGCGGACCACCAGACGGATGCCCTATAGAAGCGTTCGATTCTAAATTACTCAATCTTGGCTGCAGAGATGACCCATTTTATTTTTTGAATTATGTACAGCATGAAAAAAAAAACAAGTGATTTATATGGTACTCGGAACTTGGCCCTCTCTGCCCAGATTTCTGGAAGCTTACCACAGGGCTACATCCTGCAAGCCCTACAATTATAACAGATTTCTGGAAGCTTACCACCGGGCTAAAGCTGATGCCGTTCACTCATTCATTCATCATCACTTCTATGAATCTGCTTGTGACACCAGGATGTGCAAACTTGACTGAACAATACTTGATAGACAATGAATCAAACTAAGCAGAACAGCTTTGACTTATATGAGCTACCCAACACAAAACACAACTGCTATCCAGATAATCATGCGTAGTACACATGCTCGCCGTACGCCGCTCCCCAAGTCCACGCCGCTGCCGGATGCCCCGCGCTCACCATTGTACTCCCAGTGTAGGCAGCGCCAGGAGATGCAACTGGCATCAGCTGGTAACCAGGTTGCCCAGCGCCTACAACTGGTCCGGTCACGCCATGACTTTGCATCGCAGCGCCTACGTCCATCTGTGTGGCCAATACACGCCGGTACCACTGCTGCTATGATAACTCGCATCCTCCTGGCCGTGGGGGAACCATGCCGGGTTGACCTGCTGGGGTGCCAGACCTGTGTGGTGGTACTGGGTCTCAGGGTTAGTTGCGACAGCTTCATTACGACATGCCCCCTATGACTTGCATGCAGTGCGGATCCATTTGACCGACCCCGTAGATGCTCTCAGTCAGTTCGCTGCCACTTCTGCTCGTGACAGCAGTACCCACAACTGGGACATTGCCCATGTCGGATGTCAATGTGCCCTCCGCGGCATCCCACGACCAAACTGGAGCGCTACTGCCATTCAGTGTGTTGTTCTCAAGAACAGAGATGGGTCCAGGCAACACATGAGTGCTAGTTGATCTCCACCAATAGGCCCAACGGTCTATTTGGCCCTTGCCTCTGCTCCCTGATCGGGGGAGCCCAACCCTAACTGGTTGACGGGCCCTGTCGCATAGCACATAAATAGAGGAGTGGGGACTGGGCTCAGCTAACGAGGTTCGCCGGAGCCGCCACACCCACCAAAGAAAACCCTAATCCGATCTAAAGACGTGCTGCCAGCGACGGGATGAGCCCGCCACCACCGCCGTCGCTCCCACTGCAGGGGCTACCATCGGACCACTGCAGTACCAGCACTGGACTTCACCTCCTCGCCACTACGACGCTTCTACTACACGACGGCATCGGCGCTTCACGCTTGCCGATCGCGCTGCCGCAATGAGACAGTAAGGAGCCTAACCGGATCTACGGGTCACAAAACACCGTGAGGTACACACATTCGATCCTAACAATGGTACCAGAGCAGGTTACTAAGTGTGTAACCCTAACCCTAACCGGGTAAAAGCAAAAAGAGAGAGACCGGGGTACTGTCTACCGGTCACCACCGCCACCGCGTGTGGGGAAAAGAACAGATCCGTGTTCGGATCAGAGAAGAAGAAAATCAAGGGCCCTCGGCACTTGAACCCTAACCCTAACTGGGTTAAAGAAAGGGGGAAAAGAAAAGTTTTCGGCCTTAAGATGAACAGAGCCGAAACCCTAACCCTAGAACGAATCCTCATCCCTAACCGGTTGAATCCGAGAAGAATGAAAAGAAATCCAAATCGAACTCGACCGAAAAGACAAAAAGAAAAGAATCAAAGAAGGGGAAGGGGTGGACCTACCTCGCCGGCCTTTTCGCAACACGGGGAAGAAAGGTCGAACCAAGGCAACTTGCGTGCTTGCTCGGCAAAGGGGGCATCACAAAGCCGCTGCGGACGGCGTGCGCACCCGTCACCTGCTAGGAGCAGCGCCCAGCGAGGGGCAGGACGACGACGCCATGGTCAGCTTCCACCGCCGCCGCTCCACGCCGGCTGCCGCCGCTCATTCGGTTGTGCTTTACCGAGAAGAGAGAGCGAGGTAGAGAGAGGAGAGAGCGGCGAAGAAGAGAGAGAAGGGCAAGGGGTGAATGGCGCTAGGGTTGCGGGGGGCCGAGCGGCGTTGGGTTTTTGACTGGCCGAAACGCCCGCTCAGCCGTCCGATTGGAATCAATGGCACCGGTTGATGATGCTCTCGCCCGGCCAAAGTGCATGGAAGGCGACCGCTGGCAACTTTGTTACCCGAGCCCAAAGTTGCGGCACAGGTCGGGCAAATACATGAGAGAGAGTAGCTGGGCTTGGACTGCTTTGCTAGCTAGCCGAAAGTTTGAAAGAATGTTGATCATTTGAGCCATTTTTCGTTTTTTATTTTCCAGTAAAGTTTTTATTCCTTGGAAATTGATTAATGGCTTAAATAATATAGAAAAGGTAATTTTTCCCTGTGGGTAAAATTCAAGAAATTGAGTAAGAGTTTTTCCGCTGCTAAAGAAAAAGTATATTCTCAAAGTTTTTCCAGTAAATGTTTTATTTTCTGGAAATTGATTAATGGATTAAAGGAAATAGAAAATACAATTTTCCCTGTGGGTAAAATTCAAGAAAAGGAGAAGTTTTTCTACAGCTAGAGAAATTGTTTATTCTCCGGTTAATTTGTACCAACGTGGTATTTAATTGGAGAAAAAGAGTTTTGATATGATTATGATGTTGTTATTTTCTGACCAACGTTGTTAATAACAATATCGTAATTTTAATGATTTATGCATTGATTCTACTTCTGCCCAACGGTGATGTAGAATTAGTGTATAAGAAAAGTTGATAATGTTAATGATTTATGCATTATTTCTACTTCTGTCCAACGGTGATGTAGAATTAGTGTATAAGAACAGATGTTAATTTTAATGATTTATGCATTAATTCTACTTCTGCCCAACGGTGATGTAGAATTAGTGTGTAAGAACAGTTGTGAAAGTTAAAGATTTATGCATTAATTCTATTTCTGCCCAACGGTGATGTAGAATTAGTGTATAAGAATAATTGTATGTTTTATTTTTGACCAACGTTGGAATCAAGGCATGCAAATGGTGTTATTTTTGTGTTAAGAAAAGTTTTGATCTGGTTTTCATATTGTCTAAGGTGGACTGGGTAGTCACCTCACCGTGTTCCAATCGAGTTTGTGGCACCGGAGGAGGAGACAAAGAGAATGATGCCACTTGGGCAACTAAAGAAAGGGATTTTGAATCCCAAAAGATATCCTATGACTCCTTGGGCATAGGAAATGAATCACTACCAACACGAAAAAGTTTGGCTAGATAAAGAAAATGATTGAACCTGCAATTGTGGGCTCAATCCCATAGTGTGACACGGTCACCGAGTACCTCGATAGAATAAGGAGTCAGTTCACTGACTCTTCAAAGACATGTGCTATCCAAATTGATAAAGCACCGGTGATGAGATAGTCACTCCGATAATGGTGGCATAAGAGAGCTCACAATGCGTCAGTCGAAATTATGGCATTATCGCTCGTGCCATATTTCGAGGGGGAGAATAAAAAGATTAGTTAAGAATGATATTCTTCCTCCATTAGAGCTCTCGATTAAGAACAATGCGAGAATCCATAAAAGAAAAGTATATAAAGAAAGATGACAAACGAAGCACATGAATTTTACAAATTATTCACACGACATCTGGTGGTCACTTTCCTATAAAGAGTGTGGATGGTTATGATCCATTCACGAGATGATTACTCCTATTATGACTATATTTATCCAATCAAAGAAAGAAAAGATGTATTGGATAAATTTAAGATATTAAAGATTAAGATAGTCGTGTCCGTGGGGGGAGTACTACGGTCCGGCATACCCTAAAAGAATGGCATAGTAGCCCAAAGATTCCACACCCAAACGAACCTCAAAGCAGAATAAAGTAGCTAAAAGAATCAATCGCACCTCGATAGATATGGTGGGCGGATGATAAGACACTCCACCCTACAGTTGAGCCTCATGAATGGAGGTGTTAAAACCGCCATTCATATTCTCAATAGAGTATCAAGAAAGTTGGTGTCCAAAACACCGTATGAGTTGTGGGATGAAAGAGTACCTCGCTAAACCACTTCCGTGAATGTGGGGAGCCTCTTGAGGCTAAAGTGTTTAACCCAAACATTGGGAAGTTATATCCCAAAACAAGAAGTTGCCATTTGTTTGGCTACCTGAAAAAGTCAAAAGGCTTTTGTTTTCACTTTGTCGGTAAAGACATACAAAGTTTGTAGAAACGAGACACGTTGTCTTCCTAGAGGATGAATTGATGAGGGGGAAGCATGGTAGCTCGAGAAATTGACCTTGAAGTGAAGCGGGTGTTTGCGCCCACTCTAATGATTCATGGGCCATTTTTCTCACTATTTATTGTCGCCGCACCGACAAAGATTAAATCTTGTGGTGCCAAGACTGTTGTTATCCCACCTTTGGCAACAATGAATAACGATGAGGAACCTGTTTTTGAGATCCTATAGAACCTATTGCCACACATGAGGGGAGCAACAACAGCCTCAAACAGTAAGATGTGCCAAATGTGAAGACCCTAGAAGGTCTCAAAAGTTAGAAAATCAGCTATTCTTGCTGATTATGAAGTGTACAACACTAAAGAATTTCAAATGGAGGATGATCCCACCTCATTTGAATAAGCCATGAAAAGTAATCATTCATCAAAGTGGCTTGAGGCCATAGAAGATAAAATGAAATCAATAAATGCCAATATAGTTTGGGACTTGGAAATAATTCCTAAAGGAGCTAAAATAGTAGGCTGTAAATGGGTCTACAAAACAAAACTTGACTCTCAAGAGAATATAGAGAGATATAAAGGGTGACTTGTGTCAAAAGGCTTTATGCAAAGAGAAGGGATTGATTACAATGAGACCTTTTCTTCAGTCTCATGTAAAGTTACCTTCAGAATCTTAATGGCATTAGTGGCACATTACGATTAAGAATTACATCATGTGGATGTAAAGACGGCATTTCTCAACAGAGACTTGGAGGAAAATGTTAACATGGCACAACCGAAAGGTTTTGTCATGGAAGGAAAAGAACGAATGGGATGCTGCCTAAAGAAATCCATTCATGGATTAAAACAAGCTTCAAGACAGTGGTACTTGAAGTTTGATCAGACAATAAAGAATTTTGGGTTTAAAGAGAATGTAGAGGACAATTGTGTCTATACAAAGTAAAGAGAATGTAGATGACAATTGTGTCTATACAAAGTAAAGAGAATGTAGATGACAATTGTGTCAATACAAAGTTTAAGAATGGGAAGTTTATCTTCCTTGTCCTGTATGTAGATGATATCTTACTTGCTAGTAGTGATGTTAGTCTACTACTGGAGACAAAGAAATTTGATATGAAAGATCTTGGCGAAGCCTCGTTCGTTCTAGGGATCGAGATTCACCGAGAAAGAAGAAAAGGGTATAAGGACTGTCACAAAAGGCATACATGGAAAAGATCTTAAAGAAATTCAGTATGCACAAATGTAGTCCCTCACCTGCTCCTATAGTCAAGGGCGACAGATATGGGGATTTTTAATGCCCCAGGAACCAATATGAGCTCAATCGATAAAGTAAAAGTGGTTCCATATGCTTCAGCTATCGGAAGCTTGCAACATGCTCAAGTATGTACACGCCCTGACTTGGCATTTGTTACCGGGTTTTACTTGACAGATTCCAGAGCAATTCTGGAATAGAACACTGAAATTAGTAAAGAAAGTCTTGCATTATTTGCAAGGAACAAAAGGCCTCATGATGACATATAGAAGATCTGATTCACTCCACATGGTGGGATATTCAGATTCTGATTATGCGAGAGTGAATGCATATCCAGACGTGGATTTTCTATCATCTCGCAAAGGGGAGCTATTTCATGGAAAAGCTCAAAGCAAACTATCACTACATCGTCCACAATGTATGACAGTTTGTAGCGTGTTATGAGGCAACGGGCAGGTGAACTAACTAACGAAGTTCATACCCGGTTTGAAGGTGGTTGACGACATCTATAGACCACTAAAGTAATACTGCGATTATAATCTGGCAGTACAGGATGCTCACAACATAAGTCAAGTGGTGCTGCCAAACACATTGACATAGAGTATTATGTTGTGAAAGATAAAGTCCGGGATCAAGTCATAAGTCTTGAGCATATAAGAACAGAAGGATGCTCATGGATCCGCTTACAAAAGGCTTACCACCCAACATGTTCAGAGGACATGGTGTTCAGAGAACATGTAGCTAGCTTGAGTTTAAGGGAAAGCCTAAAATATTCCCCGGATAAAAGAAGGCCCAAAGATAAGTATCTATTTTAGAAACGAGTAGTGAGTTGTAGTCATAAGTCTATCGGCAATGGACCGTGATTTATGAGACATGCTCTATGAGCTAATCAGAATGGAATGAACAAAAGTAAATGATATGAAAGTGAAAGATGGAATGAGATCAAGGGGAGAATGTTAGTTGATCTCCACCAATAGGCCCAACGGCCTATTGGGCCCTTTGCCTCTCGCTCTCCTCGATCGGAGGAGCCCAACCCCTAATCGGGTTGACGGCCCCTGTCAGACAAAGACATAAATAGAGGAGTGGGGACTGGGCTCAGCTAACAAGGTTCGTCGGAGCCGCCACATCCACCAAAGAAAACCCTAATCCGATCTAAAGACGTCTTTGCCGCCGACGGGATGAGCCCGCCACCACCGCCGCCGCTCCCATCAAGCAGGGGCCACCATCGGACCACTACAGTACCAGCAAAGATCGGACTTCACCTCCTCGCCACTACGACGTCTACTACACCGACGGCATCGGCGTCTACGCTTGCCGATGCGTTGCAACAGAGACAGGCAAGGAGCCTAACCGGATCTACGGGTCACAGTGAGGTACACACATTCGATCCTAACAATGAGCAGTAGCTGGTCCACGCGTTTCCTTGGCCAAATACATGGTATTGCCTTTGACTGTGACTAGTGGTCGATCCAACGTTTCCTTGACCATCTACGTGGCCTTTGCCTGTGACTAGTGGTGGACCCGAAAACGAAGCAGGGGGCCCTAAAATATAGACGGCTAAAAATCTTACTAGCTGCACACCGCACGCTAATATATTATATATATATAATCATATATCAGAGAATAGACATGACGATATCAACTCAAAATACTGTGGCAAAATGTATAACATCGGCAAGTCCAATCCGCTGACCTTCCTCAACCGCTATGAGTCATATTTTCATCAACAGCGTATTGCGGCGAAAGAACAAGTGTGGATGGTGTCATACAACCTGGAGGCTGGCGCCCAGATGTGGTACCTCCAGGTTCAGCAAGACGAGGGCACTGTACTATCATCAAATTCCAACTTTAAGAAAGCTCTGTCTTCCCTTACAGAAAACAAATGAAAAAACAAATTTCAGCACATAACAGGTGGTCGATGCAATCAAATTGCCAGCTGTGTTAGTTTTTTGTCCACAGCCCTGTGAGTCAGCACTAGCAAGAGAATCAGATAAAAGTACCATGATTAACACAACTGGGCTTTCTATTGTATTATTGTTGAAGTTAGTTTTCCTAGACCTGAAAAGCCGAGCAACAAACAAAAGAAGCAAACTGCATGAGAATAGAAGATTATATCTGCAAAGTGAAGCAGAGTATTGGCATTTAGCCCAAGCACTTCTCTAAACAAAGAGACTTATCTTTCTCTGGATTAAAATACAATTACCGCAAGAGAAGCAGCAGAGTATTGGCATTTTGCATTTTTACTGAACCCCTGGCTGCAGCAAGGCTAACAACACAATTACCGAACGCGCAATGGTCAATGACAGATGAAAAAAGTCAGAAAATGTGCTTATTTTTCAATGGGCTTATTTGTAAACAAACAGATTAAACACTGTTAAGGCAGAAAAAATAGGGGTGCCCAAATCTAAACTCAAAGTTCTTGTGAAGGTATGTCGTCTGCAGTGTGGCTGCGTACAGCCAGCCCAAGACTACTCAAAAACATGGAACGCAGTGTGGCTGCATACATAATATTCAGGCATCATACAAATTTGTCCTAAAAAACACTGCTGGAGCATGTGGCCATACAATTGTGTGACTGAATGAAAGATGAAAGACAATGATTCCTAGCAATACAGCTGCGTCAAATATATGAGACTAAAGCTGACACCATTCATTCATCATCGCTTCGAAGGATCTGCTTGTGACACCAGTACGTGCACACATGACTGTTTGAGACTTGAAAGACGATTCAATTAAGCAGCACAGCCGACTTATATGAGCTACCCAACACCAAACTCTACTGCTATCCAGACAATCAGGCGTAGTACACATGTTCGCTTCCCCCAAGTCCATGCCGCCGCCGGATGCCCCACGCTCACCATTGTGCTCCCAGTGTAGGCAGCGCCAGGAGATGCAACTGGCATTAGTTGGTAACCAGGATGCCCAGCGCCTACTACTGGTCCGGTCACGCCATGACTTGCATCGCAGCGCCTACGTCCATCTGTGGTGGCATTAGTTGATAACCAGGATGCCCAGCGCCTACTACTGGTCTGGTCACACCATGACTTTGCATCGCAGCGCCTACGTCCATCTGTGGCCAATACACGCCGGTACCACTGCTGCTATGATAACTCATATCCTGCTGGCCGTGGGGTAACCATACCGGGTTGACCTGCTGGTGTGCCAGACCTGCGTGGTACTGGATCTCAGGGTTCGCCACAACAGTGTCATATGACATGCCACCTATGACTTGCATGCAGTGCTGATCCATTTCACTGACCCCGTAGATGCTCTCAGTCAGTTCGCTGCGACTTCTGCTTGTAATTGCAGTACCCACAACTGTGATGTTGCCGATGTCAGATGTCAATATGCCCTCGGCAGCATCCCACATCCAAACTGGAGCACTGCTGCCATTCAGTATGTTGTTCTCAGGAACAGAGATGGGTCCAGGCAACACATGAGCGGTAGACAGAGCTGATGCCCCCTGTGTGAAGCCACACACATTTGCAGCGTAGCTGATCTGCACGTTTCCTTGGCCATCTACATGGTATTGCCTTTGACTGACTCACACGATGTTCTCCCCAAGTGTACCCAGGTAGTGAAACCGTTTGAGTTGGTTCTGAGCGGCTCACAGCAACCACATGGGTGGAGTCGAATTGTTTCTCTACTTGCTCCAACTAGTCAGATAACTCCTGCATGATTTTTAACACTAGAGAGTTGGCTTCCTTTTCAGTAAGATCTGATGCTAATGTAGCTGAACCATTTGTGCTTCCTTGGTCAGAAGCAGCACTGCTCCTCCCTAGATGCTTGCTAATTTTCCCATCCTCCCGGTTCTCAGGTTCTGTTTTAATCCCAGATTGTGTAGCAGTGGAAGTATGCAGGGTTTCTTTATCCTGACTCTTAGTTTCCAATATGGACGTTGATAAATTATCAGATGATGTCATGTGCTTCTCTGCCTGTACGGCTGTACCATTTGCCTGGGATTCTGCAGGTGCAGCTCTATGTATTCAGGTTGATGGGCATGCCTCTCTATTTCACTTGTTTTTGCTGGCACTGCATCCTGCAAAACAGTGCTTTGATTCCCAGATGGATGGTTTGGAGCAGGTATTGCCATGCAGTTCACCCCACCAGCCTCAGGCCGTTCTTTCTTGCTTGGCTCTTTAACTTCTGCGCACATGATACTGTCACACCCATGGGGATCCTTGGCATGCTGTTCATCATGCTGATTCTTTCCCAATTGCTTTGTCTGCTTAGGACTAGCACAGCTATTTGTTGTATCATCATCCACTTCCTTGGCAACTGTTTTCTCCTGATTGGATGCAACTGAAACATCCCCAAGCATTATGCTCCCCACAGTAAAGCCTCTAGCCAAAGGAGTCTGCATGGTGATTATAGAACTGTTGATAACAACGCCTGATACAGGAGCTTTAAGCAAACCTGATGTTTCTGTATTCTTAGTTCCAAACACACATGGTGACACAGGTCTGTTCTTGCTTTGTGTTGAGAGGTCCACATGAGGTTTAGCTTCAGCATTTGGCGCATTTACATGAGTCCCAGAAACAGTTGTAATATCTTCTGTGCTTTCAGCTATGTTTGATCTCTCCCTTAGAACTCTCTCCTGTGGATGAACTTGCCTTTGCCTATTCTCCATCTGCAAACGCTTTGGAGAACTGTTCTCGTGTGACTGTGATGCACTTTTCCAGGCAATGTGTTCCATCATGCTGTTTTCATTGTTCTTTGCTGAAGGTATGACATTATGAATCAAAGACCCTTTGTTGACACCTGCAGGTCCTGATGCTGGAGTGCAGCCCCTTAAAATTCTTCTATGTGAATGAACTTGCCTTCTCTTTTCCTCCATCTGCAAATGCATTGGAGTCCTGCTTTCATTTGTGTGTGACACGCCTTTCAGGTCAATTGGTTCCATAATCTTGATTTCAGTGTTCTTGACTGGGGAAATGGTGTTCGGAATCAAAGGACTTATGTTAGCAGCTGCAGTGTCTGATGCTGGAGTGGAGCCCCTTGAAATACTCTCCTGTTTATGAACTTGTCCTTCCCTATCCTCCGTCTGCAAAAGCTTTGGAGCATTACTATCATGTGACTCTGCTTCAGTTTTCTGGGCAATGTGTTCCAGCATGCTAATGTCAGTTTTCTTGGCTGCACACATCACATTCTGAGTGGAGCTGATAGCAGCTGCAGTATTCTTCGCGGCACTTCCAGCATTTTGTTTACAAAGATTTTTGTTTGTTTCTTGTGGCACATCATTGGACATATGATTCTGTACAAACAAACATCTCTTCAGTTCTTCCAGTTTTGCATTAGCTTTTGCCTTTTGTTGAAGTTTTCCCCTCTCCTCTTCCTGCAGTTGTTTTGGATGCTGTGCAGACAATTCTCTCCTTGAAAGCTGAATGAACCAAATAAACATAGTTAGCAACAATAAATAAATAAATACAAGATTCTTGGAGAAATGACACATCACTAAAACTTGTCTGTGCTGTTTGCCCATTTTTCACATTTTATTTATGTACAAGTGTCACTCTTTTTGGTACTCTTTTAAGAAATTTGACAGCAACGGAAATGGAGCAACCTATAATGAAAAGGATGCACCTATATAGGATGTGTGAAAAACTGTAGGAAAAGAGTCCAACCAAGTTCAACTTCTACAGGACAAGCATTAAATCTTAACATCATAGATGAATATATCAAGTAGAAGCATTCCTAGAAGCAACAGAAATATCTTTTTATATTTTATGATTGATTAGCATGGCATTTCATTTCAATGTAAACTGGTCTCACAATTGCAACACAGTTTGGTGACCATGATACCATGATATGAAATCAACTATTCCTAATCGAGTATTAGACAACACTTAGTTGACAAAGGAAGAAAATAACATGGCATCACACAACATGACAATTGGGTACCTCAATGTCATAACCAGGAGAGTTAACCATATCATCAACAGCTCTCCCCTGCACCTGCAAAGAAGTGCCCTCAGGAAATGATTGATCTTGATAAGTATCTGTCCTTACAACTGGCAAAGAGTCAACTGTAGAGTGATCTTTCCATCCATGTCCAGGCATGCTAAATGAAATATCCTCAGCAGAACTACCATGCCTGTTTCTTAATGCATTCGATCTGGCATATACATGGTAATCAGCAGATTCACCAGGTGCATCATTTGACTTCAGACTATGTACAAATGGCTGTGTGCTCAAGTCTTCTGGTTTGGCAATAAATGTTGCCTCATGTTCGATGTTTTCATTCTCCATCTGTAGTTGTTTTGCATATTTGGTAGGAGACTCTCTCCATCTTGGATGCTAAATGAACCAAATAAACAGAAGTTACAATAACACAAATATAAGATTCAGGGACAATGGACACCTCAGGTCCTTCTTTCACTTTGCTTGCCTGCTTTAGTGCTTTTAGTTCTTTTTATTTATATGCATGCACAACTTTCAAGATACTCAATAAACACTGTACATGGAGTAACAATGTATAGGAAAGACTAGCTTTTGGAGGATAGAAATCAATGTTACCATTGATATTGATGAACTTATTGAATAGAAGAATTTCTGAACACAAACATCTCTTCATACTGTATCTTTGAATGATATGCTAACTATGGCATTTAAGTATCAATTGGTCTCATCATAATAACAAAACAGTTTTGTGGCCTTGATAATGTCGTAGAAAAGCATGCATTCCTGGACAGGTACAAGATATCATTTAATTGACAATAGTAGAAAATAGCATGGTGTCATACAAAGTGAAAACTTCATACCTCAATTTCATAACGAGGAGAGTTAAGAATATCATCAGTTAGCACATGTCCTTGCTGAGAGGTGTTCCAAGGAAAAGATTGATCTTGATGAGAATCTGTCATAACTGGCAAAGAGTCAACTGCAGGGTGACCTTCCATCCATGTCTCGAAATGTTAAATGGAATATCCTCAGCACAACCAAGCTTGTTCATCAAAGCATTCCATCCTCCATATACATGGGAATCACCAGATTTACCAGGTGCATCATTTGACTTCTGATTTTGTACAAATTCCAGTTTTGCAATAGACTTTGCCTTTTGTTGACTTTTTCCCCTCTCCTCTCCCTGTGGTTGTGAATTTTGAGCAGACAACTCTCTTCTTGAATGCTGAATAAATCAATTAAACAAAAGTTCAAACAACAAACACTAAGATTTATGGAAATCGGGTAGTTAATTCGTCCTTTACAATGTTGCTTGCTCACTTTTAAGACTTTATTTATGTTATGCCAAATTCTTGAGTATTACGTTCAGAAATTAGGAGGCAATACAAGTGGAGTAATAATAAGGAAATGAACTTGCCTAAATAGAACATGTAAGAATTACACTATATAGGACAAGGGTGCATATTTTGAAGGATATGCATCAACTTTAACATGGATACAGATGAATTTACATTTATATAAACCTCTCTTTACATGTCTAGGTACTAACTCAGTATATCTCGTACTAACAAAATTACAAAACATTTCAGTGACCCTGATTATGTTACAGGAAAAGTGTATTCCAGATCAAGTGCAATACAATATTAACGATACTGGTGGAAAATTACATTGCATCATGCAAAATGGCAATCAAGTACCTGGATTTCATGAGGAGATTTCAGCAAATCATTAGCAGTTCTCGCATGCCCCTGCTGTGAGCAGTTCTCAGCAAGTGGTTGATCTTCATGATTATTTGCTGTAGAGACTGGCAAAGCGTAAACAGTAGAGTGTTCCTTCCATCCATGTCCCCAGATATTAGATGCAGTGTCCGTAGCTGAACTGCAACAGAGGTTTGTTGGTGTATCTGATGGATAAGTCTCATGTGTGGCTGGTCTTTGTGGGGCTGTGCTCCTCACATGGTCGTTGTGGCTGTTTTTCTGTTTTTAGGACAGCATCTTAGACTAGAGGACAGCATCTTAGAGGACAGCATCTTAGACTAGAGGACAGCATCTTAGCGAGGACAGCATATTAGCATCTTAGACTAGCATCTTAGACTAACATCTTGGCATATGCTTGGCTGGCTAGCAGCCTATAAATATGTAACCCTAACCCCTCAGGTTGGTATGGCATTTGTGTGAGTTTGTGTGAGAAATATACAAGAAAATTGCCCCAACTCCTAGTGTCATCCTCTCTCGATGAGAGTAAGAATTCTCCTACTACCAAGAGTGAGAATTCAGCGACTAACAGTATCCACTACTCCATATACATGATTATCAGCAGAGTTGCCCATCTTTTTAGCTTCACTGAATTCAGTAACATGTCCTTCTGACAGATCAGTCGTTACCAGAATAGCAGACATATTTGATGTACCAACCAACACATGCTTACTTCTTTCAGAAACATAATTAGCCATATCAAAGGCAGAGGTGATAAAGCTGGTGGCAGCGCTGAAGGGGACATCATTTGCTAGATGATCTGCTTTTAAATTGAGGCTTTTGGGACATTCAACCTTGGATTCCTTGCACAAAGATATTTCGGGCATGTTACAGGCACGAAGATTTCTAGCTTTGATGTTTAGACACTTAATTTTCTCTAACAGTGCCACATTCTCCTTGATGACAGGTTGCTTCTCAAGTGCATCTGAATGGTTACCTTTGACCTTTCCAAGTATGTGATGAGGTAGGCACTTTATTTTCTCTAGCAGTGCCACATCCTTCTTGATGACAGGTTGCTTCTCAAGTGCATCTGAATGGTTATCTTTGACCTTTTCAAGTATGAGATGAGGTAAACTTTTGACAAAAGTATCAACAGGCACATGAGCATAACAGGAATCATTGTTTTCTGGGTGATAAACCCCATGTGGACCATGCCTTTCTTCTCCCCCCTGGTTCAGAACGGATTGACCATCATGAGTAAATGGTTCAACAGGGAAGCTGACAGTCTTGTCTGCAGGCTTGCACGGACCATATGATACCACTCCTCAAAGACGAATTCCATTCCTGTCAGGAGGATGATGCCAGTAATCAATACATGGAGGAGGCATACATATATAAGGAATTTGTGTAGCATGTAGTTGAGCCTATTCTGGTTCCCAAGAGAAATTTGCAGTAGAAACAGGATCACCTCCTGACAAAACAAATATATCTCATCATATGGAAAGGAAAGTAAAATTGTATAAAAGAAAATTTCTATGATAACCTAAGTTATGAAATATAAAATAATGGGTGAGAATCAGTGAACAAGGTGTGCACCAGTTAACGGGATCTTTCTTCGTTCATCTCGTGCCGCGATAACAACAGAGCTAAAAGATGGTCGCCCTTGAAAACAATGGCCTGCAAATGAGAAGACACTAAGTAAAAAACATATGTTGTAGGTATATTAAATAAACTATATGGAACTGACAAAGCATTTAGCACCACTAACATAAATTTATCAAGAATACAGTTTATTGTTGGGCAAAATTATGATTTTAGATATGTAACTGTAACAACTACAAGCAGACTTAGGCAAGATAATCTGGTGGTACATGTAGACACCTTGTTGACCATTTGACTGAGAGTTCTTGGAATCAAGTACTGGGAAATCATCTGCACATATGGTAAACCCCTTTCTGTGTGATGTAGGCCTCTGCATTGGCAAAATATATTATTGTTTTATACATGACATCTATATGTGTTCAGTTAGCTGACAACATGAATAACATATGGAATGCATACCTTTTTGCAATAGTCCTTAATGGGGCTTTCAGAACATCCAAGAAAGAAATTTGAGAATGTGCAAATTTCCAGCTTCCTGATCTTAACTCTGTGCTTTGAGGACGGCTTATCGCAGTTACAGAATCATGTGAAGTTCGACCACAAGAAACAGGTGAGTCGAGCAAGTCACTTTCATCTGTCGACATGCTTGAGCTTACTGGAGAAGAAGGGTGGTCATTGATGTTCACAAATGACCCAGAACCTTCACCCTTCTTGAGAGATAGTAGTGATGATGAACCCCATGCATTTGGTACTAGACGCGCATTGGCCTGTCACCCCATGGTAGAGCACCCCATCCATCCATTCCAACATCCCATCAGATAGCAAAATATCACCAACAAGGTACAGGGAAACAGTAAAAAAATGTCTAGATCAGAAAAAACACACAAGGGATCCTCGTGACTGCATATTATCAAGACCGCTTCAACACTGAATCAATACTATTCATGCATCAAAGCTAACAAGACTACTAGACACAGTTCAGACTTTAGAGGAAATTGCTAAACAGCAATCACAGGGAAACAGTCAGAAATTGTTTAAACTAGTATTTAGTATTTATCCAGCCAATACACACAAGGGATCCCAATGGCAGACTAAAAGACTACCATTTTGACACTGAATCAACATGGCTTATGCATCTAAACCAGCATAGCTACTTGACAAAATCGGGACCATTATTTCAATCAGGGGACAAAAAAATACAAAAGCATTCCATTATTTTACTTAAAGGTAGTGCAAACTTAACTGTGCCTCCATCCATCAACTATAAAAATCATTGTGAAGCTATATAAACACATAAACATTGGAAAGGGAACAACCCGCTCCGGAATGAAGCCCCAGTGGGTGATAAGCACAATTCAAAACCCCCAATTCAACTAAGAATGGCATCTCCAGATGATGATTTACGCCGGGGAAAAGAAATGTCACATCTGGGTTGGCAAATCAGTGGGCTTCAGGGCCGTCTCAACAACCCCCGCGGCCGGCGTCCTCCCCGGAGCCGCAGCGGCAGCAACAAACCCCACCTGCAGCGCTAAACCCTAAACCCTTGTAGTCGGGGAGCACCAACTGAACCCAATGGAAACGCAAAGAGATAGAAATGGGAAGAAGAATAAGGACGCGAAGCGGATGGGACCTCTTGTCGGCGGCGAGTGCCCGCGCCGGTGCCGCGGCCATGTCTTCCCCGCTCCTGCGGGATTCGGAGCCGCGGCGGTGGCGGCGAGCGGCACGCGATGGGTAGTGGGGTGCTGGAGACGGAGGCGGCGGCGGCGGCGGCAGGTTATCGTGGGGGTCGGCCGCGGCAGGGAGAGGCGGAAACAGCAGACGACGAAGGGAAAAAGAAAAAAGGAGTTCCAGCAGTGGAGTGGAGCAGCGGAGAGGGGGTGTCTATGACAAGGTGGGCCCCACTGAGAGGCCGGAGACGAATTGAGATCGCGGGAGACCGGGACACATTGTCAGTGACGGAGAGCGGGTGTGTATGACAAGTGGGCCCCACTGAATGGGCGGAGACGAATGGGAGACCCGGACATATTGTCAGGGACTCTAGAACGAGCGACACGACCGCTGCAGAAAATCCTTCTGATTTTGTGCAAATTTTAATCGTCTGTTGCTTTCAACTCATATTTGCGATTTTTTTTTCAAAACTCTAAAAAATTTGAATTTACCTCGCGTATGCCAGAAAAAACGATCTAACAAACAGAACTTATATAATAAAAAACATTAGGGGCTTGCTTGGTTTGTGGTAAAATTTTGTCATACTAAAGATTTAGCAAGTAAAATTTGGACAATAAAATTTGCCATAAATTTAGCAAGACAAATATGAGAGGTTGGCAAATTTTGTTAGCAAACCAAATGACAGGAAAAATCATAACTTATCAAATCTCTGGCTTGCGTATTTTGAAAGTCAATCAAGCAGCACGAGGCGGCAATTCAATTGACCCAGAAACAACAAATTTTGAAAGAAATTTTAAAAAATGTACGCATGCTTGCCATTAATTTTTGAACTACAAAAATCTGTATTGACCTCGTGTTTCGCTGAAAACCAGTTAAACAGACTGAATTTAGCTGGTATAACAAACATAAATTAGAATGCAGACCATTGAGTGCAGTTCTACGCAAAATCCATTGAAACGACAGAATATTAGGCAAAACAACAAAAAATTTCAAAGAAACACAAATTGTAAAACAGAAAAAAAAAACACAACAAAACAGAGTTGCAATACCACATCTCCTTTTCACGTATTCAGCACAAGAACACACAAGATCCTTTAGTCAATTCACGACGAGATCATCAGAAATTGTGGAAAAACTGATTTTAGTCATATAAACTACTGCCCAGAAACTCATTTCTCCTATTGTACACCAGATTGAATAGGGAGAAAAGGAGCAGTTCACTAGATATCGTTCAACTCATTAATCATTATACATCAGGAGCTGCCTGCTGAACTGCTGCGCCTGGAAATGTTTCGCCTGCAGGAAAACTGGGGAATGCAGCGTCAGTCCCTTGGAAAGGCTGGCCAGCTGGTGTCCCGCCAAAGCTGTTGTCATTCCCACCACATATCAACGGTGCAGCAGCAGCTGGCTGGACTAGGCCACCAGGAGACATTGGCGACATTGAAGATGTATCGGCCAGTGATTGTTGAGGTGCGAGAGCAGGAACAGGTGGTGCTGCTGGTCCAGGGATAGGGATAGGGACAGGGACAGGGACAGGTGCAGCAGGTCCGGCTGCTCCAGCTGCAGGAGGCAGCACATCGAAACCAGATCTTGCTCGGGGCCTGCGCTCCAGTGCTGCCCCATGGTCACGGCTCCTGCTCCTGCTACGACTCCGGCTGCTGCTGCGGCTCCGACTACGGCTCCAGCTCCTGCTGCGGCTTCTGCTGCGTGACCAGCTCCTGCTACGGCTCCTGCTCCTACTAATGCTCCTGCTGTCACTTCTTCTGTCATAACCCCGTGACTGGCCTCTATCTGGGCTGCGGCTGTAGCTCTGATCCCTACCCTTGTCTCCAAATCCTCGACGGTTATCATATCGTCCCCGTCCATCTGAGACAAACCGGTCATGTGGGCCTCGGTCAGAACGTCCCCTCCCGCCAAATCCACGGCCCCTGCCACCACGTCCACCAGAAAAATCTCCCCTGCCACGCCCACCAAAACCGGAGAATCACCCTGCCACGCCCACCAAAACTGGAAAAATCACCCCTGCCACGTCCACCAAAACCAGAAGAATCACCCCTGCCACCACGTCCACCAAAGCCCCCAGGGCTTGATCCGCCTCTACTGCCAAAACCACCAGATCCACGCCCCTCTACCACCAAAACCACCTGACCCAGGGCCATCTCGTCCACACCAAAGCCACCTGGGCCCTTTCTGCCACCAAAGCCACCAGGACCCTCCCGTTCCCGGCCACCAAAGCCACCAGGGCCCTCATGGCCACCAAAGCCACCAGGGCCTTCCCGGCCACCGAAGCCACCAGGGCCACCCCGGCCACCAAACATTGCTGGGCTTTCTCGAACACCAAATCCACCTGGGCCCTCACGACCACCGAAACCTCCAGGACCCTCCCTAACACCACCATAACCAACAGGGCCACCAGCACCAGGTTCAAAACGACGACCACCAGGCCCATCCCAGCGACTCATCCCAGCAGCCTGGTTTCTTGGACCTCCAGAAGCACTGCGTGCAGCCATGTCTTGCAGCTGTGGAGGGACATGCTGGTTGGCACCTTGCAAGAGTTTCACCAAATCACCAGCATATTTCCAATCTTGTTCAGAGAAAAAAGTGTACGAGACACCAGTAGCGCCAGCTCTTCCTGTACGCCCTATGCGATGCACATAGTCTTCTATCCCAGTTGGAAAGTCATAATTGATTACCACTCTGGAAAAAAAACACATGGTGCAGTACAAATGAGCAACAGAAATTTGTCAGTGTTCAGTAAGGTAATATTGGACATTGAAATATTTTAAGGATTTAATATCTCACAATCAAATAAGCCTCACCTGATATCTTTGATATCAAGTCCACGAGCAGCAACATCTGTGGCTACTAATATTGGAGCCCTGCCAGTTCGAAACTGATTGAGAACATTATCTCTTTCGGCCTGCGATTTATCACCATGAATGCTTACAGCATTAAAATTGCGACCAATGCCACGAGCAAGCTGGTCACACATCTTCTTAGTCGAGCAAAATATGATGATTTTTGAGCCCCTTTCTTGATCTCTAAGAATCTGCTCTAGGCGTCGCTGCTTGTCCATAGGCGGAACCACCTCTACATACTGCAAACAAACAGGAGCCTTAGAAGTGGATCATCCTAGAAACAACCACATAATATATTACAGATAAAGGCTGACACATAGAAATTAGGTGCCAAAGAATGCTTTTCCAAACTACTTAACAATAATAGGAATTCTGACACCAGTCAGCAATGGCATTTCAAGGACTATGCATCCTAAGGAAAGGCAAAGCATAAAGTATGAAAAGAAACAATCATAATTTCACTAGAATACCTGAGTGATGGATTTGTTGGCAACAACAAGTTCATCGACGCTGCCAATGTTGACCTGGACAGGATCTCTTAGTAAATCCCCAGCTATTTTTGTCACCTCCTTTGGCCAAGTGGCAGTGTACATTAGAGTCTGTCTAGTATTAGGAATCTCATCCACAATCTTCCGTGTTGTGGCTCAAACCCCATGTCAAGCATACGGTCTGCTTCATCAAGCACAAGTAATGAAACCTGATGGAGGCTAATCTTCTTCATCTCCAGAATATCATTAAGACGTCCAGGTGTTGCTACCACAATATCTGCTCCACGCTCAAGTTCTCTTAGCTGAGGGCCCTTTGAAGCTCCACCATATAGACACTGAAAAAGAACATATCAACAACGATTTCAATGTAAGAAATGTGACATGTCATCATTAGTAAACATAGTACCAGAAATAATGCACATATTCTACAAGGCACTTAGGTACAGAAATCTTGAATGATCGATGCACAGCAATATTGTTCAGAACCACACCAAGTTCATTTTCTAAGATAACTACTATAAAAAACACAGTAGGCCTAGGTGCCCCGATAGCCGCATCGACCTTTCTAAAGGTGAAGCTATCATAAACTTTTTGAAGAACAATACTTGAGTCTATGACTAAAAAAGGGTGTACCCAGTGCAGAGAGCTCCCGCTCTGTGCGGGGTCTGGGGAAAGGTGTCAGTGGCAAGCCTTACCCTCACCTGTGCAATGAGAGGAGACCGCGACTCGAACCCGGGACCTTCCGGTCATAGGCGGAAAGACTCTACCGCTTGCACTAGGCCCGCCCTTCAATACTTGAGTCTATGACTCTACGTTTTAAAATCAATAGAGCACAGGGTCTGGGGAAGGGTGTCAGTGGCAAGCCTTACCCTCGCCTGTGCAATGCGAGGAGACCGCAACTCGAACCCGGGACCTTCCGGTCACAGGCGGTAAGACTCTACCGCTTGCACCAAGCCCGCCCTCAATACTTGAGTCTATGACTCTACGTTTTAAAATCAATAGAGCACATTATTAACATTTAATATCCAATAACTTAATTACTATGCATTGTCTAACAAAACAGAAAAAATGTGCACATAGTTTCAGGACTACAATTGGTTGTGATCAATGCTTTATTATTCTATGCAAGAAAAGATAAGGCCATAATAAAAGATATCAGGTCAGAACTTACTGTGCAGGAAACTCTAGATGATTGACCAAACTTAACTACTTCGTCTTGTATTTGTGAAGCAAGCTCGCGAGTAGGGGCCAAAACCAATACCGTAGGACCCAACATCGGATTATTGTGGCATCTCCTTAGATGTATAAAAGCAGGAATTAGGTACCCCAGCGTCTTTCCAGACCCTGTCTTGGCAATAGCTACTATGTCCCGGTTTTGCAGTGCAACAGGCCATGTCTGAGCTTGAATTGGAGTGGGATTTGAAAAGCCTGCTGCATGGATCTGAAATGAAAAAAAAAATGAATAAGCATCATAAGTGCATGCCCACCTGCAGCAGATAATTGGTATTTTCCATAGCGAGTAAAAAATGGTTCCAAACAATGAGAAAGTGGTTAAATTCTATCCTAGGTGAATATGGCTGCTTACTTAAGCAACTCATGGCATGAAGAAGCTCTTTGTTGATTCAGTGGCAGAGACAAGAAGCAGGAAGCCTCAGCCACATTTTATAATCTGAAACAACATCAATCCTCCCAATACTTGTCAGCAGAAAATAGCCACAAGTATTTCACTACATTGCCCAGAAATTGAAAACTAATCGCTGTATTAGGGCACTCAGCATCACCGCAAATCCATTTTGCTACATCCGTGAGCAATACCAAATGATGTGCTCACTACGAGATAAGATAATTTTCCATTTCAAAGATATCATTTTCAGTGGCCCACATTGTCAAGAATTTCTAGGTTAAGATAAATTTGTAGATAATGCATCCATGGATCCACAAGTAGCAAAGCCCAACTAAAGAAAACATACCTCTCTCAGAATCTCTGGAGGGAATCCAGTAGCCTCAAATGTCATAAAAGGAGCAGGAACGTTTTCACCCTGGATATTAAAAAAAATAGCAGTCAAAATATAAATAATCAACAGATGACAGTATAAAAGAATAATAAACTGGTAGCAGTCTAACTAAACAAGAAAATGAACTTGTACAACAAGAGAAATATTCTGAAATACCCTGTTACCGAGCTAAGGGAACAGGGCATACTAAAATATGTCCAGCTGCAGAAGTGCACCTATCAGGCTTTATGAGCTTTTGGTATCTCGAATGTATTTCTCCGTGCAAAACAAATTAGGCGATACCTCTGTCCGGTTTTCTTGAGTGGCAATTGGCCAGAGATGTATACATCATGCTTGAAATGTCAGATATGTGTGCCACAAAAACTATTTTTTAGTCATGTAAATGTTAGATATCAACCAGTACCTCTATTAAGCAAATGGGTTATTAAATTATTCAGCGATACGGAGTATGTTAAAAAAACACATGTGGAACAGCATTTCCAGAATGTTTAAGTACAATGGCAAACAGCCTCTCGAGAAATTTGAAGTTGTAAACTGTGTCTTAGTTTTGCGACAAAATATGTCCATGCAATCAACTCCTTACCATGGCAGTGACTTCATGGTGTTGACGGTATGCATCAGCTGAAGATACGCTTGGAAAATCTGGAGGAGCAAACATACTTGACGGTGGCCTCACTGAAGTTCCAATAGGCAATGGACCAAGATTATGTGGATTTGGTACTGAATGTGGAGGTGCCATGTTATAACCACTAAAATTATGCTCGGACGAGGATAAAGCGATCCATTATGCATGCCCTGCCACAAAAGTTTACGCAAATCAGAGTGAATGGTTAGAACTTTTGAATTGAGGTTAGCATGAGCATAATATATAGAAAGCATTGAATATATCAGAAAGCTAATGGGCATTGTTGCCAACATTTTTACAACTAGTTCCATTGATATGGTGCGGAAATATCATCAGACTTTATAATGTACAAGAAAGTTTATAGCTTATTAATGTTATGGTAGGACATAAATTTAGGCAGTATAAGGGTGAGCTTTTGACTTCATTAAGATTTAACATTACTATACCAAAGATTATTACCATAGGATTTTGTGAAGTTGGGAGAGGAGCAAGCTTTGGCTGCTGCTGGAGAGCCTTTGTTCCATCAAACCTTCCATAAGAGTGAGGGTCATCTCTTTCAAAGTGACCATCACTATTACCCATATCAAAACCCATTGGAGGTCGAATTGGTGATGGACCAACATGATTTGGAACTGCATGGCCACTAACTGGTTTTTGCTGGTAGTTTGTATCAGCTCCACCTTGATGCATTTGAGCAGGTGAGTTCATAAAACCCATGTTATTAGTCTCAGCAGAGGATGATCCACCAGGAAGATGCTTGGCAGGATATAATGGCCCACCGACTCCAGGTATATTTGGCTGGCTACTAAGGGCTCCAGGATGTTGATGACTAAAAGGTAACTGCTGATTTGGGAGAGGAGCTTGGCCACCCTGCTGACTAAGTGGTAATGAAAAGCCAGACCACTTGCCTTCATGAACTCCTCCATCATCATCCTTCAACAATGGACTTTGTTGCCCATGTGACAGTGGCGGTTTTCCATGCTGAGGGAACGGCAATCCATGCTGCGGTTGACCTTGCTGAGATGGCATTTTAAGTCCTTGAGGTTGAGAAACCTGCGGCGACTGCGAAGCTTGGGGAAAGCTCAAAGATTGTTGAGGATGTTGCCCTTGACTCTGAGCAATCCTAACTCCCTGCAGCTGCTGGCTTTGATTATAAGCACCATGTGGAATTTGTGGCTGCTGAGCTTGATTGTAGGCAGACTGTGGTATCATGGATTGCTGACCTTGATTGTAGGAAGGTTGTGGCATTGGTGGCTGCTGAACTTGACCTTGATTGTATGAATGTTGTGGCATCGGTGGCTGCTGACTCTGACCTTGATTGTAGGCAGCTTGAGGCATCGGTGACTGCTGAGCTTGATTATAGGCAGTTTGTGGCATCTCTAAACGCTGGTCTGCCTGATCTGAAATATGGTGGAGCCTGCTGTTGCTGCAGAGGTTGCATGTAAGGACCATGCTGATACGGCATGTGTTGAGGATGCGCGCTGTGGTACTGATGCGGCTGATTTGGCATGTGCGTCTGCTGTTGCTGATATGGCACTTGCTGAAACGAAGCCTGGTGTTGAGCCGTGCCATGCTGCTGAAACGGTTGCTGCTGAGCTGGCTGCTGAGTATGCTGCTGCTGCCCAAGCTGGCCACCCTGAGGAGGATAAGCTGCCTGGCCAGGACGCTCCTGGTGCCCTGCCTGCCCAGCTTGACCGAACTGCACGTTAGGCTGCGAATACGCCCCAGGTGCAGGTTCCGGGACTTGCGCAGGGGTCGACGGCGGAGGACCTGCTGGCAAGGGGGGCACCCCTGCAGTCGCAGCAGGCTTCTCATACTGGGTCACATTCGTCTCTGGATTCCAATAGTACAGCGTCACGCCATCAATCAGAGCTTTCCAAGGCGCCGGGAGCGTCGGGTCGTCCGGAGCGAACCGAGGACCCGAAGAATCAGCTGCGGCGGCCTCCTGAGCCGCCATGCCCAGCAACTCTTCTTGCTCCCTCCTTCTAATGTCTCACCACCTACGCTGCGACCATAATGCAAATGCCCTGCAAACCAGTAAAATTCAGGGGGGGCGGAACCAGTAAAGGAAACTCGATAACTTTTTGCAAGAAAAATCGAAGTTCGTAAGCATCATAGATGCATAAGATTGCAATTAGAACAGATCCGAAGACAAATAGCCGGATAGCTAATGTTAGGGTTTGGGCGCCCGGTCCCGCGCAGCAGGAAGGGAAGAGAAGGACTGGCGTACTTGGAGGGTGCTCGTCGACGGCGAGAGGGGTTACGAAGACCTGGAGAAGGGGGCTAGGAAGACCTCGGCACCTGGCGTAGCGCGGCGGCGGCGGCGCTAGCCCAATCGTCGCCGAGAGGGAGAGGGACGAGGGAGAGCGTACGCGGGGTGAAACGGGGATGACTAGAGACGTAAGTGTTGCCGGTGGGCCGCCCTGGGCCGTTCCTCAATGCGCAAAAGCCTTTAAGATAATTTCCCTTTTTCATTCACTTTTGTGTCTAGTCCCATTTTTTTCCTTCTTTTTTTTTTTTTTTTTGCGATCTAGTCCCGTTTTTTCTTGTAAAAGCTTTTGTCTCTCTCTATATATGCTCCCTCAATGCCAAATTACAAGTCATTCCAACTTTCATGAGAGTCAAAGTACCCCAAGTTTGATCAAAATTATAGAGAGAATTATAAAGATTTATGGCATCAAATAGAGATACTATGAAAATATAATTAATGAAGAATCTAATTATATTTATTACAATCATAATGTCATTATTTTATTATATAAATTTAGTCAAATTTGAGATGCTCTAACTCTCTAAGAAAGTTAAAATGATTTATAATTTGGGATGGAGGGACACATATAGTCGCGTTATAGGTTTAGGGTTCTTTTAAGTGTGTTCCTTATTTTTTCTTCGTACGATATTAGGAAGAAGAAAATTTTAAAGGAATATAAATTATTAGGAAGAATTAAGTCTGTTATTTCTTTCTTTCTCTTTTTTTGTTCTTCCTATAATTTCGGTATTATCATTTTTTATTCATGAAACACTGTCGATGCTACTGGAACATTGGTTTTATTGTTGGAACATTTTTTTTCTCTCTTGAAGATAAACGTTTTTCTTTTAAACCTAGAACAATTTATATGAAATTGGGATAGTTTTCTCATAAACCTAGGACACTCCTTGCTAGACTTGTAATATTTTTCTTCTTAAACATTGTTTCCTTCAAACAAAAATTCACCGTTTGGAAAACTATATGGCTTTCATGTTCCAAGATTTTTATGTTCACCTTACAGATTCATTGGTAAACAAATGAAAGCTTTTAAGGTTAAAAAACAATGCAACCTGCAAAGTATCTCCAACACGGGACATAAACAGGGCTCCTGCTCTTTTTTAGAGCCAAAGCGAAAAAAATTTAATGGCCTCAACTCAAGTCCCTACTATATGGAGACACCTAAATCTTTCCCTCAGCCTCCCCATACAGAGAGCTCCCTACTTTCTAGGAATTTTTTCCTATATCAATTCTCTCCTGTGCATCTTTTTTTGTCCAAACTCTTCTCCGCGGTACCACGAGGCCAAGCCCATCCCTCCCGTTGAGATCCTTGCCGCCACCAAGGCCTATTGAGGTCAAGCCCATCCCTCCTCACTGAGGTCCTCCTCGGCGAGATCCTCTTTCCCGCCACTAGGCAGTGCCAGAAGCAAGGGAATAGGAGTACAAAAATAAAAAATAAAAATAAAAATGAATAACTGACAAGTAGGTTGTAAAAAAGCAAAGACCCTAATTTGAGGGCTGCTGCTAGAGTTTAACCCAATAAGGCCCTTAAAAGTAAGAGAAACCCTCAAATCCTAAGCAGGTGCCTATGTTAAAGGGTCCTTTGTTAGAGTTGCTCTAAAGCTAACTATTGCTTTGATTTTGGTATTCAAGAAAGTCAACAAAAGGCCAAACAGAAAAAGAAAGAAAGACCAAAACAAGAAAGGAGAAGAACTAGACAGCGGCTGCGTTCGGCTGGTACCAAAAAGGTACTGTGCACGGCTGGATTCTACTGTGCATGGCTGATTTGCTCTCACAAATTCCTCCAGATTCATCCAAATTCCTACAAATTCCTCCAAGCGAACGGGGCCAGAGAGGGAGTGTGAGAGTCAAAGAGTGAGATAGATGGTGAGAGACATCCTGGTGTTTTGATTTCACGAGAGCTAGACATGTGGACGCCGGTGAATTTAGAGTTTGACAACTTACCATTTGGTGCATGGCTATGATCTATTGAACCGTCTGACGTGTTTTGTCGGATTGTCCGAAAGGCTGATGCGCAGTGTAGAAAAGTGCAGACTTAATCAGACATGCCCTAGAGTTCACGAACTGTCCAACAAATAGGGTTGGACTGTCCGAATAATGATAACAAAGCCCATATAATGCAGAAATTATCATGTTCTTTTTTGAAAATATGATAATAGAATGCAGATTATGCTCATGATGGTTACGATAAATCAATATGCACGATTGCATCATGACAATTGCACTCTTTTTAGAATAATATATGAGTACTATAATTTCATTCTTTTTAGGATGGGGCGAGTACATGTATCCAATTCGAAATAAAAAAAAGGATAACATATCCTATCCTAGGCATGACGCTCGGAGGCTATGTTTCCCACACGAAGACAGAGGGATGGAGCGTTGCCCGGCTGCAGACGCGGGAAGCGGAGGGAAAAGCATGGGGAGCGGCGTGGGCAGTCCCCACCTGGCGTGGGCATGAAGCAGCCCGTGGGTGTCTGGATATGGACGTCTGTCCGAACGCCCGGGCCCTAGTTCTGCCCGAAAAAGACAACCGTCGCTCTGGCGGTGCCTGTTTACTTGGGTCCCTAGGCAAAGGCTCTGCCCGAAAATCGGACATGATTTTTAGACGTCCGATTTCGGTCACATGTGAAGTTGAAATCGTTGCCAGATCGATGAACTGATCCAAACAGCCCTAGCGCAGCCCTGGACAAATGGCAGAAGTTCCACAAATCGCAATGAAAAAAAATGATTGAATTCTCTCTTCCATTTCAAGCGGGCCTGGGCCTATCAGGCTAAAGGCCCCTCGCGCAAGCGTTGGGACGGCCCAACCAAACAGCAATCCTCCTGCCACCACGTTTGATCTGTGACCCCTATGGGCCCGCTAACAGAGGTGTGTCTGCGATCTGGTGAGAGGAGCAGCTATGGCGGCGCCGCGTCGTCACCGGTGCCGTGAGATTCCTCTCTGCCAAGCTCGACTCCCTCCCAATCCGCCGCCCCTCGCCAGATGAAATCCAGGTAACGCCTACTTATATGTCTTGCCCTTTATGCTGCCCTGTCATATGCCCTGTTCCTATTTTAGACACCATTTTTCTTCAACTCATCTGTCATTTTGGCATTTGTTCCACACGAATAGAAACAAGAGAACGACATGCTGTTTTCCTTTGACGATGAGCGGCACGATGTACATTCCATTAGTTTGTTATTGCGCATCGAGTGTAGCTGCTGCATCTTGTTTCACTTGGCAAGCCAAGCGTCCATTCAGACCACCAACATTTCATCACAAATTCACATTATATGCTAAAACTTGCTGAGCTTTATATAATATGTACCACAAAAGAATATATCACCAACGGACCCAAGGATGAAACGAAAACAGAGGTTTCTTTAGGGAGGTGTATCCTCTTTGTCAGAAGATATAATGTCATTAGAACAAACAATGTTTCACCTTAATAGCACACCATCCAAACATAAAGAGGAAAACCAAATAGATGACAATGACAAAGTACAATACCATGGGATGTGAATGCATATTTTGTCCATCCCTATTTATTTATTTATCAAACATGAATATCATATATATGGTAACAAGAAACTACCCACTCCAAATCAACAGAGCATGTGTCAGTGAATTGGAAAGAGCTCTGGGCTGCACCAATATCTTGCCATTTCAAGCAGTGATGACATGATCAACAATTACCTTCAGTCCATGGCCATTATTCTTCAGATCATCGACAAAGAACTTGGTTGTTTCGTCTGCTTGGTCATTAACTCTGAGATGTACCTCTTTGAGATTTTCTAGGGTGTCAATGCCAAGCAAACCTTCAAAGGCGCCAAACCTCATATCAATCATCTCCAGAGATGGCATTGCATTGTCGCTGAAACCTAGCTTTGGCACAAGAGGGGCAAAGAAGCGGAGCAGCTTTAGACTTCGGAATACACCAGGGACAAATATCTCCCCATCGGTCGGTTCTTTGTTCTTCTCGAGGATCTCCTGTGTGTCCTCATCCAGATTCACTGCATTCAGAGAAAAGGTGAGAGAAAACAATGACGGCAGGTCGCAGATGAGCTCCAAAGTGTCAGTCCGGAGAACTGTTAACGACAGGGTTAACTTGTTCAGCATATGTAGTTTCCAGACAACTCAAGGGAGATGAGGTATCTTGGAGGTGCAGACATGGTGTCCAAGGAGTTGATAAAATCAGAACTTTCATCATTTATTGCCAGAGTTTGCAATCCACAGCTGCCAAGGTACTCAATAGAGGACGGTAGCTCTTTGAATGTGTCACCATCCTTCTTTATGCTGAGCTTGTAGATGGCAAACTTCCTTAATCCGGTCAACTGATGAACGCCTGCTACAGCTGTTGATTCGCCAATGATCTCAATTCCCGACAGTACACGCAGTGCTTTCATTCCATCCTTGCTTTTTTCCTGTGGCAACATACTTTTCCTTGGGTCCTTACTTTTGTCTTGAGGCAGCCTCAACCCCTTCCTTGGGTTTTTATTTCCACCAAGTATGCTACTGATTCGTTTTAACTGCCCTACAGCCTTTGGAAGCTCCCCAACATTTGTCTCTCTGATGTCAAGAGTTTCCAAATACTAAAGCTTCTCAATCTTCGAGGGAATTTTGGCAATCTCTGTCCGTCGAAGGCCCAAATACTTCAGGACAAGCATTTTACATATGTCGTTCAGATGTTTCTCTTTCAACCCCTTCCAACCCTCAAGATCCAGCACTTGCAGTGACGAAGCCAGAAAAAAATTTAGGAGGGGCTGAACAAAAGAATAAAGGTTTTTTTTATCTTCTCTTAACTTTAGCCCCTCCTACCTAATACATGTATGCATAAAATTTTAAGGAGGAACTTAGGAAAACTCCACGTGCTCAGGATGGGTAGGGGGGCTGAAGCCCCCCTAGCCCCACCGCTGGCTACGTCCCTGACTTGTATTATTGCATTATTGAACGAATGGAATGGCAGTTGGTTCAGGCTCCCAAAAATAGTCAGTGATCGAACCTGAGACAAGTTCATACCTTTTGTTGAATTTCCGTACTTGGAACCACTGCTCTGCATTGAAAGCCGACGGACTACAGTAATAAAGTTCTGGCGTACCTTTTGTTTATTGCTAGGTGCTGGCATCATCCAGTGACCACCTACTACAGTAATAAAGTTCTCTTCACTCGACTTGGACACGATATATTCAAGGACCATGTCATGAACTTGAAAGTTTTTTACTTTCCCATTGCTGCTGTGCTCCACAGGACGTATTATCTTTCTTCTTGTGAGCTGATTAAAATATGTCTCTGCAACTTCCTCCTCTGTCAACCCTTGCTTCTCACTAACAAAACCTTCAGCTATCCATCGCCCCGTCAACCGTTTCCTGCTAATTTTCCAACCCTCTGGAAATATGCTCAAGTACAATGAACAGGTCTTGAGATCTGCAGGCAAATCATTGTAGCAACGGTCAAGTATCCTTGTAACCCCATCTAAAGTAAGAGAAGTTACAGGTTCTGGAAATAATGATTTGCAGACTTTTTGCCAATCATCACTGTGTTTGCTTGGGTTGCAGGCAACTAGGCCAGCCATGGTGACTATGGCCAAAGGCAAGCCCCCACATATTTTCCAAATCTCTTCAGGGACATGGTTCTGAACTATCTCATTATTTTTGCTGCTTATTAGTTGTCACAGCTTTTATTCAAATTTGCCATTTGAGCTATTTTGAAATTGAAGTATCCTGGGTGACCAAACAAGCCACGCACGCAGTCTATACACGGACACGTTCGGTAACAATATCTGCACGTACGGGTATACTGCAGTAGGAGTAGACAGGTTGTAGCTCGCTACGTGCGCGGCGTGATGCGCGCCATGAGCGGCGTCTTCATGTGCTTGACGAACCCGTCCACTTCGGTGAGGTCAACAGGAGCACCACCAGCACCTGTTGCCGGCACTGCCCACTGGAACGCACGCACTAATGCGGCGAGCAAGAGCCTGACGTGAACCAAACCCAGCCCCATGGCCGGGCAATGCCTCGTCCCGGCGCCGAAAGGCAGCATCCTGATGTCCTTGGGCCCCGGCATCGGACCCACGGCCTCCCCCTTGCTGCCGGCGAGGAACCGTTCGGACCGTACCGGAACTCGTCGGGGTCCGTCCACGCCCTGCTGTCCCTCCCGATGGCACCCGGAACGATGGTGAAGCGCACCACCCCGCTGCTGCCGTCCTCCTCCGGCGGCACGTGCACACCGATAACTGCCGCTGCTACCCCGTCGTCAACGCTGCCCACCACGACGTCGCGCTGTATGACCGCCACCGGCGGGTGCAGACGGAGGCTCTCGAGGGTGACCGCGCGCAGGTACGGCGTGTCGACGACGGCCTCGCGCCGGTCGCTGCCGCCGTGGACGTCGACCTCGCGGTGGAGCTTCTACTGGACCTCCGGCTGGTTGACGAGGTGCGCGAGCGCCCACTCGACGCAGGACACGACTGTCTCGGTGCCCGCCCCGAGAAACTCCCACCCGAGGTTCGCCTTCTCGTCGTCCGTCAGAGCGCGCCTGACGCTCCCGTCGTCGTCGTAGCTGGGAACCTGGAGGTCGAGCAGCGAGTCAACGTATGGCCGGATGATGCCGCCGCCGTCATCGCCACTATCGCTGCACCACAGAGACTGTCGCCGCCGCCGCCTTTCCACGATGAGAGGGAGGAGGAGCTTCGTCATGCGGCTGCGGACGTCGAGGAAGCGCCGCCACCGTCGCCAGTGCAGCAGCCGCGCCGTCCTTGAGGTGGCTAGCACGGGGGCGTCCACCATGCCGTCGAAGAAGTCCTTGAGCACCCGCTGCACCGCGCGGACGTCGCGCGCGTCGAAACCGCCGTCACCGAAGCACATGCGCATATGAAGAGTGAGCACGGCGGGGTGAAGGCTGTCGCAGACGACGACGACGTCGTCGTCACGGCCTCCCCGGCCGTAGCCGGAGGAGAGGCTCGCGACGAGGCCGTCTACGGCCTCACGCTGGAGTCCGGTGAGGAGGCCGAGGCGCGATGGGTGCAAGATGCCGGCGGTGAGGTTGCAGCGGAGCGCGCGCCAGAGCGGGCCGTGCGGCACGGTGCTGATGCTGTAGCTGAGGTTCACGCGCTCTGCTCTGACGAACTTCACGTGGAATGGGGAGACGGGGCGGTCGGAGAAGGTGTCGGCGTGGTCCACCAGCATGCTCCGTGGCGTGCAATGGCGCGGTCACCGACCTCGATCGTTGGAACCGCCGGCAAAGCATGAGCGCTGCGGCTGCTGGTTCGCCGGAAAACAGCAGCGAACACTATAAGAGCAAGGCCATCCGTGAGGAAGAAGAGCTCCATTATTCCCTACGTTGGTACTCCCACGTAGCTAGAACGCCTGGAGCAAGCGTTGTTTCTCCGCGTATATATAGGCACATGCATCCACAGGCTGCCTAGTAGCAAGCCACCGCGCTTTTCATGAGCATTTTTAAATTCACGGGTCACCACTACTAACCAAAGCGTTATTCAAGATGGAAGTAAGTACACATAACACTAGTGCAGTCACTACTGGAAACTACATTATTCCTTTTTGCCAAAAAAACCGTCAGAAAAAATAATTCTGTTGGGAGCCCGACAGACATATCCGGTCAAGGATAGAATGACAGAGAAATCAAATTTGCCTGTGAGCTTCCCGACAGAAATAATTTTTTGATGGTATTTTTTTGACGGATGCCTCACAAAAAAATTGTAGCGTCAGCAGGTTTCATGTGTGGTTAATTGTTTTCCCTGTAGACTCACTGTCAGGGATAGTGCTAATTTCTTTGTGGGTTTTAGTAATTTTTCTGTCAGTCAACGTTCAAGGAAATAAAGATATCTCTATTGGATGTGAAACTATTTTCTGTCGGTTTTCCGTCGATGAAATACTAAATTTCTGTCAGTTTAACCTAACTTGCCTGATGGTTTCCCCTCAAGGAAATCACAATTTTTTTCTAAAAATACATATGATGGATAATTCTGAAATTTACGCAAAGGACTAATAGTTCCCCTCAAGGAATATGGTTAAACATATTCTAAATAAAGTTAAAGAGGGTAAGTGAATAATATATGATTTAGAGTGACTCCAACGGATGTGGTATCCATGTTTTCTATGCTATAGTTGGACTTTTACAGCAAAAATTGAGCTCCAACAGGTGTGCTATCTAGTTTTCTAAAATAGCAAGTGGGCTATCTCTGAACTTTCAATAGCCATAGAAAGTAAGCCAACACCGCTCGCCATTTGCCGAAATCGCTCGCCACGGCGCTTGCCCGCGCGCGCGGTCCTTCCTGCGTGCCAAAGATAACCTTCCCGCTCGCGCTGAACTTTCCTGTCATGGGGATCCCAGTCGCAACCCGCTCGATTCAGCGATTCCCCTGCTCGTCCATCGCCTCCTCCCCTCCCCCGCCCCTGCCGCCACTGCTGCACCGCCGGAGCTGATAATCACTGCCTCTCTGAATCACCCTTTTTGTCTTCGCCGTGACGTCGTAGCTTCCTCATGGACAGGCTCCGCCGTCCGAGCGCCAAGGAGATCCCAACTGCGCCGCCCTATTATCCCGATATCAGGCGGATGGGAGCAGCAGGCGGATGGGAGCAGCAGTTGGGATCAGTGTTTTAAATCTCCGGCTAAGACATTTTAGCGGATGACCTCAAAAAAAGTTATAGCGGAGCTAAATGGGGATATAGCGGGCTATAGTGGCTAAGTTGTACATAGACATAAATAGCTTGATCTTTCTCAAACAGCTATAACGGGCGATTTAAAATCTTGGTTGGGATGGGAGCAGCAAGCGAATGGGAGATCCCAACTGCGTCGAGGAGATTCCAACTCGTCGTCACTCCCCATTATCCCAGCATCCCGGATGTGAGCAGTAGGACTCACCGGTGCTGTCTTGGTTGGAGAATGCGACGCAAGGAGGCCAGCGACGACGAGTCCTTCCACTCAACAGTGCTGCTGCTGCTGCACCAAACCCAACAGGTCTTACCAACCAGGTTAATTTAGTGTGACACTGGAGGTTACTTAAATGGGGTGATGCAGGTGGATTATATGGAAGGAACTCTCCATCAGATGCTGCAGCAGTTTTTTATGTGTGGTAGAGGATTACAGAGTTTGACCAACCAGTGGTTGGCACCATGTGCCCAAGATCCATTATTCTTTCCCCAACTTTCCTTTGCTCTGTGGAAATCGTAGTGCCAAGAATTACGCTACTATCACAATTCAACTTC
The DNA here is from genome assembly GCA_904845875.1 of Miscanthus lutarioriparius. NCBI lineage: Eukaryota > Viridiplantae > Streptophyta > Magnoliopsida > Poales > Poaceae > Miscanthus > Miscanthus lutarioriparius. Next base: position 12,587,701 of record CAJGYO010000010.1, read on the forward strand.
ATGTCTGCACATTGTCCTGTTCAGTTGTTTTCAGTGAATTCAGTGGGCACACATGACGCGTGCAGGTTTTGTTGGGTGAGAATGTGAGTTGATACAAGATTTGGACATGCAGATATAAGTAGCAGCAAGTCCGCAGTTTGTTGCAATTGAATTGACACTTGTAAGAACACATACATGCAGATATAAATTACTTGCCTAAATATTGCTTTGTGGCCTACCTCTGAAAATTGCGGTGAGCTTGTGAAACAGATAGATAGATGCATGTGTGTGTGTGTGTGTCATACGTGCAAGTCACGTTGTAACAAACCAGACCGAGATTTGTGGTAGACTGCGTCCTTCCTAGTTTAGGCTGTTACTATTCCTGTAATCAAGGATGCTCTCTCAACAAATCTCGGATCACGATTGTATGCCACGGCAGGGGCTCTTTCTGCTTATATAAACACACGCGGCCTCCACGGAGGTGAATACGCTTCCCAACTTTCACATGGTACCAGAGCCAACCTCTATCCACTGCCAAAAATAATCGCCATGGCGACGAACCTCATCGCGGGTGGTCTCCTGTCCTCGGCGCTAGGCCATCCCGTGACGGAGAAATTGACCAAGACCAACTATACCCTATGGAAGCTGCAGGTATTGCCTGCCATCCGCGGCGCTCAGTTTACTGGGCTGATCGATGGATCCAAAGCTGCCCCGGCCAAGGAGATCGAGGGCACTGACAAGGTCAAGGAGCCAAATCCGGCTTACGCAACCTGGCTGGCGCAAGACCAGCAAGTTTTCGGCTACATCGTCAACTCGCTCTCCAAGGAGATGATGAAGCAGATCTCCCACTGCGACACCTCGGCGTCTCTCTGGAAGGCGCTGGAGGAGCTCTGTGCGTCACAAACCAGGGCGCGCGCGGTAAACACGCGTATTGCCCTGGCTACCACGAAGAAGGGGACCATGAGCATCGACGAATACGTCGGTAAGATGAAAACATATGCTGATGAATTGGCAGCTGCAGGCAAAGCGCTTGATGATGAAGAACTCATCTCCTTCATCATCACCGGCCTCGATCTCGACTACAATCCGGTCATCTCCGCCGCTCTTGGACGTGTCGAGCCGATCAGCGTCACCGAGCTCACGTCACAACTGCTCGCCTTCGAACAACGCATGAATCTCTACCAAGGGTCGTCCGGGTCATCCTCTTCGCCAAGCTTCTCCGCCAACGCGGCCTCACGGGGTCGTGGAGGCGGGCGCATGTCCCGTGGTCGCGGTGCACGTGGCCGTGGCAACAACGGTGGGCGTGGGCGCGGGAACTTCAACAACAACTCCAGCTCCGGCAAGCAGAAGGTCCAGTGTCAAATCTGCAAGAAGGTGGGCGTCCACACAGCATCCGAATGCTGGTACCGGTTTGATGAGAACTATGTCCCTGAAGACAAGAGCGCCAACGTCGCCAATTATGGTGAGTATGGTGTAGATTCAAACTGGTACACAGATACTGGCGCCTCCGATCATGTCACAGGCGAGATGGACAAGATGGTGATCCGTGACCGCTATCATGGTGGCGATCAAGTCCACACGGCAAATGGATCAGGTATGGACATTGAACACATTGGTCATGTCATCTGTCATGCGCCTGGAAGAAAAATTCATCTTAAAAATGTTCTACATGTTCCCAGTGCTGCTAAAAACCTTGTATCTGTTCATAAACTAGCTGCGGATAACAATGCTTACCTTGAGTTCCATCCAAATTTCTTTCTTATTAAGGATCGCATCACGAAGAAAATCCTGCTGGAAGGAACGTGTAGAGGAGGACTCTACCCTATGCCTGCGGCTGCCTTCAAGAATAAACAAGCTTTTGCTGCATCCAGTAGTTCGCCGTCACTAGAGATGTGGCACAGCCGCCTAGGCCATCCTTCTTTTGATGTCGTTCAGCAAGTACTCAGTAGCAATAAATTGTCTTGTTCCTCGTACTCGAGAGAAACCACAGTTTGTGATTCTTGTCAAATGGCCAAGAGCCATCAATTGCCCTATCAAAGATCGTTGAGTAAATCTACGTCTCCGTTAGAACTTGTTCATTCAGATGTATGGGGGCATGCCATTGATTCTTTTGGGAATTATAAGTATTATGTGAGCTTCATTGATGACTATAGCAAATTCACCTGGATTTATCTTCTTAAACACAAGTCTGAGGTACTTGATAAATTTCATGAGTTTCAACAACTTGCTGAACGGCAACTCAACAAAAAAATCCTAGCCATCCAATCTGATTGGGGAGGAGAGTATGAGCGCCTAAATTCTTTTTTTAGCAAGATTGGCATAGCTCATCATGTCTCTTGCCCTCACACTCATCAGCAGAACGGATCCGCTGAACGCAAACATCGACACATAGTCGAAGTTGGCCTCTCATTAATGGCGCAAGCTTCCATGCCATTAAAATTTTGGGACCAAGCTTTCTTAGCAGCCACCTATTTGATAAATAGGATTCCAAGTCGTGTAATCAATAACATGACGCCTCTACACAAACTTTTTCAGCATCAAGTTGATTATAACTCGCTCCGCACTTTTGGCTGCGCATGTTGGCCAAATCTCCGTCCTTATAATACCCACAAACTCGCTTTCCGTTCGAAGCAATGTGTTTTTCTTGGGTATAGTAATCTTCATAAAGGCTTCAAGTGCCTTGATATACCCACCGGTCGCATATATATATCTCGCGATGTCACCTTTGATGAGCATGTTTTTCCGTTCTCCAAGCTTCATTCTAATGCTGGTGCCCGATTTACCAGTGAATCCCTGCTTATTCCTTCTTCCAGGGGTATGTCAATGCATGATCATGTGCCTGATGTCCTATCTGCAGGTGCTACTAATGCTGATCCAATGTTTCAGGAAAAATCAGCCGAAATTTCTACCGAAAATGGCGGCATTTCCTGTGTCCTGCCTCAGCTCCACACGGCAACAAATCCCGGAGTTGATGCGGCCAGTCTGCCGCTTGGAGGGTCCGGCGTATCGCCCTCCAATTCAGCGCCAGCTGCTGCGCACTCAACGCGTGGCGAGCGCGACGTCCGGCCACCACCTGTGCTGTCTCCAACTACTGCATCCGCTTCTCCCGCGCCAACACGTGGGGGCCTGCCTACGGATCCACCGGCGCTAGACTCTGGCGCGCATGGGGGGGGGGCAACGGTGTCGGGATCTTCTGAGAATCCCGTCTCTCCATCGCGCGCCACACACGGGGTCTCTGGATCCGGTGTGCCGTCCGCTTCTCACGAGGCTGATACAGGAGGATCGAAAAGCATCGCGATCCCGAGGCTGCGGCGTGTGCATGATCTGCCGCGCGTAGCATCGAAGTTTTCTATTGTCTTGCAACCACGAACGCGTCTGCAAGCAGGTATTCGCCAACCAAAACAATTTAAAGATGGCACAGTAAGGTATGGCCTCCTCACCACAACAGGTGAGCCTAACAACCTAGATGAAGCTTTGGGGAATCAAAATTGGAAGAGAGCAATGGATGAAGAATTCATGGCATTGCAAAGCAACAAGACTTGGCGGCTTGTTTCACAGGTTCCAGGACGAAATGTAATTGACTGCAAGTGGGTCTATAAAATCAAGAAAAATGCTGATGGCTCTATAGAGCGCTACAAAGCCCGTCTAGTCGCCAAAGGTTTCAAGCGAGAGGTATGGTCTTGACTATGAAGATACATTTAGTCCGGTTGTTAAATGCAACCATTCGACTTGTGTTATCTATTGCTGTGTCTCGTGGTTGGAGTTTAAGGCAGTTGGATGTGAAGAATGCGTTTCTTCATGGCATTCTAGAGGAAGAAGTTTATATGCGACAGCCTCCTGGGTATGAAGATAAGAATCTCCCTCACTATGTGTGTAAGCTAGAGAAGGCATTGTATGGGTTAAAACAGCACCCCGTGCACGGTACTCTCAGTGAGTGTGAAGCTTCAACAACTCGGTTTTAAGCCATCTAAAGGTGATACATCACTCTTTATATTTAAGAAGGCAGAATCCGACCATGTATGTTCTTGTCTATGTTGATGACATCATAGTTGCTAGCTCAAATTTCGGAGGGGACAGACAAGGCTACTTCAAAGCGCCAGTGTCTGAGTTTGCATTAAAAGACTTGGGTGAGCTTCATTATTTCCTTGGTATTGAGGTATCACATATGAAAGATGGTATTCTCTTGTCACAAGGAAAATACAAGAATGATATACTTAGAAGGACAGGGGATGTTGAATTGCAAACCGTGCAATACTCCGATGACAACTACTGAGAGAAGCTATCGACTTTATGCAGGACTCCTCTTAGTGTTGATGATGTGACCAGATATAGGAGTGTGGTAGGAGCATTGCAAAGATCTCACTCTTACAAGACCAGATATTTCATTTGTCGTTAACAAAGTTTGTCGGTTCCTTCATGCACCTACTACGATCATTGGACCGCAGCCAAAAGAATACCGAGATATATCAAGCACACTCTCGCATATGGGCTTAAAAATCACTAAGTCCGTGTCAACTCTTGTTAATGGGTTCTCCGATGCAGATTAAGGGATGCATTGATGACGACGGTCCACAGGTGGCTTTGCTATCTATCTTGGAAGGAACTTGGTCTCATGGAGTGCACGGAAACAACCTACATTGGCTAGATCCAAAGATCGAAGTCGAGTACAAGGCAATGGCTAATGCTACTGCCGAGATTATCTGGATTCAGATCCTTGTTACAAGAACTTGGCATACGATCTCCACCAGTGCGATATTATGGTGTGATAATCTTGGAGCGACTTATTTATCAACCTAACCCTGTTTTTTCATGCAAGGGCGAAGCATATAGAGATAGATTATCATTTTGTTAGAGAAAGAGTAGCGGACAAGAAGCTTCACATCAAATTTATTAGCACCGGTGATCGAGATAGTGATGGACTCACGAAGCCATTGGTGGCCCGAAGCATTATGAATATGTGAACAATCTCAACCTCAGAAATCCCGGTTAAGATTGAGGAAGGGTGTGAAACAGATAGATAGATGCATGTGTGTGTGTGTGTGTCATACGTGCAAGTCACGTTGTAACAAACCAGACCGAGATTTGTGGTAGACTGCGTCCTTCCTAGTTTAGGCTGTTACTATTCCTGTAATCAAGGATGCTCTCTCAACAAATCTCGGATCACGATTGTATGCCACGGCAGGGGCTCTTTCTGCTTATATAAACACACGCGGCCTCCACGGAGGTGAATACGCTTCCCAACTTTCACAGAGCTGACTTGACAAAGTTCAGTCATGGGCGCTTGACAACATGCTGAACATTTTCAGTTTTATTTGACTCTTTGAGAACATGTTCAGTTCATCATCTTATATGTTACTTGTTTTCTGTTCATACAGCCGAAATGGATTCAGGGAGATCTTTGACCGACATGATTATGGAGGGTTTCACTCCAGCTGCAGTGTCCAACAATATCCCACTTCGTAATGAAATACAAGCACCTGATGAGGCCGTTGCTACGGTGAAAGGAAATCAGAACAGGTCCAAAAATTTGTTGTTGCTACGGTGAAAGGAAATCAGAACAGGTCCAAAAATTTCACTGTTAAGGAGGACGAAATGTTGGTGTCAGCGTGGCTAAATGTGAGTTTGGATACTGTGCGAGTGGTTAATCAATCAAAAAATACCTATTGGAAATGAATACATGATTAATTTCATTCAAAGAAGGATTTTGATTCGATCACACTCAAAGCTCTCTAATGGGTCGGTGGTCATGTATACAACATGATTGCAACATATTTGCTAGTTGTGTTTCGAAGGTAGAGGCCAAAAATCAGCTTGGTGCATCTATCGACGACAAGGTTAGATGACCTACCTTGACATGACAATTTCCTATGTTTTTGCTGAATCTCATGTGTTACCTTTGTTTCCCATTGCAGCAAGCAAACACATTAACTATGTATAAGAATGAGGACCAATTTCACAGGACTTTTCAGTACATACATTGCTGGAAGACCATTCCAAGTGGATGCATAGGCGCCAGCATACCGGACCTCAGAAACCATTTAGCAAAAAGCAAAAGACCATTGCCAGTTCAACTCCTGCTACTGATGCACTACAATAACTAAAGTGGATAGGCCTACAGGGACTAAGAAGGAAAAAGAGAAATTAAAGCAGCGTTCCAGCATTCAAGCTTTGGATTATTTATTGGCAAAGAACACTACGTGAAAAACGCTTTATAGCAACGAGGCAAATTTTTTGTAGGGGCGGCTGGTGATGGAGCCGCCCCTACAGTGGCGCGCTCGGGAGCCCAGAGACCAGCCGCCCCTACAAATAGAACAGCCGGGGCGGCTGGTGATACGAGCCGCCCCTACAAATGGGTCGGATTTATAGATGCGGCTGATAATACCAGCCACCCCTGCTGTGTCCATTTGTAGGGGCGGCTGAATCATCAGCCGCCCCTACAAATACCGAACCGACAATAAAATTCTAATATATTAAGCCGGTTTGCCTCCCCCGTCGCCCTCTCTTTCTCTCCTCTTCGCTCCCTCTCCCTCTCGACGCGACCTCCCGAAGCGAACTTATCGAGCTGAGCTCTAATTCTTGCTTTGTTCCTCATTGTCTTGCACTCTTATGTATCCAATGATTACTGCTCTGATTCTTTCTTTTCATTCATATGCTTAATTCCTCGCTCCTACCAACTAAAGGTGTCTATGTTCTATACTGGGATCAACAGTGACCCCTCAGCTCTAAACTGCTGCTACCAACTAAAGTTGTCTGTTTTCCGGTTCTCATGTGATCACTTTGTTTAATTCCATATAGAAATAGACAGGTTAATGACAAGTTTCTTTTAAGACAGAGAAAACTGATCACTGTCTCCTTGATTAATATATAATATATAGTGATCAAATTTAGGATCTTTGTTGAGATTGGTTTATATGTATTTTTCTAGCTTTTGCAGGCCTATTCTTTACCTTGCAATGCAACTATTCGTGTTTGAATGTCTTCTGGGGTGCCTGATTACTTGGACCACATCCTCACGAGAAATAACAAGTTGTGACGGGACTTGTAGATTGTCAGTATGCACTTGTGATTCTCTTCACATTGTTCAAGTTGAAACCTTCTAGTATCATGCTAATGGTTCTAGTATTATGCTTAAGGCCTTGGACATGCCTGCTTCATCAAGACTACTCGATGAAATGGATTTGCAATGGGGGGAGACGGTGACCGTGTGATGGCAGCCGCCTCGGGGGATCAAAGAGGCTCAAGACAACGACGCCAAGCGACAGCACAAGGTCCACAACACGCCAACGGTGCAATCCCAAACCAACAAGAAATCAGTCTATGATGAAGGTAATAACCGAGGTTGTTTTGTTCGCATGTAAACCCCGCTATGAACAATGAGCTGGCTTCGATGCTGCCTGATCCCGGACATCAACATCACATGAACGTTCTGTATTCTGAATGCTTTTTTTCCTTTTTTTTGGTTATTATATACTTTGTGCAGGCACCATGTAAGAGGAGCCAGAAGCTGGGGGACAAAATCAAGGCGCTTCAGCAGCTCGTCTCCCCGTATGGCAAGGTAAAGCTCTAGCAGTTCGTCGACCTTTGCTGCCCATGCTGTGTGTGTATTCCTATTTGTGATCTGCATGCATAGCATGTGCCAATCTGAAGAGCGTTTGTGTCTCTGAAACCTGAATAAGATCTACCCACGTGTGCAGACCGATACGGCATCAGTGCTCCACGAGGCAGCTACCTGCACAAGCATCTCCACGAGCAGATCCAGGTGAGCCAGATGTTGCATTGCATCAGCTTCTTACTGAATGGTCACGCGACGCTTGTACATGAGCAGTAACAAATTTGCATCAACTCACGGTTTTTTTCCGTCACCATTTCGCTATCATTTTTTTCTGCAGATTCTGACCGCCTCCTACCCTGAATTTAGTTCTTCAGCGTCACAACAGGTACCCGATTACTGGATCATATATCATATAAAGCAACTTTTTGTCTAAATTCTCAATGTGCTTCACACGAAAGATCTGCACTGAAACTGAAAGCTTTGAATCGCTTCTGTGGTTGGCAGGACACGGGCGAGGAAGATGGCGGCGTGATGGATGTGCGCAGGCGAGGCCTGTGCGTGGCGCCGCTGTCCCCGGCCGTCGTGCAGCTCGTGTCTGCCGAGGCCGCGTTCCGCCACCGCGACGCGGCCTTCACGGAGGATCACTGGCGCTGCCTCGGCACTCTGTTGCCAGCTGGAGGATGCTGCCATGGTTCAGTTGGTAGACGGTAGGAGTACGAGACATCAGACATGGCATCGACAGTTGCCGGCTGGTGTCATCAGGCCTTCAGTTACAGCGTTAGAACTCAATTTTACTTGAAAAAATAAAAATTACTCACGCGCTTTTTGAGGTTATTATTATATATATATATATATATATATATGTTCTGGTCCAATTTGAATTGTAAATTTAATTTTTTTAGCGAAAAAATATACTGTAGGGGCAGTTGGTACTGTAGCCGTCCCTACAAATCGATTTGCAGAGGCGGCTAGTATTATCAACCGCCCCTACAAATCGATTTGTAGGGGCGGCTACAGTACCAACCGCCCCTACAAATCGATTTGTAGGGGCGGCTAGTAACAACAGTCGTCCCTATAAATGCATGATTTATAGAGACGGTATGGTAGGGGCGGCTGGCTGAGCCGCCTCTACAAATGATCTGCAGCCGCCCCTGCAAAGCGTTTTTCACGTAGTGGAAGAAAGAGGTGGATACTGAGGAGTTGAAGAAAAAGGAGAGGGAGTTGAAGAAACATGAGATGTGCCAAAAAGCCCTTGCTTAGCAGGAAGAAAGAATAAAACTTTACAAAGATAAATTTGATTTCGAGCGGGATCTTGAAGAAGAAAGAATTATGAATGTTGATACGAGCACGGTTCTCCATCTTTTTGATGCCACATTCCCTGCGTATGTGATACTAATGCAATGCAATCGTGGTGTAGTAGAATAGGAGCCAACACTATTCTGTATTGACCTCAAGAATACTAATACACATTATAACAGGAAGACGGTGACCTTGAATTCCTGCGTACAATGCCCAACCTGCTCCTTGCATTGAGGTTACTATACCTCCCAAGGGAGCCTATAGTCCTAGCAGGGACAGGGTTCTCAAGGCTGGAGAGCTTCTGCTTGGACTGCCACCGTGGTGATATGAGAGTCCCAGGGTGGGTCAAACAACACTTGCCCAATGTTTCCTCCTTGGATATCAGGCTTTACAAACTGGCGGATGATGACCTCGAATTCCTTCCTACAATGCCCAATCTGCAGCTCCTTACATTGAGGTTACTATACGTCCCAAGGAAGCCTACAGTCCTCCTCGCAGGGAGAGGGTTCTCAAGGCTGGAGAGCTTCTGCTTGGACTGCCGCAGTGGACATACGAGAGTCCCCGGGTGGGTCAAACAACACTTGGCCAAAGTTTCCTCCTTGGATATCAGGCTCTGCCAACTGGTGGACGATGACCTCGATTTCCTGCGTAATAAAATGCCCAACCTGCAGCTTCTTACACTGAGACTTGAAGTCCTCCCAACAAGGAAACATATATTCATCACAGGCGAAGGGTTCTTAACGCTGAAGAGCTTCTGCCTCGATTGCCGCCTGCCCGTGGTGACATTCCAACAAGGGACAATGCCCAAGCTGGAGTATCTTGAGTTCAAGTTCTACACCAGCCGAGCAATAAGAAGTGAAGACCCTATGGGGATCAGGCACCTCCTGAGCCTCAAAAGGGTTGTCTTCCAAAGTTCCCCGAGGTATAAAAGCAACGCTCCGGGTATCAGCATGGTGATTAATAATGTAAGAGAAGAAGCCAAGGAGCAGACCAACAAGATCACCATTTCCATCAAAGGCAAGGATGAAGAGGTAATCAAGGAGAAGAAGGAGGCCACCACGTCGTCGTCTGCATCAGACAAGATTTCTGAAGAAAACATTGTTACTAGTGGTGGAGCTGGCGTTAGCAGTGGAGCAAGTATGATCGAGACAAGCCTTCCCATTCCCTATAATAATGGCAGTGATGATGAAAAGGGAAGCATTATTCCGGTCAAGAGCTACTACCCGTTTGGCGTCACCGAGTGAATTCATCATTCACAGGTACATTGATCCATCCACATATATAACTGATGCTGCCTTATTTCAGTATCTTGCGTTATATTGTATCCCCATTCACACATATGTATCATCTCGTCCCTGTTTCATGCTTTAATTAATCTATTCAATAAAGATGTAGCAGTGTTTCTGTTTCATCACTACATGGAGAAATGACTTTGAGCTGTGGTGGTCTCTTCGTGGAGCTATATATGTATCATCTCGTCCCTGTTTCATGCTTTAATTAATCTATTCAATAAAGATGTAGCAGTGTTTCTGTTTCATCACTACATGGAGAAATGACTTGTCAATTTATCGATCCCCTCTGAACAGAGGTGTGTATATTCAACTGCTGACGCAAGCTGCATGCTTGTTGCCAGCGTTTGAACTTGTTGATTGTACTGTGTGCTATATATTGTTGTTGACATGTATATGAGAATGCTACTACGTATTTCCTGTATCCGGTATATATTGCCTGAACAATTTGTAATAATTGATGGGATTGTATATGTTTTAATTAGGGTGTGGTTTGCTAAACCTGCACAAAGAACACATTATAATTAACTGATATATTCAAACGGTGGTCTTCCATGTGTGATAGTATACAGATATTAATACCTGCTGTGGTGATTGGAAGTCTCTCGCTGCCTGTTGTTGTTGGTTCTCTCCTAAAAAATGGAGCATTCCTTTTGGTGGGACTGAATGGCGTCCCGCGCGAGGCAAAACTCTGGTGGCCGAAAGGGCATGGGCCAGGCTGGGCCGACTTCATTTCCTGGTTCTGTGGGGGCGTAAGCATTTCCATCCCAGATTCCCAGTTCCCACGCCATGATGGTGTTAGCATCTCGCTCGGCCGGCCCAGCGTAGAAGACATCTCCATGCCAATTAGAGCGAATGAAGAAGGCTCTAGTCACCTCCTGACATGGAATGGAAGTATGCTTGCTGGTCTCACGATCTCTTACATTTAGGTCTGTGTGGGTCGGCGTCTCCTAGAAATGGTTCTGGCTTCTCTTCCAGAAATGAACTAGGAGCCAATAAAGCTAAAAAAACTGGCTTCTTCACTGGCTCTGACTCTTTCCGAAGAGCCAGAGCCCTGGCCATCAAAGCCTAACATAGTCCTTGTACCATCGTTGCACCTCACTTGAACCTAACCATGATCCATTTCAATATAACTGCAACAGGTGCGCTTGATGCATCAGACAACCAATATTATCCATATCTTTTTTAGTTTCAAAACTGAAAAACCAGTATTTAAAAAACATTGAGAATCAATATTTAATCAAGATAAATAAAATATAAAGTTGTTACTATTTTATTTAGTTTTTTATTTTCAAAAATCACGTTTAATTTATTGATTATTACTACTTTATTTTATTTGTTTGATTTTAATTGTCCATGGTCCAAGTGTCTCCACTGCATCCATCAGCACAACCTTCCACTACCTGAAACGAAAATACCCGTGTTAGTTTTTCTTAAACCGATAGGGAAATTATACTATGTCGGGTCTCGAAACCGATAGAATAAATAACTTTTCCTATCAATTATTCTGCCCCTGACAAAAAATACCTAATTTCCCTGTATGTCTTAGTGCTGCCGACAGAAAATTTTCATTTTGACAAGCACTGGAGAACGAAACGTCCTGCCAACTTGGGCCTCGGCTGCGCTGGCATTTCAGCGGCCCAAAAGTGAGCGGCTTGCCCCTCTGACTTAAGTTATTATATAAAATCAGTTTACAAATTTTGACTCAAGTTTTATGTTATATTAGTATTAGGAATTTAATTGTAAGCAATCTATGTTATATAAAATAATACTACTATTTTTTGATATAACAAACTCAACTTATCAGGTATTTGTAAACTAAAATGGCTATTTATGACATTTTAAGGACTAAGGCAGTACCCTAAGAACTATAATCGTTTTTAAATAAAATAAGAAATAAGAATTTTATATAAAGGATACAATAAGCACTAGATTTAAAACTTAAGTTGTGGAAAAATATATGCAACAACTAGATTAAAATTTGAAAGCTAATTATAGATTAGTGATGGTAGAGAAAAGGATTCAACAAGAGATTATATAACATTATTAGATTTCACCTAAATACATATTACACTAGAAAAAGATAAATACTACAAATTTTCACAAAAACTAGAAAAAACTAGAAATTAAATGAGTAGACTTTAATAAAAAAATGATAATAATAGTTATTGCATCTAGCTATTTTATTTTCTAAACTATTATCCACCTTTGTGATTGCGTAAAACAATATAAAGTAACCCATGCACGAATCTATAATTGCCCCACCTATGACATTAAGAAATATGGTCTAAAATAAACCTAAATGTGCATCTAGTTACTCAGATGCTACTGTGGTAGATAATCTATATGATCGTTTAAATTTGTATGTAAATTATGACTTATGTCGTTAGTAAAAAACTAAAATATCCACACAAATTTACATTTAAATTATCAACATCTTCATTCAAAAATATTTGAATACCCATAAACAAAATTTGCTCCCTTTGTTGGCACGCTTCTCGTACAGTTTGGTCATCTTCTCAATGTTTGCTCTTGCTCGATCATGAAGGTTCTTGACAAATTCAGCTCGCTTGCTTGCATCAAAGCTCACACGTCCCAGCATAGGCAAAGGAAAAAGATTGATGGGAGTAGTAGGTTTGAAACCATATATAATCTCAAATAGACAAAATTTTGTGGTTGAGTGTACCACCCTATTGTATGAAAATTCCACATGAGGCAAGCTTTCTTCCCACATTTTTGGATTCTTCTTTAGGATAGCTCGCAACAATGTTGACAATGTGCAGTTCACAACTTCGGTGTGGAGACTAGCAACCTTGTTCCAAGTTTACTCCACAAGGTCTTCCAAAAGTAGATAAAAAACTTGGTGTCACGATCAGACACAATGGTATGTGGCACTCCATGTAGACGCACAATTTCCCTAAAAAACAATTCAGCAATGTGTGAAGCATCGTCGCTCTTATGATAGGGAATAAAGTGTGCCATTTTGCTAAAACGATCAACAACAACAAAGATTGAATCTCTCCCCCTCTTGGTTTGAGGTAAACCAAGAACAAAGTTCATAGAGATATCTTCCCATGGTACACTAGGAATAGGTAGAGGAGTGTATAAACCATGAGGATTCAAGTGTGACTTAGCTTTGTGGCAGGTTTCGTAGTGAAGAACATGCCTCTCCACATCTCTCCTCATCTTAGGCCAAAAGGGACACCAAAGTGGCCGATAAGTTCACCCGCATGAGCTTCCTGCACAAGCATAATGCGCATAGTACCATGAAACAAAAACCCATCATGCAAATGGATTTTTCCCATCCCTTGCTGCCACAAAACATTAGACAAATCTAATCCAAGTGCCTTTAATTCATAAGCCATATCAAACAAGAATTAAGTAAGTTATAAATAAGGGAAATCTTTCTAAAGTGTGCTCTTATGGAGTTGTGAACCTCCTTAGCACTTAATTCCCTGTTCTCTTTTTCATTAGGAAAACACCAACTCATGTTAAATGAAATCGAGTATCTTATTGTCATTTTAGCAATCTTATCGGATTTCTCCCATTTTTCTAAATTTAGAGTGTACTCCTTCATCCTCTCTCAGTATAGTAGTCATAAATAGGAGAAGGATCATGTGGTTTTTCCTTATGGAGCACAGAATCAAGGTCCAGCTCCTTGAGAATGGCATGCACCTGATTATTCCAAGTAGGATAATTAGTGCTACTTAGGGGTTCCATGGTACCTATATAGTCTGCATATTTTACTGAAAAAAATTGAAGCAAAATAATGTCTCAATTAGTAAGCTGTATATAAGATGTACTTAAAGCATACAATTAAATCAACATTGGTCAGAATTAACAACATGCTTGAGAATTTTAATTTGCATCACCGTTGGACAGAAAACAAACAAAATCCATCTTAATAACTCATAATTAAAGTCAAAGTTTGTCAGAAATTAATTATGAGTAATCTCCAATTAAACTTCTCGTTGGTTCTATTTAACTAGAGACCATCTTATTATACAGCGGTGGATATGTATGTGTTTATGTAAGCTTAAATACAAATTAATGCAACACTTAATCATAGGGCACCAATGAAACATAAAAAACTAAAAGCATAATAAATAATCTAATACTGGAACTAAAATTAAATCTCAAACTTTAAACCTATTTAAATAGTGCATAAAAAGTTATATAAATATATTGCACTAAATAATAGGCTCTTAAAACTTAAACATCCTCAGCAAACTATTCCCAAAGCATACTTAAAAAAACTTAAAGATCACCAAAAAAATGACAACTTAAACTTTATATGAAATGGGAATATGCACGTTACGTGGGTCGTACACTTATTTGCAATAAAGCACTAATTAATTTACTGATGAAAATGGTAAAGCAAAACTTAAATTTGAATTTTTTTTTGGATCAGAATATAGCGCACGTAAAAAAAACTTAACTCACTCATGGGCCCACTCTTGCGGCAGAAGCAGTGCACAGTTGGCCGAACTTATGGTGCGGCATGCCTCTGAGCAACAATTGAAAACTCAATTTAAAAGTAAATTACTAATACGCTGAACTAAATTATGGAAATCATAAAACTAAATTCGGCCTTTAATCAACTCAGCATGGAGCAGCCCAAAAGCACACAGCGCCAGGCCACGGCCTTCTCATGGCTGAGCCGGCCTATGTGGTTGTTCACTTAAAAGCCCAATAGCAGCCCGAAATGAAAAACCCTAATGCCAAGCGATCTCAACAGTCGATCTTAATCTGATTGCTACTATTCATCCTGAGCTCATATAAAACATCGGACCAAAAACCCTAATAGCCCTCACCTACTCATCTCACTTTTTTCATCAGGCACACCGCACACGCGCAGCTACACAAGGATACCCGAACGCCGGCACCCTAGCGGCTACCTCCGTCGAGAGTTGCTGCTGCGGCGCCCTTATGGCGAGGGGCGGCAACCCACTGATTCACGCGGCGGCGGCCCATGGGCTTGACAAGGAGCAGCGGCCCGCGGATCCACGCAGCGGCGTCGCTCACCAGCGCGCGGCGAGCGTGCCCTCATGTCGACGCGGTGAGGGCCAGTAGCGGCGGCGGCGCCTCTGCACGCCCGACACCGTGCTCATGGCCTGCGCGCGCACAGCCGGCAGCGGTGGCGACGACCCGGCCAACAGCACGGGTACGAGCCGCGCGCGCGCACGGCTGGGGGCGGTACAGCCGGCAGCGGTGACCCGCCCTACCATGCCGGGTACGAGCCACGCGGGTACACGCTCCATGTCTGATGCTGATGCTTATGGTTAGGGTTCTTGATTTGGGGAATTTTTTTTGGGGGGGATTCTGGGACTTTGATTTGGTTTTGCCCAATTCATCTTCTTCTTGATGCTTATCTCGGCTTAATTAGACAAGATCGTTGACGAATTATCCTGATTCGAGAGTAATCGAGTTGGACAGTAAACCCTATTCTTAATTTGCAGTGCTTAAAGATGAACTTGTACTGCCCTTTGACTAATTGCTCACTGATACTTTCATGAAAATTGGATTAAAATTGCTTAACGCCACTAAACTGTTTCAATTTCCATGTGCTATGGCACTTTCGTGACGCAGCCTATCCATAAGGGCAAACTCAATTATGATTAGCATGCTAACAGAACATAGTCAAAAACATTAGGTCAACTTAAAAACAATCTAATTTGTTATCGATCTTCAAGTTGAACGCATCTGATAGCACTGATCTGCACTTAAACTTAATAACAAATCTAGTCTTAAAAACAGTGAGGCATAAAACAGAACTGACTCTGGCCTAGGATCATGTTAGGATCTAACCTGGCTCTGATACTTATTGTTGAATTAGAACTTAGACTAACATGATCTTAATCTTAGTCTAAACATGATCACTAACTCAAACTTTGCGAAATTGGTCTTAGTGACTAACCAGAGTCGGTAGATGCCATCTGTGCTCGTGTATTTGATGTAGGAGTTGATGTAGATGAACTTATCTTCACCAATCTGAGAGCTAGTGCTCTATCTTGATGAAGAACTCGATGTAGATCCGATCTGCAGCCTCCTGGACTCTTGAAACAAGGAGTCACGCTTCCGAACCCCTCCAGCATCTAATTGATCGGTTAAATGGGTTTAGGTGTTGAGGGATTGGCCTTATTCCTGAAATCACCTTTAGTCTTATTTATATACACGTTGTGGGGCTAGGGCCGACTCCAGATAACCCTTAGGGTTGCCGCCGATCGTGGCAAATAACTTAATTGTTTCATACTGGTGGACCTAATAAATATTGGCCAAACAAATATGTTGGCCTGAGATCACATTCCAACACAAGCATCCATCTTATGTGAATTTTACTCCCGAGATATGCTTTTGACGGAAGCACAAATGGCCACAGATGAACAGACAATGCTTATATTTGCAAGCCAACTGTTTATCCATATCGATGTTAATGACATCACGCAGCAGTGCAACTGAGCTGGGAAGATCAACCTCAACCGCTCAACGTCAAGAGGCAATGTTCAAGGCGCTAGGGAAAAGAAGTGTATATAACACAAAATTCAGCCAAATTGTACAGCGTAATTCAAAAAAGCTATGTCTAAAACACGGTCTATGCAGAGCAAATGTAGTACTATCATGGATAAAGCATCTCGCATAGTTAGGCATGCATATGGTCAGCCTAACATTTGGGACACGTAAGAGTCTCTGAGGATAGATGCTACTGTATTCTTCAATTATTTGTTGAAAATTTGAGATTTTTGCCCAATCGCATGCATTGGTTGGTAATATACTACACAACATTATCCACAAGTAAGGTTTGGGGTGCACATTATTTGCAATGTCGAAATATATACTCCTTGCAAAATGAAAATATGAAAAAAATTTTGGTACTTCTCGGAGTAGCAAAAGAAAAATGTGTGAGGAAACTTATGCTTCCAACTTGGCTAACAGTAACTAAAGCCCCAAGTTGTTGTTTGCTTAACCTGCAACGGAGTGCACATGAAAGAAATATTTAAAAGAAAGACAACCACCTTACCACCAAGGTGGGGATGATGATGAAAGGGCTAGGAACATTCAGTGCAAAGCACATAGAACTGTAGGCATAGATCCAGTAAAGGACATGGGTGTGCACATGTACGCATGATAACCTTTGAAAGGGGTCGAAGTTAGCAGGCATAATACATGCATGTACACATATATAATTAGATCAGATACGAATACAAATAGCCAATTAGCTTAAGGTAAGGTTTGGGGGCTCGGTTTGGAGCAGCAGAAAGGGAAGAGAAGGGGTTAGCACACCTGGTGGTGCTCCTCGCCGACAAAGCGCCCGGTTAAGACCAGGCGAAGGGCCTAATGAAGACCTGGGCACCTGGCGTAGAGCGGCTGCCCAGTCATCACCACGAGAGAGAGCACACACAGTGAACTGGAGAAGAGAAGGCAGCGATGAACAGCAGCACAGGCAACAGTAGGGGAAAGAGATCACCACTGTGGCACCACCGTTTGTACAACAGCTGGGACGGCGGCAGGGGAGGTGCGGGAGTTAGCTACTAGGGAGGTGAAACGATCCATGATTTCCTCAAAGGGAAATCCACAGAACAAACCATAATGTTATAGTCCCAGGAGATGAAGCCATCACGTTATCGTAATCCAGCTGGTACCACAGTTCATACATAGCGAATGCCTGTCTTAGAAGGTACAATAGAGAGGTTTACCTATAATTATTATATCGCCACATTTGGTGGAATCACACACATAGAGAACAGCATCAGAGTAGAATGAAGCGCCTCAGCGGGTGAAGACTCCAACTCCACAAGCAACTCAAGCGTAGGACAAGACCACCTAATCCTCCCTTCCGTCATTGTGAAGTCATACTTAGGCTCCTCACTTGTATCACAAACTTTCAGTACGGGTTATACTAGCCACTATTTCCCTTCCTATGCTTGCTTGCTATGCGGTAAGTGGTATGCAAGGGTAAGGAAAAGAACCTATCATTTGGCTGTGGGTTTCCTATGTGAATATCAATATCCTAGGTATAAATATCCTCAAGGTATATCATCCCATCCATCCATCCACCCATCCCATATCCAGCACAGTCACACCACACTCTCACATCTCACCACCATACTCTCTAGTCGACAAGGGCAACTCCCTCTCGTCCTTGCCTCAATGACCTTGGGCTGGATCCTTATCCAACCCAGGGGAGAGAAGAAAATACCACTCTCTAGTCAAATGAAGCGAGAAACATAGGAAAGATGTCCATAACCGTGAACACGGCTATACGTATAGATCAAGTCAAACTCTACAGAGTGTATACAACTATACCCACAAGATCCCATCATCGGTAGCGCCCCGCCATGCTGGCCTGCCATCTAACCGGTATGATACCACACTACCCTTAGCCCTGAGTCACCTTGGATTACCACCGGTACCCTGAGACTGTGAAATTTAGGACCAGGCCTCGAGTGATCACTACGGGTCCTGAGAGCGCTAGAGGATATGCCCTAGATCCCTCACACTAACACCTACATCCTAATGGTATCACAATAGTTAGATCACATCCGTCCCCCACCAGACCCGAGGTGAGTGGGGTGTACGAGGGTCCCTATGGACCGGTTCTCCCAACTCAATCCTTAGAAGGACCAGACAAGACATCTCATCAAGTGGGAAGCTCTACCTCCTGTTCCATCGACAGCACCACCTTCCCGGGGGCTCGCCCCGCGAGGAACCTCGGGAACTACTCAGCTCACATGTATGGTCATAGAGAGGCTCAGGTCACACTCTCCTAGCAAGACTTGTCCGAAGACTCATCGTACTACCCTGTCTTGTTTACTCGACCCTCATCACACACCCAAGAGACACACTAGAATCTCTCATCGTGGTATAAACCATATAGCAGTGGCACCAAGTGCCTAATCCACACACAAGCATGTCCACCCAATGCATCACATCAGCCAGATATCATGCATAATAGTAGAAGTAAATAGCAAGTGTATGTATAGCGAGCATCTAACCTATCAGCAGGTGTGCAGGAGTATGGTTGCGACAAGGTATAGGCTCAAGCAATTCAACCATGCATCCTATCATGAGAAGATTGTAGAAAGTAAAGCACTAGCATTCTAATGCATGCCTAATGGGATTCTATAAGGTTGGGTGGGACGTGGCACCTTCGAATAGGTCATCTCCAATCTCCTTAGTGTACTCGTGGTCCTGCTCGTCAGGCTGGTGCTCCTCCAGTGCTGTTAAACGGAACAATGGGTCACGATAAGTGACTACTATGGATATTCACAAAGAACCAAGAGGAATTCAAAAGATCCAAATGCACTCAAACATAATCCTATGACGTAGAGTCTTTAGAAAAATTTGGACACTGGTTTTATATTTTTCTAAGCTCATATGAATTTCCTATGAATTTTCAAAGATTAATCTATTTTCTAAAAAAGAAAAAGTGAGAGAAACACATAGAGCTGACATGTGGTGCTCTCTGATTGGCTGAAACACCCACGATCATAGACAGGTGGGGCCAGGTTATCAGTCAATGTTGACTGGTGAACGGTCAATGTTGACCGGTTCTTATTGGGTCGATCTGGGCTCAGAGTAGGCCTGATGGGCCGGGTTGTGGGTCGGTCTAGGCTAGGCCAGCATGAACGCATGTCAAACACTTAGGCAGGTTATGTGGCGGTCTAGGCTCCTAACGGGCTACGTCCATGGGGCTTGGCTCATGGTGGGCAAGGGGCTAGTGGACTATGGACACGAGACCTGGTCCATGGTGGACCGAGCGTGTGCAGGGCAATGGGGGGCGGTGCACGATGCTCCAAGTGCATGCGGCAACAAAAAGGGGAGAGATCTCCCGCCTCTTCTACTCTCAGATGTTTGGTAGAATGCCACAGAGGGCTTACCAGTGGCGAGCTCGCATGGTGAGGCTCGGCGGTGGCTCGGCGAGGGTCCCACGGCCTCTAAGGCTTCACCGCACCCTCGCAAAGGCAGTGGCGGCGTTCAAAGGCGGCGCCTTGGGGCTCGATGAGGTCGCGCATGGCTGCAGCAGCCACGGTGGTGTGGAACTGACGCCGATGAGGTCGCATGGTATCTCACGACCCTACAAACTTTCATCCATGTTCTAGGCCCCTTGGGCTGTGGCAATGACCAATTTCCATGACGGAGTCTGCTTGGCGGCGACAGCCAAGGCAGAAGTCTGGTGCGGCGGTGCGGTGTCTCGACGTCGGTGACTTGGCGGGGTCCTAGAGCTCAGCGAGGGAACAGTCAGGTGTGCTTGGCCTCGGTGGAGACGCTCGGCCTGTCTTCGTCCGTCGAGGTGGACGGCATTGATGGGAACCGTACCGGCATGGCAGAGGTATGTGCGCGTGTAACACCTCTAGTGTTACGATCTTGTTTAGCACTGAGATTTAGGCCTAAGAAAATTTTTGAAAATGAGTTTCTCGGATTTTTGATTTAAAACAAACTTGAAGTGATAAGTGAATCATGTGTGACTCACTTTTGTGGACTTAAATAAATGTCCAAGTTAAATTATTCTGTGCGTAAAGATATTTAGGAATGTTTGACAACAATTCTAGCAAATAAATAGCGAATGGTTTGTTCTATTGGATTAAGCGTGAAAAACAATTTTTATAAACCAAATAAAATATAACTTGTATGTCATACTTCGATAAAAGTTTGAAGTGCAAGTTTAGTTGAAAAAAATGCAACTTTTGTTTTGGGTATGTAAAAGTTGCCTAATAGTATATTTGAAAGCTCAGAAATCGAATCCAAGATTTATTAAACTAGACCTTTTGTGAATCGGCAGGAAGTTGAAATTATAGTTAGGATGCTATTTTTGATGATTTATATTAAGCAAAATAGTTAAAGGGTGCGTAAGTGTTTTACCCATACGGGTTAGTATGAGGTACGGACTAATGCGTGAGATACTCATTGGCTAAAAGTAATGACGTTAGACATTTTAAAATTGTAGCAACGAGTGTTTCCGGAGGTTAAGTTCCAATTGAACCCTTTTTGTTTCTAAGTCAGAAAAGAGTGTTAGACAATGCTATTTTGACATTTGAATTCTAACAAAATTTCCTAAATCCTAGGTTCATGTTTTGGTATGGTTTGTTGCATCAAAGTGTGTACTTGAGCATGGTGTCGGTGGTAGTTGTGTTGGATGTCCTGTGGTCCTCTTAAAATTGTTCAAAGTTTGTTGAAACGCGTAATGGATCATGTTTCGGTTCGAAAACTGACATCAGCGCGACGATCTCATTTTGGCATGCTTCTATCTCCCTTTCTAGTTGCTCTCGGGGCGTAAGATTTGCTTTGCTAGCTAGTGGGTAGTACCGGCCTTGGGTTAGTGTAATTAGTTGGACTCTAGTTGAGTTGATCGACAGCCTTTGATTCACTTTAAAAATCGTGCAAGTCACTGGTAGCAACCGCTCTGTCGGGGTTTGCGGTCACCGTGTGCACGGCACGGCTAGCGACGAGCTCAAGCGTTGTCGGGTGGTTGCCGCTCCGTCGGCGCGCACGCGTCCGGTCATTGCCGCGCGATGTTCCAGGCTCTGCCTGCCTATTCCTAGCAGGGTCGTGGCCTTGCTCCTGCCGCTGCCTATGGGCTTGCCGGGCTCGGGCGGCTGGCCGTCATGCTGCACACCGGTTTGGGTCAAGCTTGCGGCCATCGTAGCTGGGCCGACGTGGTGATCATTCTACCCCTCATTCCACCTACCATGATGTTGGCCCGGTCACCCTAGAGATGGGACGCCTCCCTACCCCGCTTTGATTAGCTAGCCGACGCCGGTGTGCCGCTCGGGTTTGGCCGCTTCAATTCAAACGCGTTGCACCAAGCACCCACGTCGCATTACCGAGACACAAGTACTCACACCATCATGACTGGTTGGAGCTGCCCCGCCTTAACTTGTTTGGCTTGCTCGGGTGCACATTACACGGCCACCCGTGTGCTTGACCGCCGCCTCTCCGTCCCTTGATTCGCTTAGCCGGAGCTTCTTGATCCAATTCCTCGTTGCTGTGCGTAGTCTGGGGAGTCAGCTAGCTAGTCAATTCCTATCAAGGCCCTACCGTGCCTCGACATGGTCGAGCTTGGCGTTTCCGCGATCGCCGGTCATCTCATCGCCGTGGATGATACGATTGGGGGTAAGGCTCGTAGGGCTGGTAGCAGTTCAATTACTTGCAGCCGAGAACTCGTCTTGACCTTCTCTAGCTAGTGCTCGCGTCCTTCTAGCCAGGGACCTCGCTAGAGATGTGGTAATGCGCTAGTGTCTGATCAGAGCGCCGCCGCCCCGTCAGCTCGCACGTGGCAAGCGCTGCGGGGGCCATCTCCGACTTCACCACCACCTCGACGATTTTCGTTGTAAGCTGCTGATACTCAATCGCCCCTTTTAGTCCGTGAATTGCGTTAGCTTGCCAGACTGCTCACGTCGCCATGGCGGTTGGGCTGCTGCTGTGGGCAGCACTGTAGAAGTCACCGTTTAACTCCTAATCGCCGCCCGGGGTTTCGTCTTGGCTCCACGGCACTCGTCGGCTCGATTGTGGGGCTGGTGTTTCGTTTTGGTGGTTGGTTTACACACGCTGCGCTGGCAGGAGTTGCGCCATCGTGCGCAGGCCATCGGGGACCATCCCATGGAAAAGATAGGCTAGTTCAGGGGTCTCTCTGCCAAACGTGTCTCTTGCAATAGTGCGCATAGTGCCGCGTAATAAATGGATAGATTGGGGACTTTTTTGTAAAACCGTCGGTGCGCATGTGGACTCCCCGCCTTGGGCCATGGCTGGGCTGGCCTGCTACGTGCACCGTGTTCCGCGTGGGCTGTATTGGGCTGCCAGGCCCTTTCCAATTTCTGAAGTCTTTTCTAATTTAGCTCTTAAGGTAAATTTGTAAATTCAATGAAAAATTGTGTAGATGTTCAAAAATTGTGAAACCAATTTTGCTAGGTTTTTAAAACCATTGTCTATCTGCTAGTATATTTTGTTCACATAGTTTTATAATATTCCTAGGAGCTATATAATTCATTTGAGGTACTTAATATTGTCAAAACATGGAATTGTTGTGATAAATTGGTAGTAGTACTAGCCCTGAAATTTTTACAATAGATTTCTAATATTATTAGGTGCTCACTGTATTTTTTGTATTTCTATAGGAATTGGTTTGTTAAGGTAACTAAATGAGCCCTAGTACAAAAATATATATTTAATCAATCAAATGTCAAAAATTAGTTGGGGGTTTGTAGAACGGAAACATTTTTTTCGGAAACAAGCCTCACTTGACCACGTGGATACATGGTTTAGTATGTTAGTCACTAGAGCTTCGTATTTTAGAGTTACGGATGTCGTTGATTATTTAAGTCCCTGCGTTGCATCCACGTATTTCATGATAGGAGCGATGTTGGATCGTAGAGTCATCGGGAGTAGCGGAAGGAGATGGTGACTTGATCATCACGCCACCAAGATGAAAGGTAAGTTGGTTATATTATACACAGGCAAGCCCCGGTGCATAACCCCTATTATTCTGTACTTTAATTTATGCTTGTGCATTAAGTTTAAGGAGTTGAATGAAACTCACTTGCATATATATCTTTATCCTATGAGTTTTACTAGTATGACAGGATCGTGTAGATTGCTATGGTTCAGGATTCTGGTAGAAGTCGAGATAGGAAAGATATTATTATTGTCATTATATTATTATCACCTGGAATATATATCTGAAAGGAAATAGACACCGGGCAGGGATATGTTACATGTATTGGTGGATGTAAGAGGTTGTGTCCTACAGCCAACGGGGTAGAGCTTGGTTACACTGTTCTCCCTATCTGTGTCGGTTACGGATCTGCCATTGCATTAGATTCTAGTCAGGCACAGACTTATTATCCTGAGCACATACTTATTTATGGGAGCAGGGAAGGCTTGTTGCTCTCATGTCGTGGGTTTCGGCTCTTTCCGGACCTACTGCTTGGAGGTGGGGATGGTGGAGGTCGAAGCAGCACACTGAGTCTGGGAGTCAGGTGTGGGGGCTCGAAGTCCAAGTTTGGATGGGGACTTGGACCCCTTGATAGGAGAGTGGTGGGTTGGTCCTGCTTGTGCCTCAGATACAAGTGGGGCTTGTGTTTCGGGGTACCTAACTGGGCACATTGATTCACTAATCGCTGGGTAATCCAGTACGACTTGTCTACATTCTAGCACCATAGTAAGAACTGAAATATGAAAGATGGTAAAATAGTTCTGATTGCTTACCACCTGCTTGAAAGTAGCATAGGTGATTATATAGAATGGTTAGTTAATGAACTAATGAGGACTGCTAATAAAAATTGAATTTAAGGATGCACGCTTAATAATTCTTCCTGCATATGCAATAACCCACAAGCCAGATAGCCTTTCATATCCTTGGAGTCTTTTCTTTCCTCCTGATGGGTAAGCCTTGCGGAGTACAATTGAGTACTCAGGGTTTGTTCTACCCTGTTGCAGGTCACAGGAACATGTGGAGCTGACACTTATGTGTGGAAACCTCCTGGTGGACTCAGTGAGGATTTCTTTAATGTTGCGGACATAGAGTTTATTTGAAACTTTCACCCAAAATATTTTACATTGGACAAACTTATAACCTGTTATGATGTATATAACGCATCATCATGTTAATGTTTAACTTGTCATCAATTGATTTTATTTCCGCTGAGACTCTGATAACATGATTATATTCCGCTGTTATAAACAATAAATATTATACTCTGATGTTGCATAAAAAGTGATGTAAGAAATGGCTAAAATGTTGTAAGCTTTATTCTCTCATTTGTGATCCTGATGAAAAAATGTGGATTTTTGGGTTCTCCCATGGGTTGTGCTCGATGGAACTATCTGATGTAGCTCACCTTCGGGGTACTTAGTGTCTAGTGGAAGATAAGCACCTCCGTAAGTGTGTTATTTCAGGCGGTTCTGCCACAACGCGACGGTGCTTCGAGGCTCTAGGGATCCTCTAAGGTGGTTGCTAGGTGCTAGGGGTGCGCCTTGGAGAGGCCGAGCTTGTGGGGTAGGTCTAGCCATGGTGGGTTCACGTTGGGCAAACTCAGGGGAGGTGGCGCTGCTTACCATGGGCTCGAGGAGGCTAGGCTAGAGGTGCAGTGACAACGTGGGGCAGTGGTGAGGCGAGGCCGTGTAGTCCTGAGCTACAACATCGACATAGACAATCGGGGCATCGTCCTTCGTTCCAGTGGCTCCTCTATGCTCACGGCCTTCTCCTCTCCTCTGTCTAGCTCTCCTCCATGGCATTGGTATGTGCAGGTGAAAGGCCACCTGTGGTGGCGGGGGCGGTCAAGGGTTCGCGGGTGCCTATTGTTGGGTTTTATAGGCGCTGTCGTCCATGGCGTGGTGGCGTACAACCCTAGATGGAGGAGGGGCATGTGTAGGTCGATTAGGGGGCTAGGTTAGGGTTTTGGGTTCGCTAGGGGCTTGAGTTGATTCTCCCAGGCAGAATTGGAGCAGCGCGGTCCAAAAAGCGACGAGGGGAGCGATTGAAGGCGATGTCAGGGCGGTGGAGCCATGGCGGGTGCGTTCTAGCTCCTGCCGCTGGGGTCGGTGTGCCCTTGCCACAGATCATGGATGTGGTAGCTATTGAGGAGGGGCGCGGGGTAGGGCCGCGCAGTGGACAGTGGAGGATTGACACGCGTCGCGTCAGATTCTCGCCGATGATCGCGGCGGATGTAAAAGGAAAAAGCAGAGGAGGGAAAGGTGGCGGATGACAGGTGGGGTCACTAGGCCCACCCATCAGTGGCGCGTGTGAGAGAGGGAGCGGTACGTGTTGTCACCTTGCTGCGCCTTGGGCCTAAGTGGCAGCTTGGGCTTCTGGGCCGTCGTGTGTGTGGGAAGAGGTGAGGTGGGGCCAGGCCGGTTGGGAAGGGTGGAGCAGGCTGGGCTAGGCCGCTTTGCTGGTTTCCTTTCTATTTCCTATTTCTATATCTAGAACCTCCTTCCATATGCATGTATGCCCATACATGTATATGCTATTATGGTGGGTCCACTAGGTTAACCTACTAAGGCTTGCCATACTAGGGTTCCAAACACACACTCAAGAGAAACACGCGTTATGTTGCTCATTAATTAATGGTAGCAATCAAAAGAACCATGAGGAAGCAAATCACATGTTGCTTAATAATGCATATGCTCAACCAAGCTAGTTAGGGTACACCTAGTGCATCTAGGGCTGTTTTCCTAACATGACCACTCACCAAATAAGGTTTTGAAAAAAAGTTTTAAAAAGTTCGGATTTTTGGCTCTGAGATTTTCAGGCTTGTTACAGGAGGGGTGGGAGGCGGCGATAGGGGAGGATGCAGAAATTGCGGTTGTGCACAAGTTGGTGGCCGGCAGCATTCGCGTGTGGCCATGGCAGTGGGGCGGGTGATGACCGATGAAGGACATGTGTGGGGATGTAGGCAACTTGGACCGTGAAGAAGTGCTCGGTGAGACGCGGGACTCAGGGGAGTCGAAGGAAGGCAGAAGAAAACTGTCGCGCATACAAACACACTTCCTTCTTCATATAGTAGAGATAGTCTACTGTCAGGGTACGCCATCCTCGCCTGGTTGTCAGAGATGACAGTGGCATGGATGCAGACATCTATATTGACTTGGTTAAAGTTAAGATTTGCCAGCACAGTCTCTCAAAAATTACCATATGAATAAGGTATGTATGCATGCTAATAAGGGCGAATGTGCGTGAGTGTATCTAAGCTGTACTATCGTTTAGTAAGATCATTCCGAAGGGAGTCAATGATTGGTTGGACAAGTCCTAGGTGTTGTAAGACCCGTATAGTAGCATTTTTTCAGCTTAATCACGAATGAATCACGAATGAGAGTGACGTACTTTTTCGTAAGTCCTGGATGATATTGAAGCACGTTTCGAACTTATATTTGAGTATAAAAACAGGAATGGTGTGTATGTATTAAAAAAACCTGACCACTGGGGTAAAAATCTCTCTCGAGGTATTGACAGAAAGGTAGAAATTCTCTTCCAGAGAGTCGAGAAAAGGCTAAGAACCCCAGCTACTCAGGACGTGCCACTAACGGCGAGGACGCGCCTGCGACTGCGTATCACACTGTAACCGCTAGTGGACCACATATTTCACTGAAAATAGCACAAGGAGTAGCCTTTTCTTTTGATCAGAGAGGGAATTTGAACTCATGGCACTTTTGCTTTCCCTACCACTGCACTAGCTGCACGTTCTCATGGTGCATATATAGTATCTGCTCCCTTTTCATTCAGGGTTTGATTTTGAACACCACTTTTAGTAAAGCTTAAATCTCATTATCAAACTGCCAAGACAGCTAGCTAATATTAGGCGAGGCAAATATATTATTGAAAAGTAGTTTTTGGTCGTGCACACAATCAAGGAGCTGCCATGCTCTGTTATCTATCTCAGAGCTGGTGAAGTTATCTGGACAACAGACAAGAAGACTGATCTAAGTTCTATTTTATGCCATATATATTGATGCAGCATCTGGTGATCCAAAGTTTACACCAAAAAATTCGAAGATCATCTTTATACTGATCACAGATCTGAACACAAGGCGAAAGTTATGGGCCATTATTTTTTAGAGAATGGAGCATCACTGGCCTCTGCATGTGCACATAGCTAGTATATGTATTACAAAGTTTTCACACTTATCTCACATTTACATACTACAAATGGGCTATTTGTTACATAGTTATGGGCCGATATAGTACATGAAACTAGTTTTAGACCCGAGGCCTGCAATCTAATTGTTCCATGATTTAACCCAAAAGTGGAACCTTAATGTACAGTACACGGTTATGAACGCCTCAACGCATTTGACATGGAGAAAAATGGCTTGAACGTCAGAGTTAGCCCAATTACTGCAACCATGCTTATGACCAGAAATAGGATCTGGTTACCTGCATTTTGCATAAGTCACACAAGAATATGCACTCAGTAATTTGTTGTGTATTAGCTACCTGCCACCATACGGGTAAGGCTGCATATGTGTTGTTTATTAATATACCTGGTAAGAACAACCCAGTCACGTGCTTTTGAGTCCATGAAAACCTGTAAAATAGCAAGAAAAGAAGTTCATCAATCGGAAAAAGAGAAAAACAGTCAATTTTTTTATGGACAATAAAAAGTAGTACTTACAAAATTCCTGCTCCTGCTGGAGCTACAGCTTTGAACAATGACATTAGAGTCACGGAGATGCCATTTGCAACACCTCTTTGTTTTTGTGTCTGCACTTGTTTCAGAGGATAAGTTAGAATCTAGAAAAATGATAGATTGTACTAGAAAAATGAGCCTAACAGACAGGCTCAATTCTTACCACCGCTGTGTTTTGTAGAATGTTGCATGCAGTAGTAATTGTAGCCTGTTTGTTGAAATATAGATCAAAATTAAAAATTTAAAAAATTGTGAAATGATTGAATCTATCTTCTCTAAGAAGGTTGTCGTGGATTTTTCTATGCATGAGAAAAGAAGTTGACCCACCGAGAATACATTCTTCAAAATTGAAGCTATGTTGATTAGTACTTTGAGCTCTGGCCCTTGTAAGTTGGCCATGAAGGGATACGCTGTGAGCAGAAGTATGGACAAGATCTACAAATCAAATAGCTTGTTCAACATGGTACTTGAAAAGATAAATGAAATTAAACAAGCATTTAAACAAAAATAGGGATTTGAATCAATACACCGCTTTTAGAAATTGTCATGCACACCTCACGGTTTTTATGGAAAGAAATCAAATACTATTCTCCCCCGCCTAATACTCAAATCCATATCTTACCATCACTTTGATTTATTTTACTATATTGATGCATATATTTGTTTCCCCACATAATATTAGACTACATTGTTTCAGATCCTAGATTTTCTTTTTACAAGAATCTATATCTAACGATCACTTTGATTTATTTTACTAGATTGATGCATATTTGTTTCCCCACTTAATATTAGACTACATTGTTTCAGATCCTTGATTTTCTTTTTACAAGTAGAATACTGAAGCAAATCTCACAAAGTTGTATTTCCCACATACCGCAGCAGGACGTAATGGCCTGATTGGTCCAAAATATTTGGCAATGAAAGGATAAACAACAAACTGATATAGCAGAACACCAATACCTACAAGGATCAAATGAAGTTGTTGTGAGGTAAATAATTTGATGGCAACACTACTGGAAGTGTTAAAGGCATATGTTATTTCTATGTTACTTCAATTCATTTTGCAGATCATTTTTTCTCCTTTTTTGCAAGCAAATTCTCTTCTTATGTGCAATAATTATTTGCATAAAAATTTGGAAAAAAACACCGTATACCTGAGATGCCTAGCACAATACCAACATCTTGGGATGTCAAACTCAGGCCCCGGAATTTTCTTTTGCTCACAGCCCAGAGTGAAAATGACTGAAGATGATAGTAAGAGAACATATTAGGATTGGCCGCATACAGCTTTGCATCAATTTCAAGGGCCACAATGATAGCATCCTCGCATATTGAAATGCTACTACAGAAGTTACTCTCATTATCATATAAGAAAAAATCACCTCAATGTAAGCTACGTCATGGAGAGAAAAGATACAATAGATGATTACTGCTGACATCAATTCCCAGTTCTTTAGCAGGTTCTTCATAGATGTGTCACTAGATTGTTTAGCTTCTCCCACTTCTAGGTTGAAGTCACAAATTTGTGCCTCCTCTTCATCAGCACCTCCCCCCTTTCCATCATTGTGAAAGTGTAGTGTCTCCTGAGAGAATCCGATAATACTAAGCAACTTTATAAAAATCTTAATGACATTTTTAGAAGAATGTTTTTTCTATGTGTGTGCATGTAGTTGAAATTTGTCCTAAATGGAAGCGTAACAATCGTGATACATTTAATGTATTTGGAAGGGACTTAATAAGTTGTAATTTTGAAGGAAAGAATCTGGAAAAGATGTTTCATACGGGAAGCCAAATGCTTGCGATGCATGATCCCGTTGCTAGTATCGATATGATAAAGCATGGGAGGAAGTATGGAAACCTGAAGGTAGAAGCAAATTCCAAAGGTTTATGATATGGATAAAACAATAAAAAAATCATATAACAGAAATAGTATAGTAGTTCACCTCCCAAATATGGATTCTTTGGAGAAAATATGCTGGTACTTTTCTGCAGGCTAATACATGATAGAGGATATAGATAAAGTTAGTCATATATATTTTTGCAATGATTGGTTTATTGTACTATTTAAAGTGCAATTATCTTCACCTGTGCAAGAAACCCTCCAATGGCTGGTCCAACAACAAAAGCTATCGCTCGTGATGTTGTAACCTAGGACATCATGTTAGACTTAAGTTAGATACAAGTAAATATGAACATTACAATCTAAAAATTTGTTGAATAAGCTGAAGGTTTGAAATGCAAAAGATATAATTAAGGATTGTTCTTACAAGAGACATTCCTAAAGCTTGGTGCTCTTTCCTGCAGACTTCTGTAGCATATGCCTAGAAAATACATATGTAACCATGAGCATCTAATGCCTACTATCAGTTGCTAATCGGGGCAAGCAAAGACAATAAGCTACCTTGATTGGTCCCAATATGCCACAGAGCATCCCAAGCAATCCCCTAGTTACAATTGCCATCCAGTACCTTGTGCTAAGACCAAATAGTGTGTTGAAAACAATCCTGAAAAATAAAAACTTGGTTTACTCAGCTCATTTGATGATGGCATACTAACTACTGAGTAAGATCCCACAATGTGGCTGATCATTTCCTACACTGAGAGGATGCTAATCACGATGCAGGGCTTCCTTCCATATTTGTCAGCAAATATGCCCCATGGCACAGAACTGAAGGTTCTACCAAAGAAATAAGATGCCCCTGAAAGAGAATTATAGTCAGCTTGACTGTAACTAGTGATGATAACTATCATCAAATTGTGACAATAACTATGGTCTCCATATTATTTAAGGAAAATGCACATGCAATCTGATTGAGATTAAGAGTATAAAGATATACAAGACAAGATGTGAAATTTCGAGAGACACTACGCACCAACAAATCCAGCATAGAACCCGATGTCTTCCTCCTGCTTTGCGATCTTCATGTCCCTGATCTGTTGTATTGCAACAATACTACAGAGTTATTAATCAATATATTTCATATTGCAATCAAGTCCCTGCTCCGAACCATATACATACCATGAAGTATAGATAAGGGAACAATGACTGGATTGGCAAAGCTGGGATGGACAAAAATGAGATGTTATACATCAACAGATAAAACAAATATGATATGATTGATTTGGAAGTAGAAAAATGATTCACATTTACTTAAGATAGAATAAAGTGAATAACATCGTTGTAAATATGTCTTTGACAATTATAGTGCTATAACCTCTCTACATTTTATAGATAGTGGTGATCTCAAAGATGTTTAACGTGATGAAAAAACAGTCCCTATCAATTCTGTAGCATACATTTTATTTTTCTATAGCAATATTGTGATGTAAAATTTTCCTAAAAAAGACACAAATATTGAGACAGAAAAATATATGTACTCCAAGCGACTACCATTTTCCTCATATTTTGGAACATGTGTTGATAGAGGATATTGAGCATTCAAAAGTAAGGGCCACAGGCCAATTCGTACCACTGCTATTTGTACTATTTCCTTGCACTAATGCAACTAATTTTCTGTTGTAACTTTTCTATTGCAATATTTACAAGAACTGTTGACAGACCAAGTAATGGCCTGGAACTTGAAAAACACCCATCGGCATTTGATCAAACAATTTAAGTGCAACTATGGTGCAAAAAACATAATAGATGGCAAGCCTATTCTTTGAGTCTTGGGGCGCCGCATATGCAGCTACGACCGCTCTAGCATTGCCACAATACTGTGTCCATGGTCACCATGCTTGGCTGCTAGAGCTAGGAGAGGATTTAAGCCGAGAGTGCCGTTCCAGTCCTAATTTTGGGCTCCTGCAGCTATAGGCCCACCATCTTGGCCTATGTCAACAACTGAGCAAGGCCATAGCCATACCTACCCTTAGCCCATTGGCCTATTATGCACATGATAGCATGCCAGCACTTCGTCCCCACAAGGCGCTGTACTATGACAGAACTGGGTACCTATATATGTCCATGTCATATGCATGCATTTGATCTAGCTATATATAGAAGTATAGAACAGATAATGCACAGATAGTGATGGCGTAGAGGCACCCTATGTTATATCCGGTCAGAAGCTCTCTTCTTCCATCCAGGGAGCCGCTTCTGCCACACCACTATTTTTATAGTTTTTGAGTGTTAATAATAGCATTTTTACCACTGTTTTTGTTGTTAGCCTACAGTTATAGTATAATAAGTATGAGATCAAGGAAATTGTTTGTAATTAAGAAAAATCTACATATATGGTTTTAATGTTTTAAAGCTAAATATTTTGAAATCTATGAACCGTCAAATTTTCAAAATTTTGACGAGATTTTTTGTTCGTTGCTTGTGGGAGGAGTAGCACCAAACGGAAGGCGTCCGTTCCACCATGCCTAGAACACATACTACATACTATTTGCCAGGAACCAAAAGAAACATAAAACAGGTGACAGATATTTACTGGAGGTGAGGCAGATGATCCAGATATAGAAGAAGTTGAGGTAGGGGATGCCCGTTCTGGTCTGATTCGCCTCTTCCAGCTGACACCCGGGGCACCCCTTGTGGTAGTGATTCTTTGGTTCCTCAGTTGTAAGAGGCTCGTCGCCCGTGTTTTGAGGAGGTGGTGGTGGAGCTGTAGGTGGCAACCCTTGAACCTCACCACTATGAGACTCCATTTAACGAGCCTCGCTGCATGAGTAAATGCAAAGCAACCACAATTAGATATGTTGGCAATAGGAAGTAGTACAAACCAAGCAAGCGGCAATTGAACTGAAGCACAGAAGGGTAAGGATGATTTCAGCGATAGTACAACAAGCTGAAAGGAAAGAAACTTCAGATCATTACTACCGCTAAAACGATTATCAAGGCGGTCATTTTTTTATTAATGGAGGTAGGCACGGCGTCCGTCTCCAATTAAACACCAGTGTTAATCAGGTTTTCCAGAGGCGGACGCCTCCGTTAACCCCGTTAACGGAGGCGGGCGTCATTAATGTCGTTTACGGAGGCGGACGCCTTAAGACGTCCGCCTCCGATAATGGTCTCTAGAAAACCCAAAAATTACTACTTCTAGGAATCGAACCAACGACCTGACGTTTAGCACTACCTCCTCTATACTACTACACCTCACACTCATTTCTATTTATATATAATATGCTGTTGTTTTATATCAACATTTTATAATTTTATATTGGATATATTAGCTACTAAATGAACTCAAATGAAAAAACTTTTAACTGCAGAGTTTTAAATCTTATCAAGTACTACAACTTTGGTATAGCATGTATGTCCATCCGAGATTGTTTGAACAATTCAAAAAATTGAATATCAAAATATGTGAATTTAAAACAAATATTTGAGACTTTAAATGACTTTAAATAAAAACTTGCCAATAGCAAACATGTAGCTCAGATCGGCCACTACAACTTTGGTATTAACTATATGAACATTTGAGATCATTTAGAAATTCTAAATTTTGAATTTCAAAATCTATAAATTTAGAACACATATTTGGACCCTAAACGACTTCAAATAAAAAACTTTTCAACTATATAGTTGTAGATTGTATTGAGAGCTATAACCATGTCAACATCCGACATTGTTTGATAATTTTAAATTTCAAATATCAAAATCTGTAAACTTACAACAATATTTTGGGACCCTAAACAGTTTCAAATCAAAAACTTTTCAAATACACAGTTGTATCTCGCGTCGAGGCTACAATTTTGATATAAAGTTTGTCTTCATCCGAGTTCACATGAAAAAGTTATAAATTGTTTTTTGTTGCAACCATTTATAGAGACGGTTATTTAAGGACGTCCTCCTTCGTAAATCGATTTTAGGAGACGGACGCTTAGAACGACCGCCTCCGAAAATCATCGATTAACAGAGGCGATCGTCCTAAGATGCCCACCTGCGAAAATCGATTTACGGAGGTGGTCGTTATAAGAAGACCGCCTCCGTTAATCGATGTTTTTTCGAGACAGTCGTCTTAGGACGCCCGCCTCCATAAATGATTTTCGAAGGCGGGCATTTTCTTAGAGCTCCCCTAACTATTTTTGGAGGCGGTCGCTAGGTGTGCCCGCCTCCGTTAATATTTTGGCCTATCTCGCAAAGTCATTCTTGTAGTAGTGCATAACACTATGGAATTCTAGCTGATATATATTTAGATTCATTGGTGTAAGAAATTCAAGTGCAGCAGAATCACAAGACCGACATTAGCTTATGGAAAACTATAGAATCAAAACTAAGAGCGTGTTTAGTTCGCTGAAATATGGAAATTTGGCTACTGTAGCACTTTCGTTTTTATTTGGCAATTAGTGTTCAATCATGGACTAATTAGGCTCAAACGTTCGTCTCGCAATTTTCAACCAAACTGTGCAATTAGTTTTTTTTTCGTCTACATTTAATGCTCCATGCACGTATCGTAAGATTCGATGTGATGGGTACTGTAGCACTTTTTGAAAAAAGTTTTTGGAACTAAACAAGAGCTAAACCGTAAACTTCAATTTCTGTCAAGTATCTGTGAATGTTATTTTTGCCTCTAAAAGCATATGCCCTCATGTGCATCACATCGCTGCACACGCATCCCCATGTGTATCCGACGGTCACTCTCTCCTGCTGCACACATATCCCCATGTGCATCTGCACATGAGGGCATGTGCCCTTACAGGTTAATTTTCTATGCCTTTCTATGTAGATTGATCTCTTCCCAGAACAGGTCATAATTTTCTACGCCTTTCTACGTCATAATTATTAATTGCTACTTTCTGAATCGTCTACACCTGTACTTTCTCAAATTACAGACTGTGCCACTACCATGTGTGTTCTTCACAAACTCAAAGCAGATTCTACTTCGCTTAAAAAAAAAGATTCTACTGTTAGCGCCTAAAACCGCACAAAGATACACCAAAAACCAAACCAAACCAAACGGAACCCAGCCGAAATCCAACACTTGCAGACATGCGCCTGAATGCATCGACCTTGAAACAAAGAAATAAAAATAAAAACACAGGAACAAGAACACACCAGCCCTCGGAAGAGGCAGCAAAAACCTCTTGAGCAAAAACCTCTTGGACAGGGTAGGTGTATGTAGTGCAGGCGGTGGCGGAGACGAGCGATTCAATCAAAATTTTGACGGAAGAGAGGATCACGCGCGGGAGCGGGTGCGGCTGAACGAAACGGAATGGGAACGCCGGCCTGTCTCCAGACTCCAGTCGACAGCAGCCACTCCCATTCCCAATCGGGCGTCAAGAATCGAGATGACGGGCGGAAGCGGGCAAGGAGCGTGCGGCGTGGCTTGGTGGACTCTTGAGTCCTGTGTTGTGCACGTGCTTCTGCTGGCTGGACCTGGGCCTTGAAGACTACAACACATGTCCATCTATTGTATATATAGATGCGCACGCGCTCATGGCGCCCCGGTGACCTGGGTGTTGTAAGGGCACGTTGGATCAATGCCAATTGCAGCCATTGACTACAGACAAGCAAGACGTTTGGATCTCAGCCAACATTTGGCTCCCTTCGGCAGCCTCTGCATAACGGCATACATATGCTAGTTCATTTTTTATGCCTGTGCTGGCGGATTCTCTGGCGGCCACCAAAATTTGGCCGGCCAACTCTTGGGCAGGGCTCCCACCGGCAGAATCCAGACAGGAGACAGCCCCTTTTTAAGAATTATTAGAGACCCGTGTAGTAGCGTTGTTTTTCAGCCTAATCACGAAGGAGAGAGTGGCTGATGTAGAATGCACGTTTCCAACTTATGTTTGACTATACGTGAGAGAATGGTGCGTATAGTATCTGCTCCCGTTTTATTCAGGGTTTCATTTTGTACACTAGTTTTAGAAAAGCTTAAATCTCAATATTAAACAAAGACGACTATCAGGTGAGGCAAATATATAAATTAATCTAAGATAACAGATTTAACTGAAGACTGGTCATATACATATACATAGGTCCTTTCAAATATTGTGCTGAAGCAACTACTCATTGACTGGTGCAAAGAACTCAACAATCTCCTTACATTATTTTTCTGTTCAGTTTCATCTCTTATTGCTTCTGTATGTCGAAATATCAGGTCCAACGACTCAGACTTTGTTGCTTCCACCGAAATCCTAGAATTCAGAGCCAATCCTGGAATTCCACCGAAATCCCTCACCAACCGATTCCGATTGCAATTGAGCGCTATGGGCCAAGCCGAACCAACCAGTAGAGGCACGCAGGCCCATGTCCGAAGCCCATATCTATTACTAATACTAGCCCATATCCCTAACACTTCCACACAATGGCAACAACGCCATGTTCATGGAAGCCTGCGATCCAACAAGAAGACAAAGCACAAATTCTGCCGATCTGCATGAAAACGTTAGTTCGTCCGAAACATCATGTCCAGCTCGTTCTTTCATACTTCCACTCAACCGCAACAACGCCATATTCATGGCAGTTAGCTTTCAGAGTTTCAGTCCAGCAAGACGACAAGGCACAAATTCTGCCAATCTGCGCGGAAACGTTAGTTTGTCCTAGAAGGGCGCGTGTGAACCTGCTTAGCTTCACGTTTTTGAGCTACGGATCGGAAACAGCGGTGAATTGAGTTGGGGACTACTGTGAAGAGAGGTTTTTGCATTGGGACTTTGGGAGGCGAGAGTGTGTTGCCGCCAAAATTTGATCCACGCGACACCACGATGACTATCGTTCTTTCCGAGAACGAGCGACTAGTTTCCAGGACAAACTAGCAAAAGGGTTCCTCGCTTTCGTGGAGGAGAGCCGACCATTTTTCAGCGCAAAACGGCAAAGGTTACCAACCCCTAATGAAGATTAGGGTTTGGTATGTACTACTGTCCTAAGGTAGAAGAAAACATAATGCTGGAAAAATAATAGATTGATAATGTCGATTGGCTAGAGAAACTTACAATCGGCCGTGTACCCTGTAATTTATAGGGTATGGTCTACGGCAAACAGAATAGGAGTCCTTTGCATGTACGTAATTCTATACAAAGCCGAATATAATCTCTCTCTATTTCCTAACTGGTTCAGCCATGCATCCAAATCTAGTTGAGATATACAGCCTGTTCGCTGATTGATTTCTGGACTGATAAGCCCGGCTGGTGCTGGTTTGTTACGAGAGGAAAATACTGTACCATGGCTGATAAGCCCCGACTAAAACCAACAAGCGAACAGGCTGATAAGCCCAATCCGAATAGACCTTTTAATCCTTGTTGATCCGGCCAAATAATAGAGGATCTCCCTATTTATCTCTCGCTCCCCTTTTCTTCTTGGCCTTCTTTCTTTCACACGTGAACTCCAGCACGCCTCATGTGGTAGCTAGTCTCCATGCTCGTCGCAAACCTGAACAGGAGATACATGCTAGTAGCTTTGACTTGATGAAAACACTCCATTGCCCCCTCATGACCTCGAATCATGACGCGGCTGCATCCTGTGGTCAACGTCTCAACCAAGTCTCTTGCTTGCACTCGCAGTTCCAACCTGCCACAAGTTTTATGCAATGTGTATCTGCCGATTAACTTGATTATAACCATTAAATCAATTTGGCTGATCAAATAAACTAACTTGCCAAATTACATTGTCAACATAGTGCTCTCCAGTTGTCACAAAACTGTAATCCTGGAGATCACATTGGTAAGTCTTGTAGGCTGTTTTGCTGTATGCTTGGGTTGCGTGTGTGAACGAATGGATATATATAGGACTGTACTCTTCCACGTGTAGGCCGTTGTTTAATATTCAACACGCAGCTATCGGAATCCAAAAGCACATTTTTATTCCATCAAACACATTTTCATCGTAGCTTGTCATCTTGAAGTAGTAAAAAGGATTGACTTTTTATTCCCCACAACGATTCATGTCTGTCCGTAGCATTAAATGTCCATATCATCGTTACATTGATTTGTGTGGAGTCAGCTCAATTTGTTCCATTGCCTATTTTTAAAAGTAATCCAGGAACCCGGTGGAATGAGGCTGAATTTTTTTTATTCCAGCGAAGGGATTCTAGAGTTTTTTTTTTTAATTTGGTGGCCCCTGTGGAGTAAAACTAAAAATGTTTAATTAGACAGGCAAAATATGGATTTTGTTTTCTTATAATCCGGCACCCATGAACGCCCTATGTTTAGTTTTGGTAATTGAGACAACTAGTGGGCTAACCTTTTGCTGAGTGTGTGCTGACACTAATTGGGGCAAATAGGTAAAACCACAAGCGCACGGTTGTCAAAGTAGCTTTCACCTAGGAGTATTCCAAGGTATCGATTTCCACACGGAACGTGAGTGTTCTACTAAGAATCAAGTTCGTCCTAAGGCAACAAGGTGTTTAGGATAGATCAGGTAGAGAGGAACTTAATGGTAAGGGTACCAGATCAAGGAAGGGTCTACTAAGATTGTTCACCTCGGAGCTCTATTTTGGTCAATTACCGCAAAAGATAACTTGTGCCGTTACAGCTTCGGGCCCTACACTTTAAGAACTTGCCCAAACACGTGGTGGACTACAGAGACTAGATGGGGCTGTCACCACCCACTAGCTACCACACATCCGAGGAGCAAGCCACACACAAAGGTAAACGATAGTCTAAGCACCACGCTTACACTACTGATTACTACTCTAGTCTAGGTATACCAAAGATAGACTAGAGCATTCAAATAAAGAACAACTTACTAGTGAACAAGAAACTAAACACTTACTAGAAGGAGGCCCGCATCTGCCGAGGTACAAGCAGGAGATGGTGTCGACAAGCCCGGCACTCCTCCAGACTCTCTCCCTCATTCTCTCCCAATTTTCTACACTACTATAGAGACAGGGCTTCGCCTTGAGCTTTTCTTGTGTATTGTATCTTGTGTGTCTTGAGAATGAGCCAAGCACCCCTATTTA
Source organism: Miscanthus lutarioriparius (assembly GCA_904845875.1). NCBI lineage: Eukaryota > Viridiplantae > Streptophyta > Magnoliopsida > Poales > Poaceae > Miscanthus > Miscanthus lutarioriparius. The sequence goes on from CAJGYO010000010.1 coordinate 12,626,780, forward strand.
TGGTTTCTAGGAGTGGAGGGGGTACTTGTAGGCAAGCAAGGAGGTCGGTGGAGGAAACTTGGGCGTCGGGCGACGTCCCTAGGCGTCAGCCGACGCTTGGATCCACCGCCTCACCATCCTACGGCCTTGGATGGCCCCTGGATGGTGGTTGCATGGCAGGTAAGTCAGTGATTTGGTCTGGAAGTCGGTGGTTAAGTCGGTGGAAGCCTCCAAGTGGATGACAGTGGGCCCATGGATTCAAGGGAGCTTCACCTCAGCCTTTGGATCAAACCGACTCAAACCAAGGGTGGAGAGGCACTCCTGGGTGTGCTTCCTGGCCTTCCCATGGATCAGTGAAGTGGCAGGGCTAGGTGGGGCGTTGGGCGACGCCGTGTGGGGTCGGCCAACCCCACCTAGTGGGCCTTGGCCCTCCTTACCACTTGGGATGCTTCTAGAAGGCCTCTTCTTGCTTGAATTTTGCTATTTTGCCCCTGCAAGCACAATTCTCCAAGTACAAGTGGAACCAAGTGAAATCCAAACATAATTTGTTGCTTTTTGATCCATTGTATGTGTTTTAGGACTTATGTTGACGGTGAAACAGGGTGTTAAGAGACATCAACAAGCTCCCCCACACTTTAACTTTGCTTGTCCCGAGCAAATTATGGTTAGGGTAAAGTAAACATAAACATAACTATTTATGATATGGAGCTAGCATAAAGATTATTCCAAAACATTACTCATACCTGTGGGATATTTGGAGTGGCTAACATATATCCTTGAGCGGTTGAGAAGTGGAACGGCTCTGAAACAAAGTCATATTTTTTCCATTTTCACATCATAGTAACTTGGAGTTTTGATAAATTTTTGCAATGAAAGCATAGTCACATTTACTCCTCAAATGGTACTCTCGAATCACTCAATAGTGTATGATTCCTCACCAAGGCATAACATAGCATTGCCTTCTTTCTTCCTACTTCTAAAAAGCTTATGTGGAGCTCAAGTAGGGAAAGACATGAAAGCATACTTACATTGCATATATTGTAAAGTCAGAGCTCGGATCCAAGGAGAAAGATGTCATACTGTTAGATCAAGATGTGCATGTGTGTGGAAAAAGATGCTAAACTTCTACTATACTCCTTAACATGTATGATCCCTCTCTAGCTTTTTTTTTGATTTTGAGAACATGGCTATCTTTTGTTTCCTTTTTTCAATACATGAGCCTTCACGTGCTCATCTTTTTTTTCTCTTTCTATATTTGGACCTTCATGTGTCAATATCTTTTTCTCTCTTTTTTTCATTACTTTTGCATAGCCCATGTCTCTTTTGGAAGAACACTAGAGGGAGATCACATTTGTAACATGGAGTATTTATTTGGTGGAAAAGAAAGCCATGTTTTTGCATACTTCTAGTGTAGAAGCAGCATTTATATGTGGTGTGTGTGTGATCTTGATCTTGGGAGCATGACAAATTTCTCAACAAGGGTCAACAAGACTTAACTAAACTCGATGCAAGAGCAAGTAGCATATGTAGAAGGTTTAAGCATGGATGACTAGATACGGCTCTGCTAGGAATTTTCTCACCATTGAGGAGTATGTGAAGCTATTGTTTTGATATTTTATCAAAAGAAAATTCTCCAAGTACTTTGAGTAGAGAAGGATGGATTTCCATGTCAAAACCATATCACACTCCACAACAACTTAGTCAGTATGATTGTCCTATAAGATATTTTCCCACAAGCAACAAATATATGCAAGGAATAAAGATCATGCAGGCTTATCTCAAAAAGCTATATTCATATGCACTTCCAAATTTTAATTCAAAGTGTGAAACTTGGTTCTTTTTAATTTTGCAAGCTTAAACATGTTTAGAATATAAGACAAATGCATGAAAGAGGTGTGGGAAGATCAAACAGTGGTCCAGGAGCAGTGGAGAGGTGGAATCCATGGCATGGGAGGTCTCCCGACCCTATGGTGGGTCGACCGACGTCAGCAGGAGGCTTCTGCCTCTCGTCTTTTGCGTGTAGCCTCTTTCACCAGTGTATGACATGTTGATGATCTGCCTTGGTGCATTTGTGCACAATGGGGGTGGCATGACCCCCACACTTCGACAAAATGGTACCTGGCTTTTATTCATAGACAGAAGTGGTGAAAACAAAGGGGACTCTACTAGTGGAGACACTAGAGAGTCAAAATTTATTCTAGTATATTATTTGCATAAAACTAATTAAGATAAGAGTAAAAGATTGAAACTTTTAGGTTGGATCAATAAATTGCCAGAATTCAATCAGCTAAACTTCTTCTAAGTTCTCAGGTTCAAGAAAAACTTTTAAATGATGACCATTTACCTTGAAAATGTTACCTTCATCATATTGGAGTGTGATGGAGCCATGTCATGAGGCTTCAACCACCTTGAATGGCCCTTCCCATTTGCTTCAAAGTTTGCCATGTCGGAACAACTTTACTCTAGAATCAATCTTTCTTTGTAGCCTTGTTGAGTTTTCTGTAATCAATGCACTTCCTCCAACCTATGACGGTTCATTGAGGGGTCAACTCTTTCTTCTCATTTTTAATGACCATCATGCCTCCCTTCTTAGGCACTACATGGACGGGGCTAACCCACTCGCTATAAGGAATGGGGTAGATTATGCCCACGTGTAAGAGCTTCAAGACTTCCTTCTTCACGACATCTCTCATCGCATTGTTTAGTCTCCTTTGAGGCTCCCTAGATGCTGTGCAACTTGGGTCTATGGGAATGCGATGTGTGTAGAGAGCGGGACTAATTCCCTATGGTCTTGAAGGGAGTAGCCGAAAATAAATTGGTGCCTTTCTAAGATGGTGATGAGTTGAAAGGTTTCCTCCTTGGAAAGTTTATCACTAATGATCATGGGGGATTCTCGATCACCATTTATAAAGGCATACTTGAGACCAGAAGGATGAGGCTTAAGCTCAATAGGAGGTCGAGATGGCTTTAGAGCTTCATCAATCTTGAGATGGCTCCTGGATGGTGATTGCATGGCAGGTAAGTCGGTGATTTGGTTTGGAAGTCAGTGGTTAAGTCAGTGGAAGCCTCCAAGTGGTTGACAGTGGACCCATGGATCCAAGGGAGCTTCACCTCAGCCTTTGTATCAAATCAACTCAAACCAAGGGTGGAGAGGAACACTTGGGTGTGCTTTCTAGCCTTCCCACAATTTAGTGACGTGGTAGGGCTAGGTGGGGCATCGGGCGATGCCACCTAGTGGGCCCTATACCTCCTTGCCACTTGGGATGCTTCCAGAAGGCCTCTTCTTGCTTGATTTTTACTATTTTTCCTCTGCAAGCACAATTCTCCAAGTACAAGTGGAACCAAGTGAAATCCAAACTTAAGCTTTTTGATCCATTTTTTGTGTTTTAGGACTTATGTTGATGGTGAAAGAGGGTGTTAAGAGCCATCAATAGTGTGTGATTAGGCATGGTTAGGTCCACAACAAGATGGAGAGCAAGGATGGGAGATGGATGAAGGGTTCAATTCGATTGGAGCAAGCTCTCACTTGGAAAGGAAGAAAGAGAAAAAACAAAACCCTATGGATCAAGGCAAAGGTACAAGATAGGGCTCTTTGTTTTGCCGATCAAGATGAAATAGAGTGCATGATCGGGTTATCTAAGAGGTGAACTCCAAAATTTATCGGTTATCTAAGTGCCACTAGGTATGAAAATACATTACATATGCATTAGACCTAGTGATGAGGTGAGATCACGTGAAAACCCTTTGAAAAATGTTTGTGAAAATGCTAACTGACTTGCACACATGGTGGAACACTTGTTGAGTTGGCACATTTGAAAAAGGGGTTGGAAACCGAGCTAAAAGAGCCTCTGTATGGTCATTGGATTGATCTAATGGGCCACATCACTTGACACCAGAGGTGGCACATAGGATAAACCGCAACCACATGGTTGTCTAGGTAGCTTTCATTCGAGAGTATTCCAAGGTATCGAATTTCCATGGGGAATGAGAAGTGACAAGAGTAAGAACTAAAAACCACGTAGGGATGGAGCAAGGAAAGAGAGAGATATGGGTAGAGATGATGTTCTATGGGTTGTCTAAACTTAAACAAGAACAAGGTTGAGAATATTAAAGCTGTTTACTTCAGGGCGCATCTGGTTAACCAATCCAGACGACTAATTAATAACAAAATACCATGAGCCCTATGATTTAATAGCTAGACCTATCGTGGTGGAATACAGAGGATGGATAGGGCTGTCACCACCTACACCTAGCACTAACTATCCAGAAGCCTAGCCATAAACATAGGCAACCTATAGCCTAAGCACCATGCTTAATCTATGGGTTCACTACTCTAGTCCAAATTCCAATGAAATAAGATCAGAGCACTCTAACCAAGTAGTGAAACCTGTAAACAATAGTAATATAATAACACTTAATTAATGCAAAAGATCAGAGTTACCATAGAAGATCCCGGACTTCACTCGATCAGAGTTGCATCTGCTATAACACCTCTGTGTTAAGCATTGCAATTGGCACTTGCATTTCATGAGCATAAGCATCATCCAATCATTCATGAACAAGAGCATATGAAATTTCATCTCATTATTATGCATTATCTCATGAAACGTTGATTTATATGTATGTTTATGCATGCAATTATGTATGACCAATATATGAGATGGTTGTGAGGTCATGAAAACACCTTAGACATGTCTAGGATGGTAAATGGAACCATGTTTGTATTCATGACATAGGCCAATTTTGCTTCTAAGTGTTGGTTTCATTTGAAATGCCATTTTCATAATGTTAGTTTGACAAAGTTGAACAGTAGCTTAGAGTGTTTGCATGGCCATTTTCATGATGTTAGCTTAGAGTGTATGCACCACCTACAGACTCTAGGTAGAGCGGCATTTCGCCTCGCCGTAGCCGCTGTTGTCACCGGACCGCCACCACGCTCGTGGCTCACCGTGGCCCCGCCATCCCACTGTATCGCATGCTCTCGTTTCCTTTGGTCCCGCACCATGCTAGAGTATAGAAGCTTAGGCCAGAGTTAAGGATCACACTACCACTTGACGGCACCAGAATGCGTCGCCACCCCGCGCGCGACCGCCATGGCTATCGTGGCACTCGAGCTCACCGTCGTCGAGTTGGTTCACCGTCTCACTCTTTTCTCGCACGCCTTAGGTCGAGTGACCCTAGGCCTCGCTAATGGCATGATGGAGACCCACCTTTCACTGTCGTTTAGCCAGAATAGCGTGAGCACTACCGTGCTCCATGCGCCTCTGCACGGCCATGCACGCGGCCAAGCTCACCGACGCCACCCCGTGCCCTCACCTGCGCCGAGTAGATCTGCTAGGTCACCAGGATGGAGTAGCCATCCTCGCCTGAGGGTGCCATAGCCGAAGATGGCCGGTGTACCACCGCCGACCTCTACCGTCCGCCATGGCTACCGTTGAGCTTGCTCGGCTAGCCACCAGGCCAATTAGGCCTACCATTCGATGCGCGTGAGTGAGGAGAGCACAGTGGTGAAGACGCTACCGCCGGAGACCTCACCGTCGGCGAGTTCTCGCCAGCCAGTGCCGTCCCTTATTTTGCGTCGCTGATGCATGGGTCCCCATTGACCGCGTGCCCCAGCTGTCAGCCTGTGTAATATTGATTTTCTGATTTGTTTTTCATATATTTGAATGCATGTTTCAAAATTTCATATCTTGAGCTAGGAGTGTCCAAATGGGGTGAACCAAATTTTGTTAGTTTCATATTGAAGTGTAGTATTTGATAAAAATATGATATGCAATGTTTCTAATATTTTTCTAGGAGAATAAAATGTAGCTAGATAAATGCTTTTTAAATGGTTTCTATCTTGTAAATTGCATAACTGGAGTTAAAAAAGTGATAAAATTGTGATTCCAGTTTTGTTGGTCTTGTGTTGACAAGATCTAGCTAGAAAAAATATTAAACCTACTGTAAGCACACTTTGAATATGGTCTTCATATTTAATCATAATTAATTGCTAGTTTCTAGTAGAATTAATTAAGGTAAAAATACATAACCTATGGCCATGCAAATTTTTACATAGTATTCTCATGCTTGGAGTAATGTAAGAAAAATATTAAATCGGTTGCTTGACACTTTTCACTAAGGTAAACTATTTTTGCTAAAATAAGCTTATCTCACTTGTCATTTTTGTAAAGATAGTTATACTTATCCAAATGGCATGAAATTTGTATTGTAGGCTACTCTAATTTTCTTAGAATTTATTAAGCACTGGAAATATTTATCCTTTAAATCACCCTATTATTTAAGAAAATTAATAAATGAATATAAATAAATTAGTTATGTTTGACCATAATGTTTTCTATGGTGATGTGATGCATATGTTCTATGGATGATGTTAGTTAGGCTTAACAGCAATTGGTTGTATGTAACTAGTTAATTATTGCTTTATAATTCAAATAAATGGCTGCATGTATAATTTCTGTGGTGATGATGATTTCATGATGATAATTGTCTTTTCTGTAAAACTTGTTAACAAAAAAGTTGTAGATAACTTACTTATCTACCTTGTGTTGAAATTTCATAGTCATAGGCCTTATGGTTTAAGAATTATAGCTGTTAAAAGTCTGTTGTCCGAAATGCTTGCTCTCTGGATAGATTTGAATGATTGAATTGTTTGACCTAGATAACTACTGGATCACATTAAGATGATTAAAATAAAGTTGTAGGCAATTTCATAAGATTTCCAGAATGTCCACAATCATTTTATTTTGATGTATATAATTTCAGTTATGGTCAAAACAAGTGACTACTATCTTGTAGTCCACAAAATGATTTAAATAAGTGTTTGTTTAGTTATTAGGGAAGAGATATGCACCTACTCAGTTAAATAAGATGCAACTTGTTGTTACCGTAATGCAAAGCTGTTGAAAACACTTGTGAGGACGCTTTCATCACATCATATCATGTTATACATGTCATCACATATGCATTCGTGATATCTTATTTCATGCTCATGCATATAGGATCGTCCGAAGAGATAACTCTCCTAGAGTTCAACGAAGAAGAGGAGGATCAGTAGGAGACATCTCAAGCCGTAGCTTTAGGAGAAGAGGAGCAGCCTCTCAAAGATCTCCCTGAGTGCCCGGATCACCAACTGTTGGCATTTCTAAACGTCGTTACTAGAAATAGAGAATGGATTCAATCCCCAACAACGGCGCCAGAAATGCTTGTTGGCATTTCTTAGCGTCACTACTCAAGAACATATTCCCAAGCAATGGCACTATAAATGCGGTGGTGGTAGTTCTTTACATTTACAGAACAAATTCACAAGCGCACATAATTATCATTGTAGCATTTCACCCGAAAGTATTTAGGGTATCATTATTTATATTTTCCCAAAATTTGTGTAAAAGTCTCTAGCTTGGATATGATTAAGATAACATGACTGTATGATAGACCAATGTTCATGACAGGGGTAAACTTGGTAGAGTTTGAGATGGTGACACACACACACACACGAGCCTATCTCAGGGGTAAGGATGGAAGAAAGAATAAAGAATAAAAGAATAATCCTAACAGGAGCAGGCATATCCTAATATAGCCATGCAAAGAATAGCTAGTATACATACGCATATATGGTTAAGACTTAGCTCTAAGTATGAAATGGGTCGGGAGACCTCCGAGTACTGGTCTACCAGCAACCTCATGAGGCAATTTAGACTCCTACACCATACCTGAACGTGGGGGATTACAAAGCATGAATAGGGCTATCACCACCTGCTGCCTACCCCTCAACCGTGGAGCATGAAATGTATCCACTGATTCCTACGGACCTGAGCACCATGCCCATGTACAAAGAGACTACCCATATCCCTTTGGGACTCTGATCCTACGGATCGACAAGCATAGGACATGGGCAAACCCGAAGGCACGACAAACCGCCACCTCAACTTAGGTCTAATTCTAACCATATATGATGTATGAAAGATTAAGCATAAGGTTCTATATGCTATAACATAAGAACTTAGATCTAAATCATAAGCATGATTATATTGATAAGTGAGAACAAGAACTTTAGAAGAATTCTCTATATTACTCATACCAAGAATACCCCTAGAAGTCCAAGCTCTCCAATGAAGCTTGCCTTGCTCCAAATACTACTAACAGGATAAAAGTACAAATGGGAGAGTAGAGCTCAAATCTATGGTGTGTGTATGTGAGGGAGCACTCCCCATCTACTTATACTACTCCTAGAGGCGGTTGTAGGGAATATTCCATAGAGATTCCGCCCACACCGTCCTTAGGAGCATTAATGGCACCGCCTTGCCAAAGCTAGGCCCGAGAGGCGGCAAGGGGGTGCGGCCCTAGCTGGCCCGCTTCGCCACCACCTTTGACTGGTGGATCATTGAGTGGGCCTAAAGTGTAGCTATTGTGGTTTGAGGCCTAGATACATCAAGTGAGTAGGTCTTCTCTTTATTCTTTTGCGTAGATCTACTTTACGCTTTGCCCTTTTGCGCATTCTGACTTTATTTCTATGTATTCCACGTACGTGTCCTGCAAAATAGTGATCTTTCCAATACATGTGGAAATACGTTAATATAGATAACATATGTGTGTAAGTTTGTTATTTTCTACTCTTTTATGTATTAATTGGTGGTCAGATTTGGTCAATAGTGACCGCCAAAAAGCAGTTGTTGCTGAGGTTGCTGGTTTTACCTATGATTGATTCATTCTTATGTCTCCTTTGCATTTGGGCAATCTCTGGTGAAGTGTCGTTTGTATTTTGGTTTTTACTCTAGGGTTTACCTTTGGTTGCCCCTGTGATTGCCTTGCTGTTGCGAAGGCTTGTTACTTTGGCTTGGCTGCTCTTGCTGATGTTCAGCTGGTTGCTGGGTAGGTTGAGAGTTCACATTGAAAACTTGCTGTCCTAGGCCTTGTGAAGGTTGGTTTTGATTTCTATCGTCTCTTGGGGGTTGCTTGCTGCTTTGGGATTGGTTGTTCTGCTTGAGTTGGTTCTATAGTACTCTCGAACTTGTTGTAGAGCTCTTTCATGGTCGAAGGTTTCTCCCTGGTTAGGTGCCCAGTGAAGGTTCCTATGCGAAGTCCCTTAATAGCTGCCTCTATTGCTACTTCTTCAGGCATGTTGGGAGCTATCGACTTGAGGTGTACAAATCTTTGGTAGTACTGCTTGAGGGACTCTCCCTATTGTTGTTTGCATTGGAAGACATTAGACGATGTTAGTGCTTCATTGGAAAAACCATGGAAGTTTGCCATGACATTATCTCTGAGGTTCTTCCATGAGTATACGGACTGAGGTTTGAGCTTAGAGTACCATGCACGGGCATCTCCTTCTGTTGCAAATACAAAGAACTTGGCTGGGATAGTGTCGTTTCCTCCGGCGGAGGCTATTGCCGCCTCGTAGCTCATGATGAATTGTCAAGGGTCTGTCTGGCCATTGTACTAAGGTAGGGATATGGGTTTGAAAGTGGGAGGCCATGGCAAGGTTTGGAGACCTTCAAATAGAGGAGACTTGTTGTCTATTTGTTTTAGTGGCGGTATGAGGCTAATTGGTGTCCCGAAGGTCTGTTGGGGCTATGGATTTGGTTGAGAATTGATTTGGCTTTGTATGGCTAGAGGTGGGTTATTGGAGTTGTTGGCTGATGAAGGCTGGGTTGGGAGCAAGCTCTGGATCTCTGCTTGCAAGATTGCAAGCTGCTGCCTAACCTCCATTGCTTGTTGGGATGCAAGGAGTTCTCTTTGGTTTTTGGCTGAAGTTGCGGCCAGCCTATCTCTTTCTTACTGAGCTCTCTGTAGCTCGACTTGCAGTTGTTGGAGCAGCTATTCTAGTATTGGGTCTTGGTTTGGTTGCACCCCCTTGGGCGCTGGTTGATTTGCCGATGGCGCTTCTTCTTCGTCTTCCGCTTGGTCTTGTGGGTCGAGCAAATTGGAGGAGGTGCTCTGGGTGTTACGCTGAGGTCTTCCTTGAGCAGAAGCTTTTCTCCTGGTTGCCATACTAGGTCTATGTGTGACCTAGCACGGTGGGTGCAAATGTTGGGGAATTGGGAATTCTCAACAGGGAACCGAGCTCAATGCTGCCTAGCTTGAGCTTGTGAAGTCCTTCTACCGAGGTGCAAGGCCTTTGCCGAGCGTGGGAACGATTGCCTAGGCAAGGGTTTCTTGGGCATTAAGCTAGAAAGTGATCTCTCTTTATTGGGGTTCGGGTCCCCATTTTATAGAGTGAGGTTACATTTCACTTGTACATCTTTGCCCCTTCCTAGCTGGGGCATATGCCGACATATTCCCGGTTTGTAGACTTTATTGCGCTAGGGGCATTGGGGACATTTACATGTGATACCAACTTGACTTATGGGATATTATTGAGTAAAGATGATGGCCCACTGGGCTGCTCGAGATGGCTTCATGAGTCCTCGATGCGAAGGTCATCTTCTCTCTCGACCAGCGTGAGTCACCGAAGGTCCCACCGCTTGCCCCATTGTGGCTCCTAGTCTCTTCGCTCAAAAGCCTTTGGGGACGAGCCCAAAGGCCTAACCTGTGAATCCCCACGATGGTCCGTGTGGGCCTTTGGATACCAAGCACACCAACTTGGTTTTCCAGCCATCATCGATGGTCTGCCCTGCCTTCGGCACTGCCCTCTTTGGTCCTTTGCAATTCCTGCATTCATGAAGACTTACAAGGTCGCATTAATGTTGGTTAGAGAACCTTTGGGCCTAGGGCTTTGCTCCCAAACAGACCAGGTGAAGGTTCAGACCTCAGCTCATTGGGCCTCCACTAGACCACAGGCATGCTCCCAAAAGAAGGAAACCCAAAACCCAATAATAAAACGCCGACTAACCGCCCTCAGCGCCCTCAAAGGCTCCTTAGGAACCTCAGGTGAGTCAAAAATAAAACTCTTCCTGCAAAGGTCCTCGACATGATCACAACCCAGCTTCTCTAGAGTTGAGAGCAAGTTAACAATACTAGATAGCATCGCAAAGTCCACAATCTTCGAAACAAAATCTAACCTATTAGAAAACCACTCAACAACTTTGGCAGTCGTAGCCTCAGGGGCAATAACTTCCATCGCCCCACCAAAGCTCTACACAATATCAATATATTCCCGAGCAGTGGCATGCCCTAGCTTTTTGGTAGAAACCAAATGGTCGTACAAAATCTTCAAATCATTCTTAAGCTTGTTGCTCATCAAGCGTTCCATCTCAATCTCTTCTCGAAGGCCCTGAGTGACATCATTCTATTTCTCAAGCCTCCCAAGGGCGACCTCCTTCGCAATCTCAAAGGCCAACAGCTCCTTTTCAGCTTCAGCAATCCTCCGATTAGCAACAACCGTATCTTCTTCCATTTGCTTCATTTTGAGCTCCAAGGCCACTTTCTCAGCCATCAGAGAAGTGTTGGCTTCACGGAGCGTACTGACCTCTTTCTCAAAATCCTTGTTCCCATCATACAGCCAAACAACCTAGCTGCAAAGAGTAGTAATAGACCCCTCTCACAGCGGAAAGGCTTCCTTCACCTTCGATTCTGTAGGTCCAGCCATGACTGAACTCTGCAACAAGAAAAAGTAAAAATGTGCCTTCGACCAACAAATGGATGACCAAATCCCCAATAGAAGCTCTAACCTGGTACACATGCTCTAAGGATAGTCGCATAATTTACACCACGTCAAGACTGTGAAGGTGATCCTTGAAGGTTGCTATAAGCAAAAGTCCAAATTAACAAAGCAAACAAAAATAAGATCAAAGAAAATAGTCAAAATGCAACCTTCGACCGTAGAAAACAAATTTGCATGACCTTTGTCTTCAGCACCCTCATCATTCTCCTCCTCACCCAACAGACCTAAAGCGCAAAGATAAAAATACAACTTCGCCCAACAAAATGACAAGACATGAGAAACGTACCTTTGGCATTAGGAGCCACCGATGTGGAAGGCATGCCACTAGCATCCTCATGAACCTTCAAGCCTCCATTAGCACCCCTCGCCGAGGGTTCCTCCTAGGGGTATCGACAATCTTCTTCATCTCCACTCCTTTGAGTTCTCTAGCCCACGCACTAGCTCCTAAACATTTGCTTGAGAGCTGCTTCGAGCTCTCCTTCCTCTTCTTCGTCTCAGCTTTCGCCGTACTGGCTCCATCCTTTGCTAGACTAGCCTTCGGCAAATGGTGTTACCGAGCTTCTCGGTAATGAAACGATAACCGTATCTCAGCTCAAGCTCTTCAAAGACTCGGTTCAACCAAGGTACATGACCACATTTAGCAACCTACATAGTATACTCCTCTGAATACTCCCCAAGAATCTCGCGAGCCCAGCCTTTGACCCATCTGACAATATCTTCATCAGCTTCACCTTCGATCCTCCGACGGTCGAATTGGGGAAATGGCACACCTTCCTCGGGGCCATATAGAGGAAGCCTCACATTGGCACAAGTAAAATCTTTCCATGTGTTGCGACCCAAGGGACACACTCCAGCAACGAGAAATTCCTCAACAACATCATGGCCATGGCTAAACTGGACAGCATAACCGAAGGTCTTCTCACAAGATCATCACTTATCACTCTTCTCAACCGCAACATAAGTAATGGGGTTCATGACCTCCATCTTTGAGGAGAGCGGGTATCGATAGGCATCATCACCATTTTCATCCTTGAAGACGAACCTCAGAATCAACACATAAAACCAATGGCGATACCAGCCATTACTCCCGCGGTTACGTTGAGCATAGGAAATCTCATACCTTTCCTTGCCCCATGAGAAACGCATTGGGATGAAAGCACACCTCACAAACTACGCATCCTTCATCTTGCCATTCATGACAACATGCTTCGGCTGATTGTGCAGTTCATAATGAGCACAAAAACAATCAAGGTTAGCCTCCGTGCTGAAGGTACGACATACCCAGTAGAACTTAGCCAAGTTTAGTATTCCATTGGGGGTCAAATGATGCAGCTGCACTCCGAAGGTCTCCTACACATCCTTGACAAATCTGACCGAAGGCATCCGAAGGCCGCAGATGAAAAAATCACAAAAAAACGTAGCTTCATTAAACTCTGGTTTAGGCACCTACTTGCCCTTCGAAAGCCCACATGTTAAAAGTGAATGCGCAACAAGCCTGACACAAATGAGCTTGAGGGGGGTGAACCCGCGGGGCCCAAGGCGGATGCCATGATTCGAGGATCAAGCTTGTCTGCGTCAAACCTCACCCTCGAAGGGCGAACTATTGGGGCAGAAGCCTCGTGCCCAAAGGTTCACTAACCATTTCTAACTCCCCACTATGTGAGGTCCATGTGTGCAAGTGCCTCAGCAAAGCTTCTGATGGATGACTTGCAAAGTCCCTAGGGAGTTGCATTGAAGGTTAGCACCAAAGGCTCCGTAATGCCTTCAGTCGATGACTACGCGGAAGCCTTCACAAACCCGACTAAGGTCCCCAAGCATGGAGGAATGCGGGGAAAGCGGAAGGTCCCAGCAAGATCCCCATGGAGACGCCGGAGACATGACTCTGTGAGACTTTGGGGATCCCCTGAAGGCCCCTTCCTCGGGACGGGGTGAAGGCGTCCTGCAGTCAAAAACCACCTGAGTGAACTAGATGGCCCGATTGGCCGGGTCTATGACTCGACATAGGCCCATCCGAAGAGGCGGCTGTGGATGTAAAAGTCCCTCTAGCCCGTGTATGATGGATGTTAGAGAATATTCCAGCATATTCTATAGTAGGTGAAGGGCATTTATATACAAGAAAATATATGTAACCGTACCCTATAAAAGAGGAACTCATATTCAAAAAAAGAGAGAGATCACCTGGCACAATTACCTAGAAGTTGTTGCATTGGTGTTCGCGCTTTGACGAGCGAAGGTCTTGCCTATTCGAACAAAGCCTTCGCTCGCCTGAGCCCTATTGCACTCAATCTCATTACCCTGTCGGGATAAAACCATCCCAAAAATAGATCATTGGATGGTTTGAGCCACCCGCTTGAAGTTTCCAACTCCACCGATCGAGTCATCGATCACCGCCATACTCCAACCTGTGCCATGTCCTTCTTTGTACACACCCTTGCAAGCCTTGCACGGTGTAGGACATATCCATCACACCTCTCACGATCTTGTTCTATGAATCTAGCTCTGATACCACTCGTTAGAGTGCACGGTTGGATCCAGACCCAAACAGATCTACTAACTGACAAACGCGAAAACATAACCACCATTTATAGAAGAAAATACGCGAATGAGAATGACACTGAGGCACGATGCTTTTAACGAGGTTCGGCGATGTGCCTACATCCTTGGGGCATGACTTCGAGCGCTCCTCCCCATAAAACAACAGCTACACTAGTATCTAGGCACTCCCACTGCCTAGCCACCACCCAAACCAGTTGTCAAGTCGTCTTACGGTTACAACAGGGGTTGCCTCACATATATGGCCCCCAAGGATATAGAGTTCGACTCCAACTCTATCCTTGCCCCTAATACGACTCAAGTCATAACGAAACCAAACTATACACGTATTTGACACATATCTAACAATTGCCATGCTTGTACATACTATATAGGAAGACAAACCGTAGCGTTAGTGTACAAACAACCTCTAGGTGGGGAATAGTTTATATTGTGCTGAATACTTTAGAGTTTATATATTGTATGTATGGCATCGAGTACTTTATCACAAGGGTTATATTTTTTATTATGACCAACCTTTACATTTACACAATAGTCAGTGACATACATGCACGAACACAGATCACCAGCTACCACCTCCGAACACTGTAAAGTAGGCCGAATTCGACGCAAAAGCGGCATGTCGCTAAATTTTAACTCTAAAGATGCAAATAAGAATACATTCCTTTCTCGAATTAAATGACACTAGTACACTCTTATCGGTAAGGCCAGCCTAAGTGGAGGTTTTTCAGCTCCTTTGCTTCCAATACTCTCATGTGTTGGAAAGCAGTTTAGATAAGTTCATTCCATAGAACTCATTTTACCCCATGAAACTTTTATCACATCTCTCTTCATCAATACTATGCCACATCAGCTTATTTAGTGCTAATGAAACTCTGATTGAGACTAGCTTAAGTGACTGCTCAACAACCAATGAAGCAGCAGACGTTGGACAAGGCATCTTACCGATAGGGTGACATGATGCAATGGACTGAGATTAGCCTAAATGGTTGGTTAAGGCCCTGTTTGTGGTTTCAGTCACTTTTTTGCCAAACAAGGTGACTAAAAAGTGACTAAACCAGTTTAGTCCTATAGTCCCAATGGGTGACAAGAAGGGACTAAAAGTCCAAAAGGAAAGCCCCTACCCCTCTCTCTCCACCCTTGCATCCCCCGCTCCGCTCCCCCTGTCTGTGTCTATGTGCCTCCCCCACGTCACCGGCGGCGCCACCCTCTACAAATGGCTTCCTCCTTATGCGTGCTGGCCGCGGTGAGGGCAACGAACTCAGCAATGGTGAGGTCATAGAAGCTCCTGCTCCAGCGGAACACTGGGCGCACGTCGGGTGCCGCACGTCGAACCTCGCGTCGGCGCCGCTCCTCCGCGACAGCTCCAACTCGGAGGCGTCGCTGTCGCTAGCGTCCTCCCGCTTCTTGCTGTTCTCCTCATCGTCCTCCTAGGGGCACGACCACGACAACGTGCCCCGCCTCTCGCTTGACTCCACCGCCGCCGACCCCAACCCGCCCCGCATCCGCCTGATCCGCCGCTCCTCCCACTCTCACCACCGCCACTCCACCTCCTCCTCCAACACCTCCATTTGTGCAGGCACAGCCCACTGCCATGGCCGCCTTCGCCGACGCCACAACCACCACCGCCTACTGCTCTACGTGACTCACCGTGCATGAACTCGTCTGTCAAGATCATGTTCCAGGGGCATGCCAGTTTGTTTGTTTGGATTGCTAGCATTAAATTAGGGGTTGGACTAAACGTTAGTCCAGGACCAAATAGGGCCTAATACTAGCACTACTGGAGGCCGTGGCTTTGCCGAGTGTTTTTACACTCGGCAAAGAGCCATTTGCACTGGCCTTCGCCGACGCCATAACCGCGTTGCCTCTACGTGACTCACCGTGCATGAACTCGTCTATCAAGATCATGTTCCAGGGGCATGCCAGTTTGTTTGTTTGGATTGCTAGCATTAAATTAGGGGTCGGACTAAACGTTAGTCCAGGACCAAACAGGGCCTAATACTAGCACTACTGGAGGCCGCGGCTTTGCCGAGTGTTTTTACACTCGGCAAAGAGCCCTTTGCACTCGACAAAGGCTTTGCCGAGTGTAGCACTCGGCAAAGTCCGCTCGGCAAAATTTTTCTCGGCAAAGGGTCTTTGCCGAGTGCTTTTTATCGGGGCACTCGGCAAAATAAAAAACAATTTTGCCGAGTGCTTGGGGCGACACTCGGCAAAATATTTTCGGCCGTTATTGCTTGGCCACGCCACATCTGATATTTTTTTAAGTGCCCGACCCAAAGACTCGGCAAAAAAAATATTTATTTTTTTTAAAATTACTTTTGCCGAGTGCTGACCCGGGCACTCGATGAAATTTTTTTTTTTTTTTAAAAGTACTTTGCTGAGTGCCCCGCCCGAGCACTCGGCAAAGTTTTTTTTTTTTTTTGTAATTACTTTGCCGAGTGCCCCGCCCTGCACTCGGCAAGAAAGTTTTTTTTTTTTAATAATTTCTTTCTTGCCGAGTGTCCTGTTTAGGCACTCGGCAAAAGAATTTATGGATTTTTAAAAAAAAATACTTTGTCGAGTGTGCATGGCGAGGCACTCCGGCAAAAAAATTTTTTTGAAAAAACTTTGCCGAGTGCCTTGCCCATGGCACTCGGCAAAGACCCCGAGAATTGCAATTTTTTTACATTCCATTGTAACAGACAATATATATATATACATCAATCATCACATCTATATCACCAACATGCATTATATATCACAAGCACACGCATATTTAATAAATCCATCGAAAATCCATCACAAATGCACCAAAGTTCAACATCACAAGTTTATTATTACAAGTTCAACATCACAAAGTTCAACATCCCTAATGCGGCGATGGAGACTGCAGGTGTGGCCCCCTGGACAGCGGTGAAGGATCGGACTGCGGCGAAGGGTTGACGTGATCAGCCGCCGGTGACACGCTAGCGGGATTGTTTGAACCCACCGACGGAGGCTGCACAAAAGAGAAGAGGTTGCATGTGTTAGACTCAAAATTGAAAATTTTGGCAGCACCTCCCCTGTACGGGGAGGTTTCCAACCTGCAAGAAACAACGGCATGAAGGCCGACAATCACAACGGCACGAAGGCCGACAATCCCAACGGCACGAAGGTCGAAAATCACAACGGCATGAAGGCCGACAATCCCAACGGCACGAACACATTAAACTTTCATACTCACAGGAGTAAAGTGTTGAACCAGAGCTAGAGCTGGCAACTGCACTTGGACACCCGATGCTTGCCCGATGGTTTGCATGATCTGATACATGTCCACCATCTGCTTCTTCGTGGCCTCCAGCTCTGCGGTCAGGTGCGCTTGCGTCTCCCTTGTCTCTGCCAGCTCGGCCTGCAGTGTTTCAATCACATGTTTTAGTATTGCAAATCTGATCAATGTGTGTAACGTTCAATGTACGACGAGTGAAACCGGAATTACCTGAAGTTTGTTGACCCGCGACAGTGTTGGAGTAGGCCATGCATGTATGGGAAGGCTTCTGGCCGTGCTCCGTGCCCTCACGTCGGAGAGAGAGGGTGCAGAGCTCGAGGAGTCGGCACCATCTGCAATCCACAACCGCTTGTGCTTCCTGCCTTGCCCTAGCCTCACGATCACCTCTGTCTCAAGGGGCTCAGTGCTCAGATTGTGATCTGAGCCACGGAGCGCCCTAACCACCTCCGTGTAGTCTCTGACCTTAGCATGGATGCTCGGGTCAAAGTAAGCCTGGGCAGGGGCATCCGGGTTGAAGACGACACTAGATTTCACCGGGCCCATGTGGGACACAGCCCATGCCCCAAACTTCGACACCGGCACGTCCGGGTGTGCCACCTCCTACGAGAAAGACGGCAAGATGATTAGAAATCAGGCAAAATTGAGCGTTAGAATAGATAAATGACATCTCGTACAAGTGCCCGCTTGAATGCATGGAGGTTGTGGCTGCCTTGGTGGTGAGTTGGAGCGGTCCTCAGTGTCCGCTTCCGCTTGCCTTGCTCGTGCTTTGCGATGTACGCCGGGTCAAGGTACCTATCCATGATCCTCGACCATGCCGATCTATGCGACATGCACCACGAGGCCGGCACCTACACATCATCAAGTGTTTGACATATAAGAAGATCAATTCTGGACCTACTAAATCTCAAAATGAATCAATATTATTCACCTACCTGAAGGTACTGCTCCTTGGTCAGCGCCACCTTTCTTGCGCCATTTTTGTTGAGGGGCTCTTTCTTGATGGACCTGTAGTAGTCGACGTGGGCCTGGAGTCGCGCCTCGTGAATCATGTCGCCAACATACTTCTTACAGGCTCTGTGTGCCGTCTGATCCGCCAGGGTCTCTCTACCTTCTTCGGCCTTGAAGTACCTCTGCATACAAACACGATGTATCCGTTCATTATTTCAATAAAAGACTTAAGCAATGGAGGAGATGTATTGAGCTATGTTGTGAGACACTTACCCAAAAGTCCACCAAAACCTGCTCCTGCTTGTTGTCCTGCTTGTCATCCGAGCCGAGCTTGTACCTGTCCCACGACTAGGTCGGCTCCCACCTCCCCTCTTTGAAGTCCACAAGGCCGGGGAAGTGTTTCCTGCACAGACATCCCAGGACGGTAGCGGGGGTGCGTGGGGGGTCAAGAGCACCCAACAAAACTAGCCAGCCCCTGCATAAGTGATTACGAAAAATTATCAGTTTCTCTTTTGATTTTCAACGTATCATATGAAGTACTAGTGATAACATCTATAGTTACTTACCTTCTTCCCAAAGGACGAACCAGTGGGCGTCGGTCAGGAAGTGGAACCGGAGGAAGGCTTGTGGGACCTTGCAGGTAGGGAGCCAACTGAGTAGAACTATCCTCCGTCTGCTGAGTCCCCTCGTCCCCCGACAGAGTGTCTGTGGTCGTGCCCGTGGCCGCCACGTGGTCCTCCGGGGTAGGAGACGGGTCCTCCTACTAATCGAGAGCCGGGGGAGGAGGTGGGTCCCTCCTGGGGCGACCCTGGCCCCTCCCCCTCCCCCTCCCCATGCTGGGGTGACCCAGGCCTGCTCTCGCCGCTGGGGGCGAAGACGTCCCCTCACCTCCATCAGGAGGGCGTAGCCTCTGGTACACCGAGAGCACCTGCCTCGGTGAACGGTTGCCCACCATCTTTGTTCATCACACCGCAATGTACAAAGAATGAACAACAAGCGTTAGTACATACATGTCAAATAGTTCAAAATGAATAAACATAACAAAATTTAATAAAAACATAGTATTACATGGTTTAGGAATAATCTTCATGATTGGGGTCATAGGTCTCATCATCACTTGTCAAAATTGTCCAAATGGGCAACACTATTCAAGGTTCTGTGTCTTCTTCATTGTCTTTGCCTAAATGGAATCACTCAAGCATTTGAATGTCCTTCGGTTTAGCACTACATCTCCGTGGTCCTCGTCATCAACCATTTCATTGTCTACTTCCATGGCGGTCGTCACACAGTAAAGACTATCTCAAAGCTCCTTGTAGCCCATCTCCTTGATATAACTCTCCATCATATGTGTTTGTGTCGAAGGTGTAATCTTCATCGTTTGGAACAGGTAGTTTACGATGCGAAGATACACGGTGCACAATAGACCAACCCTTAAGATGGTCTTTGTCTTGGCACGCCAGCGTATGGCGTATGATACACCATGCTGGCTGTTGAGCCACAATATAGACATATTTTCCTTTATAGACGGAATCATGCCTAATCTCGACTAGCCCAAGATGAGGGGTCCGTCTCGTTCATGCAGGATCAAACCAGTGGCACTTGAATATGACAGGAGTAAGAGGTACCCGGACCTCATATTCAAGTTCATAGATCTC
The DNA here is from genome assembly GCA_904845875.1 of Miscanthus lutarioriparius. Lineage (NCBI taxonomy): Eukaryota > Viridiplantae > Streptophyta > Magnoliopsida > Poales > Poaceae > Miscanthus > Miscanthus lutarioriparius. The sequence goes on from CAJGYO010000010.1 coordinate 12,646,761, forward strand.
CTCAATTATTCCGTAGTATTCGACGCCATTAGTGCCCGGCGTAAAAACTGGGCTGTTGGTGGTTTTCTGACCGGGCCGAGTCTGCTCGTGTCTTGACGTGTGGAAGCGATATCCGTTCACGTCATAACCGGTATATGACTTCACCCTTAACTTGAAGCCGTTTGCAACCTGTCTCAACTCATCACTCATGGACGCATTGGTTTGTGCTTGTAAGCTCAAGCATGATACATCGTTATACTATTGGAACGTACGAGCTACTAAGGAATATCGACGAACGTACGACCTTTTATTTGAACCAAGAAATGAAATCAGGCCTCCTAGCTCCCGCACCCTCTGAAAGAAGGGTATCATGTTCGTGTGGGGTAGGATCCCTTGATTGATGCCACTCTTGACGAACAAATTCCCTGTACCAAAGAGAATCAATGGGGTTCGATACAGAATAGTGATGTCGTATTGAAACAAGTTCGTTGAGAACTTACTTAATGAATGGCGCAACCTCGACAAGGTTGGTGAACACATATAGCGTGATTCTGTGCCACTCTTCTGGATCCAATCTCTTGGGGGTCGATCCACTTGCGCTGCCTAGTTGGCATTTGAAAAGGCTAAGGGTCGATTCAACTTCACCCGTATTGTAACGAGGGGGTGGATTATGGTTGCTAGGAAGGTTTGGCTTGTAGTAGGATGTCATGAAGTTTGCAACCTCCTCCCAAATGCTTCCTCTGCAATGGAAGCCTCAATTCTGGCTTTATTTGTACATTTCTTGCGAAGAGTCTTTAGACATCGCTCGATTGGATAGCACCAACAGGCCTGCATGGGCCCCCCCAACCATGCCTCGGTCAGGAGGTGCACAATCAGATGCTGCATCGGCAAGAAAAAGCCAGGTGGAAAGATCTTCTCAAGCTCACAGACCAACTCAGGTGCCATAGTTTCCAATTCTGTAATGACGGTCGAAGATAGCTCCTTGGCACAAAGCTAGCGAAAGAAGTAGCTCAACTTTGCCAGCACTAGCCAGACATGCTCAGGGACATAGCCTCGAACCATCGACGGAAGTATGCGCTCAATCCATATGTGGTAGTCATGACTCTTCATCCCGTTGACTCGCAGAGTCTCTAAGTTCACTCCCCTGCTCAGATTCGTTGCATACCCATTAGGGTACATTAAATTCTTGATCCATCAAAGTACTTCCCTCCTTTGATCGATTTTCAAGACATAGGGGGCCCTAGGCCTTCTCCACTGCTTTCCTGTTGCAGGAGGCCGCATCTCTAGGTTTGGCCTATCGCACAACGTCACCAGGTCCACTCTAGCCTTAGGGTTGTCCTTAGCCTTGTCAGTGTCCATGAGTGTTGCCCAAAGTGCCTTGGCGATATTCTTTTCAGTGTGCATGACATCAATGTTATGGGGCAGTAGGAGGTCATCGAAATAGGGGAGCCTCGTCAAGCCGGACTTATGAGTCCACATATGTTGCTCACCATATCCCACGAAACCACCATCTTCATTGGGCACGAGAGCATCTATCTGAGCACGAACCTCTGCCCTAGTCCTCAAGTGCGGTCTAGGGTCCGTCACTTTGACACCTTTCGTAACGCTCTTGACGTCTTCTCTGAATGGATGGTCAAGAGGGAGGAATTGATGATGTTTGTCGAACGACAAATACTTGCCACCCTTCTTCAACCATATGAACCTCACAGCTTCCTTGCATATTGGGCATGGGAACTTCCCCTGAACACACCAGGCGCACATTAACCCGTACACTAGGAAGTCGTGCAGGGAGTAGTGGTACCAGACGTGCATTTTGAAGCTAGTCTTCATAGCTCGGTCGTATGTCCACACCCCCTTTGACCCAAGCAGCGATCAACTCATCTATCACAGGCTCCATGAAAACACCCATATTACTCCCCGGGTGTCTAGGGATTATCAACGATAGGAACACGGTATGCCATTGAAAGGAGACGCTGGGGGGGAGATTCAGGGGGATGACAAACACGGGCCAACATGTGTATGGTGCAGCCATCATGCCATATGGATTGAACCCATCTGTTGCCAGCGCGACACGTACATTACGAGACTCCTCTGCTTTGAGAGGATGCCATGAATTGAAGTACTTCCATGCATCAGCATCGGATGGATGTACCATCTTCTCAGGAATGTATCGTGTGCCGTTTTTGTGCCATGTCATCTGTTTCGTGGATTCCTCGGTCATGAATAGCCGTTGGAGCCTCGGTAGGAATGGAAGGTGTCGTAGGACTCTCATGGGGATCTTAAGCTGCCTCTTCTGGCCATCGCATGAGTCTACCTCCACGTACCTGGAGGATTTACACTTCGGGCAGTACTTTGCATCCGCGTGTTCTTTCCTAAATAGGATGCACCCCTTCGGACACACATGTATCTTGTCATACGGCATCTTAAGTGAAAGAAGGAGCTTCTCTGACTTGTACAAGTTCTTCGGCATAATGTGTGTCTTCGGTAGCATATCGCTCCGCACGGCCACCATCTTGTCGAAGCCTTCTCGACTTAGGTTTAACTCGGCCTTCAACCCCATTACGCGACCAATGACATCCAACTGAGAAACATTAGTATGATCGTGAAGAGGTCTCTGTGCCGAGTCCAACATCAGGTAGAAGGCATCTGCGGCAGCCTCCATCTCCTCCTTGTCACGTCCTTCAAATAATCGAGCTTGGTGCGTGTCATCCAAAGATGTCTGCTACCCGGCATCATCATCGAAAAGCCTCGAGCCGTGGTCTCACCACCTCCTCCCTCGATCGATCGGCTTCACCATGGTGGATCCACCGTGGTAGCCCGGAGTAAATCCAAACTTCACAATATGTTTACCCTTGGTTAACCTATCTTTCCTTCTTCTGTTGTCACAACCGCTGCACGGACAAACCACTAGAGAATGGCCTCCAGCACTCTCACCAAATGCATGCTGTAAGAATTCTTCGACCTTGACTATAAACAGCAAGTCGTAATCGTGCTCCTCTCCGGAGCGTGTACATCCACTCACGGTCCTCCATCCTTTAACAGACATATCAGCACATATGAGACATCATCAATTGCATCTACGTGGTGTCTCTACTCTCTAATAGGTGAGGATAGGTCCTAATCCCACCCGCGGATCCGTAGATGACGTTAGTTTCCATGCTCCGCTCCTATCCGAGACGGAATTTCGGCAGCACCTCCCTGCTGTTCTCACGATACATGTCCTGCAAGGGAGAGTGTGTATCCGGAGAACAACAGGGGGTGATGCCAAAACACCGTCTCGGACTGGAGCGGACCATGGAAACTAACCCATCTACGCATCCGCGGGCTGTCCAAAAAACATTGACAATCCGAAACAGAAACGCTCGCAGATATGCAAAGATCTGCATACCTCCAAAGATATCTCTTTCGGACGGGAGACGCCTAACTAGGCTACACCGATCTACGACGATAGACAAGCGGAAAAAGAGGTGATTTATACCTAGGGTGTCGGTGAAGTCAGGCTAGCGAGGCAGTGACGAGTCGACGTAGTGGTGAGGCGACGCAGTGCAGGCAGACCCGCGACACCGATGAAGACGATCGGGGACCTCCGGGTCACCTCCGACAGGTCCTGCTCTGTAAAAGAAGAAACACGACACTATAAGTTCAAAATTTCGGCAGCACCTCCCGTGCACGGGAAGGTTTCCAAAACCTTCAAAAAACAACAACACGAAGGCCGACAATCACAAACGGCATCAAGGCCGATAAGCACAGCGGCACGAAGGCCAACAATCACAAACATCACGAAGGTCGACAATCACAAACGGCACGAAGGCCGATAAGCACAGCGGCACGAAGGCCGACATCACAACGGCACGAAGGCCGATAATCACAAACGGCACGAAGGCCGATAAGCACAGCGGCACGAAGGCCGAGCTGAGAAAGGGTGGATATACCTTGCCCACGCTCGTAGGCGGTTCGGTGACGGTAGGGGCGTAGGCGGGACGGGCACGCGGAGAAGACGACCGAGAAACCTCCTCCTCCCCTCCACCTCGGCTTCCTCCCCCTCTCCCCTTCTCCCCCTCCTTCCTCTCCTCCTCCTCCTTCCTTTTTCTTCTCTTTTTTTCCTTCTCCTTCTTCCTTTTCCTTCTCTTTCTTTCTCCTCTTTTTTGTTCCTTCTTCTTCCTTCTTCTCCTCCCTTCTTCTTCTTACTGCTGCTTCCTCCTCCTTCTTCTAAGCCGGCGGCAAGACCAGGGGAGCACGGGCGTCTGGGGCCAGTAGCGTCTTGAGGAGGGCGCAGGCCAGCGTGGCAAAGACGCGGCGGACGGCGGGCAGGTCAGCATGGCCGATGGCGCGCCTGGGGAGACAGACACGCTGCCGTCTTGTGTGACCACTGGGATGCTTGGGGCGAGGCGATCTGGGCGGGGGCCTGCGATGCGGGGCTCGTTGGCATGGGCACGCCACGTGGTGGGCGGGTGGTGGCAGGCTTCGGGATGCGCGGGATCTGTAGAGGACCAGCGGCGGCGCGCCAGGCTGGGCTAGGGGTGCTCAAGGCTAAGGCGGGGCGGGCGGGCGCCATGGTGGCGGGGCTCGCCCGACGTGATATGCGCGACAAGGCATGGAGCGGGGTGGCGTGTGTGGCTGCCGGGATCTGTGCCGGGATCGAGCAGAGCGGAGGGGCGGGGTTCTGGGGTGTGGGGGGATTTTGGGCCGGCGGCCCATTTTCTATTCGGCCTTTGACGAGTGCTCCAGAAAGGGCACTCGGCAAAAAAAATTATTTTTTAAAAACATATTTTGCCGAGTGTAAGCCTTGGGCACTCGGCAATTTTTTTTTTAATTTTTTAAAACTTATTTTGCCGAGTGCCAGCGCTAGGCACTCGGCAATTTTTTATTTTATTTTTGAAAATCAACTTTGCCGAGTGCCCCCTGGGCCGGCACTCGGCAAAGCTCACTTTACCGAGTGCCCCCCATGGCACTCAGAAAAAAAAAATTGATTTTGGGCCCAAATTTTTTCCTGTGGCCTTGTGATAGTATTTCAAACTCTATTTTAAAATTTGGGGCAATTTTGACTTTTTTTGATATATTTCATTAGTTTATTTTGTTTCGTCGAATTTTTTGGGATATTTCAAATTTGAACTGCATGTACATGGAATAATGGACTTTGGTCATCCAAAAATTGATACTCATGATATTTTGGGTATGTTTAGGCCGTATCCAGGAACTCACATGAAATCTCGAGCATCTCGTTGATGTAACATGTCGAGGTACTTACCGGAAATGTGATTTTAAATTATATAAAATGCAAAGGAAGTCCGAAAATCACGAAACTTGTCGAGGCGTCATGTTATCGCATGTGGAGGTTGTGATAAAAAATTGTGAAGGTTTCAAGCAAGTTGTGGCGTCGGATGCTAAAAACCCAGACATCTCCACAAGAGTAAAGGAACTATAGTGCTAGTATAAACAACGTCAAGTAGGGATCAATTAATGTTGTGCCCTAGTTATTAAAAAATATTACTGTGCCTAAAATTTTAGTTTTTATATATTGCATGGCATGGAGTACTTTATCAAATGTTTTTTATTTTGACCAACTATGTAGACAGGTCACCAGCTATATCAGCTCCGAAGGCTGTAAAGTAGGCCGAATTTCACAGGAATGAGGCTTGTTTTGCTAATTCTTTAGCTCTAATGATGCAAAAGCACACACCTTTCTGAATTAACAACCATTAATGAGCTCTTCCTAGGGCATCCTTAGTGGCACTAGCTATATAGTCAGCTTACGTCGAGGTGAGAGATAAAAACAAAGATTATTTTGTACATTCTTATTTTTCTATATGCTATTGGACCAACATGCTCTTCTCTCATATTTTTGGACAACGTGAAACAGATTAGTTATTTACTCGTCTCTAGTGACTACTCTCTCCTGTTTTTTCCCTATCCACGTTAGATTGCAGTCCACTCAGCTATCTAAATAGCTAGTTGTTGGGGACGACCTAAGTGACTGCTCAACAGATGTAGTTGAAAACATTAATGATTTTTTTGTGTAATAATTCTATTGTGCCAACTATGTAGATAAACAAACTGCATGGTGGATGGTGAGTCCTAGCTTTAGGGTACTCTCAACAATAAAGTCCACTTGTTAGCTCATATGTACTTAAAAAGATAAAAATAGAGTAATCTGACAAGGTAGTATAGACAAACGTGGGAGCATGGATACATTAATCATATAAAAGTGGACGACCATAGCTCTTCATGAAAAGCTATCTTATCATTCTCTCTCCTTTTTATTAAATCAAATATTCTATGAGCTAGCTGTTTTAACATTGTTGGAGCTGTCCTTAGGGCATGGCTTGGTATTATTGCCATAAATTTCAAACCCAAACACGGGGCTTTGTTGTACAAATTAATATAAATGATAAAACAAGTATTTATTTTTTTCGTTTACAAGTTCTTTCCTTTTCGATTTTCTGCAGTCGTATTCATGAACAAAAATCAAAAGGTAAAGATGCGCACACACGCAAGCCCACTAGATCGTGCCATGAGCGAAACAGAAATAATGAGACCACACTTGCCTCCTCGCATGCTGCCCTAACGATTTTGATTAAACAAATTATGGTTCTAGTACAAGCAACCTCTAGTGGGCACTCTCAATGACTAGTGCACCTTCTTTACCATTGACCTAATTTTTTTTCAATTTAGCCCTTTTTGCTTCAAAATTTCACGTTTATACCCCTGAATGTCAAAAACCAATCTTTAGACCCTGAGGCGCCAAGCCTTGAGACCGGATGGTGACATGGTGGTGATATGGCGCCAAGCTCGCGGCCATGTCACCATCCAGTCTCATGGCGCCAAGCTATGCCACGTCAGTGCCATATCACCGCCATGTCACCATCCGGTCTCAAGGCTCGGCGCAATGGCCTATGGCACCGAGACATGTTACCTCGGCGCCGTAAGCCATGACGCCAAGCTCAGGGTCTAAAGATGGGTTTTTGATGTTCAGGGGTATAAATATAAAATTTTGACGCTAAAAGGGCTAAATTGAAAAAAAAATCGACACCATTGACTGCAATTCTGAAAAGACCAAAGATGCACATCTCTAAACTAGGGATGGCAACCGGAAATTCCCCATCGGGGGGATGTCTGCCCATTCCCGTCCCTAGGGGGGGATTTTTCCCGGTCCCCATCCCCGTCAATGCCGTCGGTGCTCGTTTCACCCCATACCAGGGTCCCCGTCACCGTAACCAGTGACTGCTTAAAAGCACATCTTAAATCTCATCTTAAAAATAGTGCTAGTTCCCACATGTGCATCAAGCAATACGATTACCCACATGCAGATTGCCAAGAAACAGAGCTAGTTCTCATCTCAAAAAATCCAAAGAAACTACAAATCATAATTAAACAATAGTACAAGAAGTCAAGAACCCTATAAAACAACAGATCTTCAGTGCTTTGCTTCTTGTCTCCACTTTGGTCACTCACGGAGCCACGGATGAGACTTGATGCTACAGGATGCACCGCAAGAGGCAACATCAAGTGAAGCAACATCATGTCCTCGCTCGTCATCACATCAGGCATGCAACTCTAGATCTGGAGCCTAGATCAGCGTGTGACAGCTAGAGGCCTTGAGGACAAGAACTTGCAAGCTGGATTGCGAGCGAGAACGGGTACGGGTGCAGCGCTACGTGCACAGCACTTGCGAGTGGGAGGTTGCAGGTGCGGTGCCGGCGCCAAAGACTCGCAGTCACTACCTACGATGCGCGGATACTCCAGGGGGGGTCCGTATCGCGTATCCGACACGTATCGGATATGGATACGCCACAGATATGCCGCGGATACGTATCCGAGCCGTACTGGGAGTTTTGAATACTTACTGGCTTGGATACGCGTATCTGATACATTTGGGCCGAATTGGATACGGCCCATGAAGTGTAAACGACCCAAAAACCTCCCACGCATGAGCTACTCCCTCCATACACTCGCACCAGAACGGCGCCGCGCCTCACCCCGACTCCGCAGCGCAGACAGGCGGCGCCTCTTATCATGCGTCGTGAACAAGACTTGCAAGTAACATATATATACATAAATTTACTAGGAGACATGCATCATATCAGTCTTCATGTAAAGAAACATAATTTAAAAAAAAACAAAAATATTAGTAATGTTGCTGCTATTCTTTTATTGGATATAAAATTTATATGTGTGGACATCAGCATGGTGATGCTTCATGTGTATACAAGAACTTTATGTGGATATAGAACAAATCATTTGAGTCCTACTTGTGTTAGGCGGAGACTTGCATTGTGTCGGTCTTCGAGTAAAGCAACACAATACTTTAAAAAAGAGAAATGAATGTGAAGTTGCTGCTATCTTTTATTCGATATAGAATATATATGTGGACATCAGGATGGTGTTGCTTCATATGTATGCATGGTGGATGGTGATTCCTGGCTTTAGGGTGTGGTTCAGCATTATTTCCTGAATTTCGTACTTAATCAGGGGCCTTGTTGTACAAATACAAATGCTAAAGCAAGTCTTTGTTTTTCATTTACTTTGTAGTTTTCTTTCGCTTTCCTGGAGACATGTGTAATGAACCAAAATTAAAAGTTAAAGATGCGCACACACACACAAGCCACTAAGCCATGCCATGATCTTGATAAAACAAATTAGGGTGCTAGTACAAACAAACTCTAGTGGGCACTCGCAATGGGACGAAAGACGCACATCTGTGAACGAGGCACACACTAATGGTGCTACTTTTATGGGTGCGCCAGTAACGCTGCAGGGTGACTAATGATGTGAGTTCTACGTGTGCCAACAACTAATGGATAAGATTCAAAAAATAATGATTAGGAACAGGAAGTCGGATTTGGTAGAAAAAATTAGTACTTTCTCCATCTCAAATTGTAAGTCATTTTCGCATTTCTAGATATATAGTTTTTAGTATGTATATAGACACAGTGTATACAGACTCAAAAATAAAAGACTTACAATTTAGAATGTAGGAAGTATGTTATAAGCTATACATTTTTTTACAAAAAAATAACATATAATGGACGTCAAGTACAAGTAACACCTACAGGCCCTGTTCGCTTCTCTTATAATCCGTACTTTTCAGCTTGTTTTTTCAGTCAGAACAGTGTTTCGGCTTGTTTTTTCAGCGAAGCGAACGGGGCCATAATTGTAATCAAGAAAAGACATTTTTCAAACGCGTACCTTCTTGACGCGCTAAGGCTAATCGCAATACATAGTTCTTATGCATTTAAAGAGTCCTACATTGTAACACCCCAACCAGTTAGTAGCTTGTAATAGTTGTAAAGTTGGGTTAGGTGGCTCATGTGGCACATGTGTGGTTGTAGTTGGTGGGTTTAGTACCACCTTAGAAGTTTAGGATAGTGAGGGTCGGTTTATAATCCTTGTCCTTTTAAACATAGCATATCCGGGTTAACCCTTTTGTACGAAGCGAGGACAAAAGTGTAAGCGAGGTGCTACGCGTATGCAGGTCTGTTCCATGTGAGGAGCCGGGCCATTTAAGCATTTTTTGGACGCGGAGTGTTACACAAATAGTAAGACATTTTGCTGATGTGGTATAAGTTTTAAGAAAAGAATAAAGCAATATTATCTAGATCATACAGTTTGGGCACAAAAACTAAGTTTTGGAAACAGTAGAGTATTTTGGGCCCATTGTCATATTGACGCACCAATTAATTAATTTGTGATTCTTAAGAAACAACCCTGTGGTGCTATGCATACGGTTGTATAATTTTTTCTATGATACTCCGTCTGTCCCTAAATAAATAGATTTCTACAGTTGTCTTAAGTCAAATATTTTAAACTTTGACCGAATTTCTAGAAAAAACCTGTCAATATTTACGATATCAAATTAGTATCATTAGATATATCATAGAATATATTTTCATAATATGCTCATTTTATGTCATAGATGTTGTTACTCTTTTCTATAAAACTAGCTAGTCAAACTTAAGATAGTTTGACTTGCACAGGTTATGGGAATTGATATATTTGAAGACAGAGGGGTACAATGGATAGAGATTAGCATAAGTGGTTTGTTATTAATAGATTGTTTCCCCTTTTCCTAGGTGCATGAGCATTGAATTGTGTGGTCTTCGAGGAAAACGACACTCCTTTTTTCAAAAAAAAAAAAAGAGAGCAAATGAAGTAAAGCTGCTGCTATTCTTTTATTCGATACAGAATTTACATGTGGACATGAGCATGGTGCTACTTCATATGAATACAAAGAAATTTACGTGGTGCTACATATATGATAAAATGACTAGTGGAGACTTGAGTGGTGTCGGTCTTCAAGTAAAGCAACAAAATATTTTTAGAAAGAGCAAATGGAAGTAAATTTGCTGCTTTTCTTTTATTGGATATAAAATTTACATGTGGGCATCAGCTTGGTGCTGCTTCGTGTGTATACAAGAACTTTACGTGGTGCTACGTATATAATAACAAATCACTAAGCCCTTCTTGTGTTCGGTGGAGACTTGCGTGGTGCTGGTGTTGTGCAAAAAGGAAAGTAGGACGTGGATTTATTAAGGGCAACTGGTCCTAAAGTTGCTGCCATTCTGTTCTTATACTTATCTTAGTGTGGTGCAGCGTGATGCACAGGCACTAGGTCTAATGCGTACTACCTACACATGGGGTCAAAGGCCATTGGCTCCAACATGGGCTGTTTCCCGTAAGGCGATCTGATATTGGACCATTTTTTCCAAACGACAGTGTAGATGCAGACGCTCATTTACATACATGCACACTCATCCCCATAAATGTATGCATGTATACCCTATGTCTATAAGCATTTCTAAAAGACTAAGATAGAAGAGGTGTCTTGCTATTGAGTAAATGAATTGTGGTGCTAGTGCAAACAACATCTAGTAGCTAGGGGATCAATTAATATTTGGGCTGTTGTTATAAAGAAAAATACTGTACCAGAAATTTTAGGGCTCCTTTGGATCAAGGGAATTTCATAGGAAGCGGCGGCGGCGGCAGGACCTCAGGAGAGAATGGAGGGGGAGTGGAGATAGATTGACCAGTTAGGTTAGCTATTCTTATATACGTCTCTTTTACATGGGCTGTAATAGGCCGGATGAGTGAGAATGTGGGCTGTGCTCTGATCAGTTAAATGAGGATGCGGTGCCATACCCTCCCCGCTAGACCCGTCGGGGACTGTTTTTTGCCCCGCTTAATCCCCAGTGGCAATGAATTTGGACCCATCCCTGTCCCTAATAGGGGAATTCCCGTTGGGAACCGGGGATTGGGTCCCCATTGCCATCTCTACTCTAAACGAGGCATAGGCTAATGATGCTACTTTTATGGGTGCGCTAGTAAACCTGCTTCATGACTAATGATGTGAGTTCTACATGTGCCGAAAACTAATGAATATGATTCAAAAAAAATAATGAATATAAATACAAAAATGAATTTGGTAGAGAAAATTAATATGTTATAAGCTGTACATTTTAAGAAAAAAATAACATATAATGGACGCCATGTAGAGTTAACTGTGATAATTGTAACTAAGGACATTTTTCAAATATGTAGCTTCTGGACAAGCTATAATCCCAATACATAGTTCACACACATTTAACAAGTCCCACATTGTAAGGCATTTTATCGATGTAGCATAACATGTAAGAAGGGAAATAATAAAGCAGCAATATCTACTAGATAATACAGTTTGTGCGTGGAAACCAAGTTTTCAAAATAGTACAATGCTTTGGGCCCGTTGTCATAATTCGTAAAGAAATTAATTAACTCGTGATTTCAAAGAAACAAACACATAATACTATTCATTGTAAGGGTTGTATCATTTTTTGTTTATATGGTAAGGTATCTCTCTGGATAGGGTGACTTGATAAAATGGACTGAGACGATTAACCTAAGTAGTTGGTTAATACTAGAATGTTTTTTCCTTTCCAAGGTGCATGGGCATTGAATTGTCTAGATTTTTGCCTTTCAGAAGTGCTTGCGTATTTAACTGACTGATTTTTTTTCCCTTTCCAAGGTTCAGTGACAACTTAAATTGTAGGCACAAAGACCATTTCTCAGTACTACTAATTTGTATGAGAAATCCTGAAGTTGCATTTAATTTATTTTTGCACATGGGAAGGGCAAACGTAGACAATCTATTATTTAGATTACTCTTATCATCCGTCGTGAACAAGACTTGCAAGTAACATATATATACATAAATTTACTAGGAGACTTGCATCATATCAGTCTTCATGTAAAGAGACACAATATTTAAAAAAACAAAAATATTAGTAATGTTGCTGCTATTCTTTTATTGGATATAAAATTTATATGTGTAGACATCAGCATGGTGATGCTTCATGTGTATACAAGAACTTTATGTGGATATAGAACAAATCATTTGAGTCCTACATGTGTTAGGCGGAGACTTGCATTGTGTCGGTCTTCGAGTAAAGCAACACAATACTTTTAAACAGAGAAATGGATGTGAAGTTGCTGCTATATATCTTTAATTCGATATAGAATATACATGTGGACATCGATCAGGATGGTGTTGCTTCATATGTATGCATGGTGGATGGTGATTCCTAGCTTCAGGGTGTGGTTCAGCATTATTTCCTGAATTTCGTACTTAACCAGGGGCCTTGTTGTACAAATACAAATGCTAAAGCAAGTATTTGCTTATCATTTACTTGTAGCTTTCTTTCGCTTTCCTGGAGACATGTGTAATGAACCAAACTTAAAAGTTAAAGATGCGCACACACGCAAGCCACTAAGCCATGCCATGATCTTGATAACACAAATTAGGGTGCTAGTACAAACAACCTCTAGTGGGCACTCGCAATGGGACGAAAGATGCACATCTGTGAACGAGGCACGTACAGACTAATGGTGCTACTTTTATGGGTGTGCCAGTAACGCTGCAGGGTGACTAATGGTGTGAGTTCTACGTGGGCCAACAACTAATGGATAAGATTCAAAAATTAATTATTAGGAATAGGAAGTCGGATTTGGTAGAAAAAATAGTACTTTCTCCGTTTCAGATTGTAAGTCATTTTGGCATTTCTAGATATATAGTTTTTACTATATATATAGACACAGTGTATATAGACTAAAAAACAAAAGACTTACAATTTGGAATATAGGAAGTATGTTACAAGCTATACATTTTTTTACAAAAAAATAACATATAATGGACGTCAAGTACGCGTAACAGCTATAATTGTAATCAAGAAAAGACATTTTTCAAACACGTACCTTCTTGACGCGCTAAGGCTAATCTCAATACATAGTTCTTATGCATTTAAGAAGTCCTACATTGTAACACCCCAGCCCGTCAGTAGTCTGTAATAGTTGTAAAGTTGGGCCAGGTGGCACATGTGTGGTTGTAGTTGGTGGGTTTAGTACCACCTTAGAAGTTTAGGATAATGAGGGTTGGTTTATAATCCTTGTCCTTTTAAACATAGCGTCTTCTGGTTAACCTTTTTACACGAAACGAGGACAAAAAGTGTAAGCGAGGTGCTACGCGTATGCAGGTCCGTTCCATGTGAGGAGCCGGGCCATTTAAGCATTTTTTGGACGCAGGGTGTTATACACACAGTAAGACATTTTGCTGATGTGCGGGGTGTTACACACACAGTAAGACATTTTGCTGATATGGTATAAGTTTTAAGAAAAGAATAAAGCAATATTATCTAGATCATACAGTTTGGGCACAAAAACTAAGTTTTGGAAACAGTAGAGTATTTTGGACCCATTGTCATATTGATGCACCAATTAATTAATTTGCGATTCTTAAGAAACAACCCCGTGATGCTATGCATATTGTTATCTTAAGTCAAACATTTTAAACTTTGACCGAATTTCTAGAAAAACCCCGTCAAGATTTACGATATAAAATTAGTATCATTAGATATCACTAGTACAGAAACGGGTTTTACTCCCGGTTGGAAAACCCCTTCAGTCCCGGTTTTCCAACTGAGAGCACGAATCCGGGACTAAAGGGCCCCTCCTTTAGTCCCGGTTTCTCGTCTGGGACTAACGGTCCACCTTTAGTCCCGGTTGGTAAGACCAACCGGGGCTAAAGAGGCCTCCCGGCCTGGCCACGCGGGCCGGCCCTTTAGTCCCGGTTGGTATTACCAACCAGGACTAAAGGTTTTCTTTTTTTTTGTTTCTATTTTCTTTTGATGATTAATTCGCATTCTACTCTGCTACCGTTTCTTTTGATGATTCGGTTTCTTTTTCTTTTCTATTTTTCTTTTGATGATTCGTTTGCATTCTACGCTGCTACCAGGACTTTCTATTTTCTTTTTTTTTATTTCTATTTTCATTTGATGATTCGTTTTGGCTTTCGAATACGCATTCTACGCTGCTAGAATTTTCAAATATGCATTCTACGTTGCTACAATATACGTAACATTCTATACAAACTAAAGTATCAAGGATGCAGCGGTACGATCCTATAGACCAGATCCGTTTCAAGTAAAGTCGTGCTACATGGCTACAGAGCTGAGCTTTTAAGTTAGCTTTCATTCTTCTGAGCAAGCGAGGTGGTGCTAATAGGTGGGACTGGCCAGCAATTCTCTCCTATGTATGGGCTTCAGGTCGAGCCGGCCCATCGAGACAGCAACCGGGACTAAAGCTAATGCAGCCTTTAGTCCCGGTTCTAACAGCGATGAACCGGGACTAAAGCTTGCTAATGTACGGTCCTTTAGCAATGTACATCACGTACTATGTGCATCACGTACTAAAGCTTGCTAATGTACGGTCCTTTAGCAATGAACCGGGACTAAAGCTTGCTAATGTACATCACGTACTATGTGCATCACGTACTAAAGCTTGCTAATGTATGGTCCTTTAGCAATGAACCGGGACTAAAGCTTGCGAAAAAGCTGGAAGAAAGGCTGTAGTACGGCGGAAGCCCCGGTCGTGTCAGGTCAGGTCAGGCTCAGGCGACGCAGTTGAGGCCCACGCAGCCCATCCACATGCTCAATCGGTTGAAGACCTTTAGTTCCGATGGGATACAGCAACCGGGACTAAAGGTCCATTTCTAGTCCCGGACGGAGCCTCCAGCCGGGAGTAGACTTTTACTCCCGGTTGGAGGGACCAACCGGGAGTAAAAGTTAACCTTTAGTCCCGGTTGGTAGCTTCAACTGGGACTAAAGGTCCCCTGTAGCAAAAGCCTACCGCAGTAGCCGTTGGGCAGGGACCTTTAGTCCTGCTTGGAGCTATCAACCGGGACTAAAGGTTGCTCTAGTCCCAGCCGCGAAAAATACCGGGACTACAGCTAAATTTTGAAGTGGATTAAAGGTCGTTTCTCTACTAGTGTATATCATAAAATATATTTTCATAATATACTCATTTTATGTCATAGATGTTTGACTTGCACGGATTCTGGAAATTGATATATTTGAAGACAGAGGGGTACAATGGATAGAGATTAGCATAAGTGGTTTGTTATTAATAGATTGTTTCCCCTTTTCCTAGGTGCATGAGCATTGAATTGTGTGGTCTTCGAGGAAAGCGACACTCCTTTTTTTCTAAAAAAAAAAAGAGAGCAAATGAAATAAAGCTGCTGCTATTCTTTCATTCGATACAGAATTTACATGTGGACATGAGCATGGTGCTCTCCTTCATATGTATACAAAGAAATTTACGTGGTGCTACATATATGACAAAATCACTAGTAGAGACATGACTAGTGTCGGTCTTCGAGTAAAGCAACACAATATTTTTAGAAAGAGCAAATGGAAGTAAAGTTGCTGCTTTTCTTTTATTGGATATAAAATTTACATGAGGACATCAGCATGGTGCTGCTTCGTGTGTATACCAGAACTTTACGTGGTGCTACGTATATAATAACAAATCACTAAGCCCTTCTTGTGTTGGGATGGAGACTTGCGTGGTGCTGGTGTTGTGCAAAAGGAAAGTAGGACGTGGATTTATTAAGGGCAACTGGTCCTAAAGTTGCTGCCATTCTGTTCTTATACTTATCTTAGTGTGGTGCAGCGTGATGCACAGGCACTAGGTCTAATCCGTACTACCTACACATGGGGTCAAAGGCCATTGGCTCCAACATGGGCTGTTTCCCGTAAGGCGATCTGATATTGGACCATTTTTTCCAAACGACAGTGTAGATGCAGACGCTCATTTACATACATGCACACTCATCCCCATAAATGTATGCATGTACGTATACCTTATGTCTATAAGCATTTCTAAAAGACTAAGATAGAAGAGGTGTCTTGCTATTGAGTAAATGAATTGTGGTGCTAGTACAAACAACATCTAGTAGCTAGGGGATCAATTAGTATTTGGGCTGTTGTTATAAAGAAAAATATTATGCCAGAAATTTTAGGGCTCCTTTGGATCAAGGGAATTTCATAGGAAAAATGTAGGATTCTGATTTTCATAGGAATAGTCGTTGTAGTATCCTTTGGTTCGTAGGATTGAACCTCAAGAAATTTGGAGAAAAGGATCCTTTGTTATCAGTTTCCCAGGAAAAAACGTAGGAAAACAAACATCTAGTCAGGGCTCTTTTTTTTCCATTCCTTGCATAGGACCATAGGCGGACCCACCCATAGGGTGAGGCGGGGCGGCCGCCCAACCTCACCTTGGGCGGGACCCCAACCCCTGGAGCCGGAATTGGCAAGCGCAACCGGCAACCAACCCCGGGGCGACTGCGAGGCTGTTGTGAATCCAAGGTTGAAGACGACTATCGAGTGGAGTTTCTGCGGGCTGCTGCTGTCTTTGGTGGAGTCGTGGGCCTTTTTGGACTGGGCCATCTGCACTGGCCCATCGAGAGGAGAGGCAACAGTCGCAGGCACACGATAGCCACTGGCCCATCAAGAGGAGAGGCGATGGCGGCAGCACTCCCGGTTCTGGCTCTCCGCAGCTCCGCTGCTGGCCGGGCGACCCTGCGCGGCTGCGCCCAGCCCCAATAGCCCGCACCCCTCAGCCTGCGCAGCAGCCGGCACGCATGTAGCCGCAAGCCCGCAACTGCGCCCGGTGGCCTGCGCGCCTGCACCATGCCTTGGTGCGGCTGTGTGCAAGCATGGGCACAGGCAGCAGAAGCTTCATCCGTTGCAAAGAAGCTTATTTAAAGAATGGATTGCTCATTAGTCAATTCCATAATTTAGTATATTTAAAGAGCTTATATGGTACCAATCCGTAGAGTGGCTTGGCCCCTAGTACATGTTAAAGTGTGCCAGCTATATATAAACCTTGGTGATTAAATGCTATCCTTTTGTGGTTTTCATATATGGGAAGTAATAATTTTGAATCCTTGTCTTTATCATCCATTTGTCGAATTCCTAGTTAGGATAGAATTCTTACGTGATACAAATACGAGATATATATATATATATATATATATATGTGTGTGTGTGTGTGTGTGTGTGTCAACTGAAATATAGAGTAAGTGTTAGGCATATATGCCGTCCAAAAAAAAGTGAGGCATATATGCCTAATGGTCCGCACTACCTGAAATTTCCGGCTGGGTCCGCCACTGCATAGGACCGAGGCAGATCAGAGGCAACTGACAAAAATTACGCAGAGAAGAATTTAGAAACAAGAAAGAGCGCTGCCACAACGGTTGCATAGGTTGGCCACGTTAGTAAAATTTAAAGTGTAAATTCGTTGTGGCCAGCTCGCGAGGCCAGCATGTCCACGGTAGCAAAAAAAATTTTTGCCCGTCTGATTCGTGATTTGTGGTTCTTGTCTTTCATTACACGCGGAGGCCTCGGCGAGGCCTCGCCATGGCCACGTCGTCGTTTCTACCGTGGCCGCCTGATCGAGACCAGGAAGTGAGCGTTGCCACCGTACGCGCCGTCCTCGCCAAATATATGCTGGCTCCAACCCAACCCTAGCTCTCTCGTGCATCTCCTCCCTCTCCCTCCTCTCTCTCGTGGCGGCGGTGCGCGGCGCCAGAGCGAGAAACTGCCCAGCGAAGCAGCGGTGGTAAACGCAGGCGCGGCCTTCAGCTCTCCAGCTCTCTCGGCTCGGGCGCGGTGCGAGGCCGAGGCGGCAACATGGCGCCCTAGCGAGGCCTTCCCAGTGGCCGGCGGTGCAGCGCTGGTGGCCCCTAAGGCGTCCCTAGGGCGCTGGGGCTCAGCGCGAGCAGATGTAGGTGAAGGTTGCCTCCCACCCTGCTCCTCTCTTTCCTTCGCCGATGCCCCCGTCGATCCGTGCTTGTTGCCTTCTTTGCTAGGTCGATCCGGGGCCTCCATGGCTGGATCCGGTGCCTCCATGGTCGGATCGGTCCTCCCGCGCTTGTGGCCGCCGTCTTGGGTGAAGAGCCGCCTGCACTCTGTGGCCGAGCTGCGGGGTGGGCACACACAGGTCGGTCGAGGTGGGCTAGGCCATGGCAGTGCCCTCAAGCTGGACCAGTGTCGTCCAAACCTTGGAGCAATTCGTACGTTTCTTTTTTTTTGTTCTTTCATTTTTTTATTGGTTGGCCATGTGTTATCTGTTCTTTATATCTTTGACAACACCGACTTTTCTTCTTGCCTGCAGGTTTGCATTAGATCTGAGGTGTCTCATGCCAGCATGCACACCATCGACAAGTTCCACCTTACCATCCGCATATGCCGCTTGCCACACCTGCTACTGCTTGAGAAAATGGTGAACCGATGCAGTCGGTTCAGCTTATACTACATGCAAAGCCTTTCACTTGGTGTTCTAACACAAAGAAAATGGACTAATAGAGATATAAAGACGTCTCCTAATTCAGTCGCCTACCTGATTTTTTCCATTGTGTTGGCTTGATTTGATTATGAATTAAAAGTTTGGCCTTTGTGACAATGTATTGTGTTGGAACAGTTGTGATATGCAAGCCAAAAATTGGTCCATTTCTGGCAAAAGAAAAAGGTTTGGTCAGTTTCTAATAGAATTTTTCTTGGCCATTTGTATTAGTAATGACCATATGTATTAGTAATGGACAAGCATTATGCAGTATTGCATCTAAGAATATTCCAAGGCCATATTTTCTGAGCCATACCATACAAAGAGATTACTTTTCAGTTCTCTTTTTTTCTATCTTCACTGACTTAATTATCTAGGATTAAATGTGCCAAGTATTAAAACAATTGCATATTACCGAGGTATTGCCATTTAGGATCTTGATAAGAAGATGGTCCTATGAAAAATGCCAGCTAAGTGGAAGTTCAGTTCAACATTTAGGTAGACTTTCGTTTTTCATATGTATGTCACTGTTCATTGACGTTTTTGCTTCATATTTTCATTTGTAGCCAAGAAATCTAACATTCAATTCATGAATTGGTGTCAGCTCTTTTCAGGTTTGCATGTGAGAACTAAGAACAATTCATGAATTGGCATCAGCTTTACAGAACACTCCTATTTCAATTTCAAGGTTGGCTGCAATAAGGTAATAACCTGAACATTGTCACTTTCGTGGTTGGATGACTGTAATTACCTATGAGTTACCTGAATAGTCTGCTGGGTTGATTTGGAGGAGCTGTAGTGTATCTGCGCCGGACCTGCGGAGGAGCTGTGTCGGGCTTGCAGCGGAGCTGTGCTGACCCCTCTATGCATTGTGCCAAGATGGTTCTTGACGATGGCGATGTTACATATAATTGAAGCTTTTACTTATTTGTCTGCATTTCCTGGTTTAGGTCAGTTGTTTGTCTTGCTTTGTTAGCTTGGGTCCCATATAACTGAAGCTTTTAGTTCATACAAAGCAAAGAGAATTAAGATACTGATGCTCGATTTTCTACATTATGAATGCATGGGATATCTATAAAAGTTAGTAAAATTAGGTGGAAGATTATAGCTCTATGTTTATCTTAGCATTCAGCCGTACATGTTTCCCATAAGTTCGACCATGACTGAAATAACTGAAACGAAGATGTTAAGCTTGTCAGTTGCTTCTGCTGGTTAGCTATTGTAAATTGGTTAACTGAAATGAATAGTTACATTGGATGGATTTGGTTATGTTTATGCCAATCATTTTTATTCTGACCTTCTACAGGTAAAATTGCCATTAAGCTTATGAATAATGGCTTAATTGCTGTTGCACACAGTGACAAAATTATAGTCCTTTTACATGGGTGCAATCTAGGAAGACACGAGTATGCAAATAAGGTGAATGTCATTCCCTTCTTTCAATTTCTAATTCCTGCATGGCGCACCTATGATCTTCCATGTCCCATTTTTTTCTTGGACTGTCTTGCCTTTTGCTTGGTGCTTTTTTTCTGGGACTGTTAATATGTTTTCAATATTAGCAAGGTAGGTTAGCAATAGCAGCAAGGAGGTGCCTGGGCTGTCTAGCGAAGCAATATGTCACCTGCATTGTTTCTTCAGATAAACAAGATTAGAACTTCTAAAGAAGTGGGTTCAGTAACACAATAACTATTATAAGTTTAGAGCATTTGCTATATTTCATAGATAATGATTTACATTATACTATTGTTGTATACATGCCTTATACTATTTTACATCAGCCAGTGATGACAAATTTCTATTTGTGCCAGATAGATATATCAAATGTTGAACTAATCATAAGGTTTCAGCCATCACCTGCATCTATAATATGCCCACTTCTTTTCTTGGTTAATTTCTGCAATAAGCAATTAACCCAGTTCCCCCAAAATCTGTATTTTTCCTATTATGAAATTGGTAACATCGTCACAAGAAAGAAGTTCATGAAGTCTGTAATGTTTCTTTCCAGTTGTCTTGCTGTATGTTAAATTTCTTTAAAAACAAGTAGCTAGGGGCTATCTCTTAGAAGTGTTTCATCTCCTCTTAGAAGTGTTTCATCTCCATCTATGAACTTGCACAGTCAGCTTATGTGGGTGTTGGATGCTTCATGGTTTACTTTTTTTATGTATGCAGAAAAAATTGGGCCTCGGATGATTTGTTTTCAAGGGCGGACTTCATTCCGCTGATTACATGCTCGCTTAGCGGCGCTTCATCTCGGCGACTACTACCTAACACGCTCCCTTAACTGAAGATTCTGTTTTTGCATTGAGTTGTCGTGTGTTAGTGATGCCCCAATGGTATGCCTATGTTTGCTTACTGAGATCAATGTATCCTATAATGTATTATATTTTGTATCAACTTGGTCATATATCTGTCCCAAGGCATTACCAAATGGAATTCCAATGATTTCACGCCAAGCATGGGCACACATCGATCTTGTGGTTTTAAGTACGTAATCTCAAACATCTTGACTCTATGTTATTAATGTGTTATCTAGGTTTGTAATCTCCGAACAGTTTAGCTCTGCTTTGTGCTTATTTGTGGTGCCAGCCCGTGTGCAAGGGCGCTCACAGGTCCTCTCACTTCGTGTTCTAACACCGAAAATGAACTGATAGGTTTCCTAACAGTTACATTATCTTATTATTAGGCTGAATTACATGAAGTGTTTGATTGCACTTTGACTTTATCATCGATGTTGTTTTTCCGTCTTTGGCCGCTAAGTTTAAGTTATGCAAGAACAATACCTGTGTGCCATCATGCACCTGACTCTATCTTTTTAGTTCTGCATGTCTTGAAAATGTGAATGCCTAGGGTCAACTATGGACAATAGAACAGCGACGAGAATCTCACATTATGTCAGTCCATAGTGTTTTGTAAATGAGCAGGGCCTACTCTGTTAAGATGATTTAGTTAAGATACATGTAGACTTTAACTACATTGGCTCTTCGATTCTTTTATCTCATACATTCCCATTCACTGAGTAGATTTAGTGTTTTTCACTTTTCAAGTATTAACATAACAGTATCTGTGGTGCCAACCCGCGCGCAGGGGTGCGCCACTATCACTAGTTAGAAAAAAGAAAGAGCGTTGCCACAACGGTTGCATAGGTTGGCCACGTTAGTAAAATTTTTTTACATCATTGGATGAAAATCGGACGCTGGCCAATTGCCTCTCTGCATATGTACGGTGATTCAAGTTGGTTGTCGACCTCTCATTGGTTCGGTGAAAAATATCTCCTCGCCCTCTCTTCCCAGTTCCCACTCGGCTCTCCCCACTCTAGCTCTACTCTCTCTCTCTCTCTCTCTCTCTCTCCCAATGCGGTGGTACAGCCTGCGCCTTGGCCTGGCCTTGAGGGTGAGAGTGCCACAGTCTTTGCGCACCCACAGGTGCCGCGATCCGGCGAGGCAACCCCAGACAGCAGTGCCCATGTGGTGGGCCCCAGCGATGGAGTGCAGCCTTGGCGGCTGCGGGCGTGGCGTGAGCAAGCAGCCCGGCCGCCGCCGCCACCGCCCCGGCTGGCCACGGGAGGCTAGGGAGCGCGCGGGCGGGCGCGGGTGTGGGCACGGGAACCGCGCGGCCTGGCCGCGTCTCTCTCTCTCTCTCTTGCTCCCCCTAGGCTTGCCTACTCAGTCTTCCTTGCTGACGGAGGCCCATACCGGCGGATCTGGCGGATCCGGTGCCTCCATAGCCGGATCCTTCCCTCCTCCCATTGGATCTGCCTGCAGAGCACCGGGCAGGGAAGCAGCCGGAGGCTGAGGCAGCAGTGTGTGGCATGGTGGAGGGCCGGGGACCCGATGTGGCCACCACTACCTCCCTCCTCACGCATCTGCTCCTCGTGCTTACCCTGTGGTCACTCCGGATGACTGGTGCATGCATTGGCTTTGTTATTCTCCTACTCTCCTCCCCATGGCATTTGTACCTGTTGCTTCCCCCATGTGCCACTCCGTGCCTCCCCGAGACGTGTTCTTGGCGCAGCTTTTGGCTGTAGCGTGGCCGCCGAAAGGTGAGGTGTGTGTTGTGCGTTAGTTCATGGTGTTTGGATATAACAGGGTCTGTTCTTGTGATTTGCTTCCAGTGTGGCGTCTCCTCTTCATCTTCAAGTTGCGGTCCTTTTAGATTCCCTTCCATGTCCCTCAAATAGAAGCCGTTCCCATCATGTCCACCGTGTCCTCGCCTTATCCTGCTAGGCCTCCTCTTCCCAACTCCTCCATTCTTCTTGTTTCCTCTAAGGTTTATTGGTTCCTACTGCTCTCTTCCATTTCCATGTCAATCAGGACCAAAAAAATGGTCGATTCTTATACATTGACTAACTGCAAGTGTGTGGATGCTTTGTTGTAGGTCAGCACAGTCATCAACATGCTTTGGTGGTGAGCTCGTTTGTAATGTGTGAGGGTGGCAAGACCGGGTGTGAGAGTTGGAAGTATGTGGAGCAGTAGGCTGGAACAAGGTATATAGTTTAGCAGGTGGAATTCCCCGATTCTTACTACTTTATAGGTACTATATTTATCTGCCAGAAAGCTGTAGAAGGAAGGGTGTTTGCAGCTTTAGTCTGGTGAGGTAGCAGTAAGAGTTCCCAATAAGCTTTAATATGCTTATTGCAACTATAGGAACCAAAGATTAAAGCTTATAGGAATCAGATTTGAAGTCATATGATGGCAAAATAGCTACAAATTTCAGCTATTCCTATATCTTTGAGTTTGATTCATGGAATTGCGGTATGTGTTACCCTGTGGCTTTGTGGAGATTGATTCAACTGTGTTTTGGCCTCCTGTCCTAATGGTAACATTATATTTTTCCTAAAAAAATGATGACCTCACCGATTTAATGTTGCACA
The DNA here is from genome assembly GCA_904845875.1 of Miscanthus lutarioriparius. NCBI lineage: Eukaryota > Viridiplantae > Streptophyta > Magnoliopsida > Poales > Poaceae > Miscanthus > Miscanthus lutarioriparius. The sequence goes on from CAJGYO010000010.1 coordinate 12,670,258, forward strand.
TTGTTAGCTTTGGTGTTTGCTGCTTGGTTGTCAGCTCCCATAGCCATGCAGGCCACTTATCTTTCGCTCTATTTAGATTAGATAGTGATCCCAAAGCTTAATTAAATATTTAGACTTGCTAGGAGTGTGGTGTAGGATGTTAATACCACATTTTTAGTAAATTCTCACTATCATGTAGTCTGAACACATATCTTGTGTTTTTACAGATTGCTTAGTGATATTAAGGAAGAGCAAATTCTCTCATCTAAAAAGGACTTATTCACTGAAGTATACTATCTTCGAAAGGGTAAGCTCTTACTGATGGACATGTACCTTTTCTCACACAAAAACTTGGGAAGATAATGCTAATATCATGTACCGCTATGTTTGTCTTATGTAGAAAACTAAAACTTTTATTTTTAAGTATCTCAGTCTATTATGTAAAAGCGGTGCACCACAAATCATAGGTCTGGTATCCTGCATGATTTCTATTTCTACGTAGGCACTTACTAATGTCAGATTACTCTACATAGGCACTTACTAATGTCAGATTACTCTACATAGGCACTTACTAATGTCAGATTACTCTACATAGGCACTTACTAATGTCAGATTACTATAAGTATGGTATGTTCATGGTTTATTGATGCCTTAAGCATGTTCTTTTTGTTACTGCGTTGCTAGATTGAAGTTTGAGAACATATTTGAGCATGTTCTTTTTGTTACTGCATTGCTAGATTGAAGGTTCCCATATTTGTATTACTTTATCAGCTCCTTATTTTGTTAACTTCTCTGGTGCTCTCATCTGTCAAATTATTAGCAGTGCCATGTCAAATGTTTTCATAGCAGATGTGCAGGTACCAATCAAGAATCAATTCAACATTAGATTTCCTATACTTCAAATTCGAGATTTTGTTGTTCTATATTGCGGGGTCAGATGTACATCAGGGTCAGCTTAGTTATAAATTTACATTATAGGTCTGACGGTTGGTTACTGTTGTTGTTTCCAATTTTTTTCTCTTGCTTGTTGCCTGAATAGGCTTCAACATTTTATATTTGTATCATTTCATTGGTTGGTTGCAGCAAGGATTAATAAGGATAGGTAGGAAATTTTTTATGATATATTGTCAGGTTAATACTTACAGTTATATCAAACAATGCAGATTCTTATTATAGTTGCTTGGCTTGCTGCCAAATAAAAAGCATTAGTTTATATTGTTGTCTTGTCAACAATGGACAATGATTAGCTTTACTATTCTCCGTGTGTAAACAAAGGAATTCCAAAGTCTAATTCTTTTATAGAAGCATATATCAAGTTTATTTCAGAAATATTTCCTACTTGCCAGTAAAATTACAAAGTTAGTCAATATTGTATAACACTATAATTGATGTTTGTGCTGCTTGAGAGGGCCTGCTCCCCTAGCACACAACATGTGTTTGTCATATTGCCTAGCCAAGGGCGTTAGACACCCCCCCGTTCACTTTAGCATCTCAGCAATCCTGTTTGACCTCTTTAATATTCTGTTGCTGTTCCTTTGCAATTCCTTTGCAGTAGGTCATGGCAAATTACTGAATTACCTAATTAGACAACTGGCTCTACTCTATATATCGTAAAGATGTTTATTTCAGTTTTATTACTGAATTCCTATGGTGTTTATTTCAGTTAAATGTATGTTACTAAAATGTCTCTCATTCTAGACTGAAGATGAATTACCTCTGGTCCTTCTTCAATTAAGTTTAGGCACACCAAAGAAAACTAATGTTACCTTTTTTCTTTGTTTTGATTTTGCAAGTTGGGAGCTAATAGCTAGATGGATTTTCTTCATCTTCATTGAATTGAAGGTATGGATCTACAGGCTATAAGGAAAATTTTACAAGTGACTATGATTACAGAAGCATGAGCTTTTTTAGTTCTGCACCGGGGTTCAGTGATCCTCCAAGAGTTGTTTCCAGAGGAAAAAAAAGTAGTTTTTAGTCTACCTGCAGAGCATTAGAGGTATAGCACCGACTGCAACTACATAGTTCTTAGACCATGCTTGCACTGACGTAGCAAGCGTTGACCTTTATTTTGGGGATTTAAACAGATTGCTCCCCAGCCCGCAGCTTTGGGTCGGATTGAAGCTGGAAACTTCATTAGTGGCTTCAAGATCAAAGGAGCCTCACTGCCTCAGAAGCTGATGCCACTCTGCTTAAGATGTGTGCCTGGTCATGTGCTTCTGTGACTTTTGCTACATGCAGCATGTTGTAGTGTGTCGCCTTAGAGACTGCCTCCTTGGTGCTCTATCCCAGGACAGTTTTACGTAAAAATATGTACAATTTGAACACCTAGCACCCCAGTGTATGACTACCTGCTGTAAGCCGTCGGTAGTATTTGAACAATCTCTATGTCTCATGTGGCGTCTCAGCATCTCGCGATTGTTTTAAACATTCAGCATGACAATAGACTGAACGATGAGAATAAATACCTACTGATGGTAAGAATGGATGCCTCCTGTCCTATATTTAGTTTGTATCGGCCTATCGTCTTACATTTGACCGGTACAGTCAAGGTAGACGCGCGCGCGCAAATGAGTGAATGACTTGTGAGAACTATAGCAGCTCTCGTACTGCTGCTGCCCTCCCGTAGCTCCAAACTGTGTGGCCAGCGTCCTGCACTGGCGGCTCTCTGCTCCTGCTGCGTTGCCACGGCCGTCCTCGCTGGAGCTGGCGCTACCGGCGGCTCTCCGCTCGAGATCACACTGGCAGACTCCTGCACGGAAGCGATGCATGACAGAGAGAAACCTAGCTTGCCTGAAATGAGTGGATGGAAACAACCGGGGTGGGTTCATGGGTAGCAGATAAGATCGACAAGTTGCTGGTCCACTTAAGTTACTCTGTCCTTGTTTAGATTACCTCCAAATTCCAAGTTTTTTCACTCTCTCTCCATCACATCAATTTTTGGACGCATGCATGGAGCATTAAATGTAGGTAAAAAAAATAACTAATTACACAGTTTAGTTGGAAATCACGAGATGAATCTTTTGAGCCTAGTTGGTCCACGATTGGACAATATTTGTCAAATAAGACGAAAGTGGTACTATTCATCGGGTTGAAAAAAGTTGCAATCTAAACAAGGCCTCTATGCTATTTTTCTTTGCTCAAATAAAGTATCTTGTTATACTAGTTGGTTAAAGTAACATGAGAGGATTATAGAAATTTCCTATGGTTGCTATTCCTACAAATTTATTGTGCCCATCCAAACAACAACTACTGCAAATTTCCTGTGTTTTCCAATCCTCAGTTTTACACATGCAATCCTATCATATTCCTACGTTTTTCCTATTCCTGTGTTTTTCCAATCCCGTAGTGTTCCAATGGAGCCCTTAGTGTTTACATATTGCGTGGCATGGAGTACTTCATCAAGAGGTATACTTTTTTATCCGATCAACCTTTACATGTACAATACTAAGTCATATACATGAACATAGGTCACCAACTATATCAGCTCCGAAGGCTGTAATGTATGCCGAATTCCACGGGAAAGAGCCTTGTTGCTAAACCTTTAGCTCTAATGATGCAAAAGCACACGCCTTTCTTAATTAACAACCACTAATATGCTCTTGGTAATTAAGTGAGTGCTGAACAAATATAGAAGCAGCAGTTGTTGCAAACATTAGTGATGTCTTTTGTGTAATAATTCTATTGTGGCAACTATGTAGATAAACAAAACGTATGATGGATGGTGAGTCCTAGCTTTGGGGCGTGCGCGGTTAAGCATTATTGCCACAAATTTCAAACCTAATCACGGGGCTTTGTTGTACAAATATAAATGCTAAAGCAAGCCTTTGTTTTTCATTTACAAGTTGGTTCCTTTCGCTTTCCTGCAGTCAAATTTCATGAACGAAAATAAAAAAAGGTAAAGATGCGCACACACGCAAGCCCACTAGGCCGTGCCAAGAGCGACAGAGAAATAATGAGACCACATGCCGTAGGATTTTGATAAAACAAATTATGGTGCTAGCAAAAGCAACCTCTAGTGGGCACTCTCAATGACTCGTGCGCCTTCTTTACCATTAACTGCAATTCTTGGAAGACCAAAGATACACACCTCTAAACTAGTGCGCCAGTAACCCCTGCATCATGACTAATGATGCGAGTTCTACCTGTGGAGACTTGCATGGTGTCAGTCTTTGCGTAAGGCAACACGATATTTTAAAAAGAGCAAATGGACGTAAAGTGGCTGCTTTTCTTTTATTGGATATATATAAAACTTAGTACATGAGGACATCAACATGGCGTTGTTTAATGTGTATACAGTAACTTTACGAGGTGCTACGTATACAAGTCAATACAGGCCCATATTGTTTTAGGTGGTGGAGAATTATTGTGTGGTGCTGGTGTTCGAGGTTCCGTTTTATTAACACCAACTGGTCATAAAGTTTTTGCCATTCTGTAATGTACATGCAGGAAATAGAGAGAGAAACACAAGTTCATTGCGCAAACTATGGGCCTAATCTGTACGGCCTGCACATGGGGCCGGGGTCACAGACCATGGGCAGCAACATGGGCCGCATAAATTGTAGTAAATTTCAGTCCCATCGATATCAGGTGGGCTTAGTATTGTATTAATTAATTACTACTACATCTTATTATTGCAATATTGCAGATTGATTGAATATAATTTATATCTGTAAGCATTTAGAATGGCAGAGCTTTTATTGTCTGTAGTTACCCTCAGATAATATATTGTGTTTCAACTAGCGTTGAAAAGACATGCATATCTCTACATATCGAAATCAGAGCCAAGCTGAACTAGCTTATCATTGGGCCACGTCACCAGTAAAAGGATGACCGCTCGATCCTTAGCATGGCAAAATTGGAACAGTCGATCTACGTATACGGAGCATCCGAGCATGCTACGTCTCTGGCGATAACTCCTGATAGGCTGACACTTTCTCCGGTGCTTGTCTAAGGTCAAAAAATAATCGTGCCCCCGGTCTCTCGCTGAGACGGCTCGACGGCAAGCGGCCTGCGCCGTCGCCAGACCACTGGGCACTGGCTAGCGCTGCCCCTGCCGATGAACGCAACTGACATGGCCGGAGCAGTACCTAGGCGGAGTCGCGGAGGAAGAAGAGGCCTGGAGCACAGATGAGCTGAAGCCAAGCCTCGTCTACCTAGCGCTAGCCATGTCAGTTTATTTTGCAACACTCAAAAATTTGCGGGTCTGTCGAGAAGGTGGGCGCGAGCAGGAGCAAAGCAGGGAACGCGCGGCCCGCGGCGGTGAGGACTGAACGCAGCGAGGACAGGGTCGTGTCGTGGGACGAGTGCGCAGCATCGCGGCGCATGCTCCTATATTGCGGGAGGAAGGTGCGTGGAGGGTACAGCTTCCATGGAGAAAGATGCGGGACATGAGAGTTTAGCTCGTTTGAATTGAACAGCTGGAAGCTGCGTCCGGGCGCATGCAAAGTCCAGACATCCGGCGCTACCAGCATCGATCTATATATTATTGGATATAAAACCTACAAGGGTACATCAGCTTTGCTTGTACAGCTTCATACACTTACAGGAAACAGAGAAACCTCAGGTGCTGTAAAGAGGCAGTGGGCCTAATCTGTCCAGCCTTAACTTGTCAGAAAAAAAACATGTGCTGCGCCTGCCCATAGACCAGAGGACCCAACTTGGGCCTCGTGGGCGAAACACTGACACCAAGCTCAGTTTTTTTATTTTTTTTTATTTTGATGAGATATGTACAAATTTCAGTTCCGGTCTCTGTTAGGGCTAGGCAAAAATTCACCGACACCAGTTTACCGCACCCAAAACACCAATTCTTGCAGTTTTTACAGTGTTTGATGATTGGTGTTCTTTTTGGATTGTGTGATTGTTGGAGTTTTCAAGTCAGAGGGGAACCAAACAAAGCGATATCTCCGATCAATACTAGGCTCATAACTGAAGCCCATCGCTGATTTGTTCTTGACTTTTGATGCCTTGCTTGCTTGGTTGTATGTTAATTGTTTGCTCAATGGCCTCTTTGGATTGGACCATCTGTTTTTACTGACACGGCTTCGTCCATGTGTGGGGTCATTTCGCACGCAAGACATGACTCAGTGTTTAAGAAATGCTAACCGAAAACTTTCTTGTAGGTATTATTTAGAATAAAGTGCATTGGCGGGCGGTCTTCGAACTTGTTCGGCTGTGTCATCCCAGTTCCTAAACTCACAAATCAACCGTTCAAGTCATCAAACTTGTTCATACGTGTCATCCTGGTCCCTAAACTCTCAAATCGCTTGTTTAGATCCTCAAACTTGTTCGGCTATATCATCTAGGTCCTTAAACTTGCAAATCAGCCGTTTAGGTCCTCAAACTTATTCAGCTGTGTCATCCCGGTAACTAAATATTATAAACTTGTAAATTCAATATATATTTATAGAACTGTGCAAAAATTATAAATCTAATTTTGTTAGACTCATGGTAAAATGTACTTTAAATTAGAATAAAAGAAATCACCATGTATTTTCTATTTTCAACTCGAGTGAAATACACTAGAGGCCCTTTAACTTGTCGTCCTGTGTTAGTCTGGTCCACGAACTTGCAAACGCGGAAAATAGTCCCCTGAACTTGTCAAGTTGTTCACCGCAGGCCCATTTCGCATCTGGCGCGTCCTCCAGGCGACGTGGCAGCGCCAGCGTGGCGGACGAAGCACGTGAACCAGCTGCTACACCTGTCCCTGCTCCTCGCCGCGCGGGGGCTCCCCGTCCACTTCACGGCGCCGGAGCCACACCTCTAGGAGGCCGCGCTGGATGTGCCCGCGCACGAGTCCCCCGCCCCGGACCTGCGCTCCCCTTTCCCGGTGCACGTGCAGCCGCTCTTCGAGGCCTACAGCGCCGGCGCGCGGGCCCCGCTGGCCGCACTGCTGGCGGAGCTCGCCGCGACCCACCGCCGCGTCGTTGTCCTCCACGACAACATCCTCGGCGTGCACTGCCTCGCCGCCTCCTACAACGTCGGGTGGGCGGACCGGGAGCACGCCCTGCTGCGCCGCCACGGCCTCGTGTTCCACCCGCCTGATGCCTGCGCCACCCTGGAGTTCGTCGTGCTCGCCAGGCGGATGGGGCAGGAGCGCCGGCGCATGCCCACTGCCGGCATGGTCGTCAACACCTGTCGCGTGCTCAAGGGCGACTTCCTCGACACGCTCCAGGGGATCCCGTCTTCCGACGGCCGCAGGCTGTTCGCCGTCGGGCCTCTCAGCCCGGTGCTCCTCCCCGGCACCGGCGCGAGCAGTGGGACTGGCAGCGGGAGCTCGCGCGCGGCACGAGTGCCTGGACTGGCTCGACACGCAGCCGTCGTCGTCGGTGCTGTACGTCTCGTTCGGCACGACGTCGTCGCTGCGGCTAGAGCAGGTGCGCGAGCTGGCCTCTGATTCACTGCAAGACCGGCGGAATCGGCCTCTGATTCACTACAAGACTGGCGTATCTCCTTCGTCGTTCCTCTGCAAGTCTACGAATTTGTGGCCGTGCAGCCTGTAAGCCTGGGAGAACAGCAATCCGAATGAAGAAAAAGATGGACGCTTGCATTATTGGTTGAAGAAAGATGCAAGCAAGAGCACCTGAAGTTCTCGACAAACCAAAGTTGTAAGCACATGTGAATTTGTTCAATTTGTTGTGTTCTTACCTCTCTACGGCAATGGACGCCGCGGCGTCGTGGTGTCCGATTGTCTGCGGGTGGCGGCAGTTCGCACCTGTATGCGGCCATGCGCTCGTCGGCCCGAGGCATGCACACGAACGCAGCCATAAGCCATAGCCATGGCCCCTGCCCAGGCCGAAATCGGCAGTGCCCGCGTGCCCGATGTGGCCACGGTGCCTGCACACAACCTGGCCCGTGTGCTTGCCCGGCCGTTGGTGGCCGGCTACGGCCAGGCCCGCGACGGAGGCTACCCTACGCCTGCGCCTCGCGTGCCACGGCCGGCAGCTCCTGCGCCCGCGGCAAGCAACCCCGCACAGCATCCTCGGCCCGGCGCTCGAGGCCTCGCGCGGCACACACCGGTGGCGACAACATCCATGGCCGAGTTCGGCGCAGGTTGCGGCGGCGTCCGCGACATGGCGCTGGCGGCCGGATCCATGGTGGCGGTCGCACCCCTTCGGCTCAAAGCAGAGGCGGCTGCACCCGTTCGGCCCATGGCGACGGCACCCGCATGTCTGTCCTACGGCTACAGCTGTGGCACCCGCTCGCCCGGCCATAGGACAGCAGCTTCGTGTCTACATTGAATCAGAGACCTCTGCGGCGGCGTGCTCGTGCGCCCCTGGGAGCGGCGCCACGACGTGACCCCCACGGCCGCGATCTGCGACGCCATCAATAGGGTTATGGCCTTGGAGGAAAGCGCCGAGATCCGGCAGCGGGCGACCGCGCTCGGGGAGGCCGTCCGCGGCGCCATGGACCAGGGCGGGTCATCTAGGCGGGACCTGGACGAGCTCGTCGCGTACGTGACGAGGTGATCCATGGTCCGTGCGGCGACTGTGCCGCGTTGTGGCGTCCGTGCGATGACTTCGCACGCCACGCTGGCGCTGCCACGTCGCTGGAGGCCGCGCCGGATGGAAAATGGGTCTGCGGTGAACAACTTGATAAGTTTAGGGGTCTATTTTCTGCGTTTACAAGTTCGTGAATCGCACAGGCCGACAAGTTAAAGGACCGCCAGTGTATTTCACTCTTTCAACTCTATAGTTCAATAACTAAATAGGCACATACATTTTTAGGATTTTTAAAAATATACGTGACTATTTAGTCATTTAACTATAGAATTAAGAATAGAAAGTATATGGTGATTTCTTTTACTCTAATTTAAAGTACAAGTTACCAGGAGTCTAACAAAATTAGATTTACAATTTTTGGACAGTTCTATAAATATATATTGAATTATAAGTTTACAATATTTATGGACGGGATGACACAACTGAACAAGTTTGATGACCTAAATGGGTGATTTGCATATTTAGGGACCTAAATAATACAGTCGAACAAGTTTGAGGAGCTAAACAAGCGATTTGTGAGTATAGGGGCCGGGATGACACGGATGAACAAGTTTGAGGGCCTAAACGGTCGATTTACGAGTTTATGGACCGGGATGACACAGCCCACCATGTTCGAGGACCGCTAGTGGACTTTACTCTATTATTTATACACACATTAGCTCTACTTCTGTTTTTTGTTGTGCTGAGTTAAAATAAATTGGATTATGGCAGCTTCTAGAGACAAGATTAACCGAGTTCTTTACTTTCCAAGGATGCATATTGTTTTTCATGTCGGTAATGCTATCCTCAGGACGTCTGTCCAGCCGAACGAACTGACCCGCCTGCGCCGCTCAGATGTGCCGTAGACCGCACACCCCATGCCGCACTCCGCCTTGCTGCTGCCGCCTTCACCACTGGCAACCATGCTGTGCCCAATCATGTCCGCGACCATGCCTGTAGCGTGCACCGCAACCTGCTTGGGCCTCCAATCAGCCTTCCTTCCACCAGATCCACTACGGCCGGCGAGAGATCCGGTGGTGGCGCCGGCTGCGGGGCTACGTGTCCAGCATGGAGGTCAGTATATCAGCCACCTTGAAGGGGGTCCGCGTCAGCCTCGCTGTAGGCAAAATCGATCTGGTCCATGGTGGCGACGTCACGGCCGCCTCCGGTGAACTCCATATGCCGATGAACCTCCATTCTCCCAAGCAACAAGGAGTTGTTGCGCTGAAAGCACAAGTTGCAAGTGTATATGTTTCAATTATTTTAGATGTTTCGAAGGCATGTTTCAAGTGTTTTGTATGGATGTTGCAAAAGTAGACCGGGATGTTGCATATGTTGCATTGGCTATGCACTTATGTTACAAGCGTCTGTTCCAAATGTTTTATCTGTTTTTTTCAGATGTATGTTGCAAGTGTATTTATATGGATGTTCCATGGTCCCGTTCGGCTGGCAGAATCTTGGCTGAAACTGGCTGGTTGTGTGAGAGAGAAATACTGTTTGGCTGAATGGATGAATAGTGCCATGTGAGGGGAAACCAGCCGGCTGGCTGGTTTCTTCAGTCCAGCGAACACCCCCCATATGTTTTCACACATATGTTGCATGTGATTCATGTGGATGTTGCATATGTTTTGCAATAGCTTTTTAAGTGTTTTCAGGTGTTTTTGGAAGTGTTTCAGACATATGATTTAAGTGTTTCATCTATCTTTCAGCCGTATGATGCAAATGTTCCATCTGGATGTTTCAAAAGTAAACCGGATGTTGCACATGATGCAATGGGCGCACCTGCCACAGCCACATACTGCAGCTACGTGAGAAGTGGAGGGGGACTCAAGCGGTCCCCGCACATGGTCTGGTGACGCGGGCCCCGCGTGGGAGCGTGAAAACGCAAGCGTGAGGCGCAGGCATGCTGGTGCTAGCGCAGAGTGCAGGCACGCGCTGGAAATGGAGTGTAGGCGTAGGCGTCCGGACGTCTAGGTGCAAGCATCTGGACGTGGGTGTCCGTCCGGACATCCGTGCGCTAGCACTACCATTTTCATATTGGTGTTTAGTGTTAAACATGGTTCATGTGAACTTATAGTGTGCTTTGAATAATTGTGAACCGATGACTCTTCAACAAAAGGTATTGAAGCTGAAACCTTTCTATCACTCAAAATCACTAGTGCACATTCTTTTCAAAGGAACAAACTGGCTGCAGCTCTTCACTTAATTGTAGCGCTGGATTATTGCAAAGATGGGATTCTAGAGTCGTGCAAATTGCTTGAAATGAGGGCGATGAAAAAAAATTCATTAAATGGATTGCCATTTGTATACCGTCTCAAACTCTAGTTTGGAACCTTGTAATAAGTTTAAACTTTGGGTGTGTTCTGTTGATATGTGTGATTTGATGGTACTAGGAAATCCATTTTCTAAGTAGGCAAACATAATTTTTGTAGGCGGGCAGTTTGTCTGTCCCTAGCACAATGTCTGCGATAATAAATTAATAACATGAGTCAAATTCACACACTACTACAGATTTTATATTTACCGACGGTGATAATAGGTTATTATCTCCACGAGTGAAAGTAACTAACGGCACACTAGGGCCTACTTCGCCCCCCCCCCACACACACACACACACTGTACCCCCCCCCACACCCCCCACACACACACACACACTGTAGTTGCGGTGTTCGTCATGATTACCTGCCTTGAAACACACCTGGTCATACGCCATACAAGAAACTCTTCTTCTTCTTTTTCTTTTTGAGTCTCACCATACAAGAACTAGGCAGCAACAAATCAGATCTTAGAAAGTACAAAAGCTCACAGATGGCAGTCAGTCACGCACCTACTGATGCACGACCATTTCCACCTCTGCCTCCACTAGGTCCAGTTCGCCCCCACGAGATGCAGCCCAAATACCGGCATGTGAGAGGGACAAAGAGAGAGACGGAAGGGTGTTTTGGGTGCGGTTCAGTGAAGAGAAAGATGCACTGTGCTAATGAGTTAGATTTTAATCACTACTACAAAAGTTAACTGTAGGGGTGGCTGCGCCAGCCGCCCTTCCCAAGGTGTTGCTACAGAGGGTGCCTCTGTAGGGACGATTTCCTAACAGCCCCTGCAGTGCCCTCTGTAGGGGCGGCTGGTGTTTTCAGCCGCCCCTATTGTGCCCTCTGTAGGGGTGGCTGGTAATATCAGCCGCCCCTGTAGTGGACTTCTGTAAGGGTGGCTGTATCACAAGCCGCCCCTACTGTGTGTATCTGTAAGGGCGGTTCAATCAAGAACTGCCCCTACAGTGGATTTTTCAGCAAAAAAAATAAATAATTCAAATTTAAATCTGATCACACATATATATATATATATATAATTCAAATTTGAATCTGACCGCCACAAATATACATATATACATCCACAAATACAAGACCATTATTTAGAATATCATCACAAGTCATAATTCACAAAAGTACATCATTACAACATAGTCCATTATGAAGGAAGCGACCTCATTAGCTATAAAAGCTTTCATTCAATTCATGTAGCCACATAACAACATCAGTAGCTCATGATGGCCATCAATCATACACATCCTAGCTACATATTTGGATTGTTTGCCTCCAAAACAATAAAGCTATCTCCAGATAATCAAAAACAAATCAAACACTGGATCAGCACTTTGATCACCTTGTTGTCGATAAGCTGCTGCCTGGCACCACCATGAAGTTCCTGAAACTCAACATTGGTGTGCAATCAGCAACATTCTACAAACATTGGCTTTGAGGATAACAGAAATACAATGACCTCTACATTGTATGAGCAATAGTGTGAACAAATTTTATTCATTAGAGCAACACCTAACTAAGCATAATAGTGTATTTGTTCACTTATGTACAGTAGAGCAGTCAGCACAGTACAAGAGCAGCACCTAACTAACCACAGATGAAAAAAATAAACAAAGACAAGTTGATATAAGACATGCTACAATACCTTCATTGTCACATAAGAAGTTGATTCACAATCAAGATCCTCATCAATCTGATCTACAATCTGAGCACAACTTCTTTATGGCCTCGCATGCAGATTGTGACCTTCACTTGCTGCATCACTTCTGTTATGAGTTCTCTGCATGAAAGAAATAGTATGGTGTAAATAGCTATATAGTAGCAAAGGCTACTGCAAAAAGAAAAGTCTATACCACAAAAAAATCAGTAAGATAAATCTATTTTCCAATTTCTTACCATGTGACCACAAAGCTATTTTATCCTAAGGTCTCGAATCTATCCAAAACAAAATAGCATCAGTGACACCTTTGGTCCTCTTCTTCGTCGACACGATCGAGCATCATGCTACCTCTAGCTAGGACCTCCCACCTGAACAAAGTGAAAAGTGTAAATTGTTAAAAAAATGTATTTATCACTTTAGTAACATTATGGTTGTGATTAGTCAACTGCAGAACTATCAATTGTGGACTGCAAGTTAAAAACAATAACAGCCAGGGCTGCAAGTTAAAATGGAATTGCAGTGTCCCTACTCTCAAGGAACTACCAAATGCGCGAGCACATAAGCAACACACAAGCAGCCCAAATCCAAGCCTAAAGTTACTAATCACAACTGTACAGTTTATATAACTAAGGTTACTTAAAAAACCATCACTAACTGAAAGACAATCAGCTCAAACTGGGAGTTTACTGTTTAGTCACTAGCAAGCTCATTGTTTTGTCATAAGTACAAGCAAGCTCACTATTTTGTCACTAGGAAGTTTACTAATTCTTACAAAATGAATCAACAACTGGGTCTTCAAATCAAAAAGTGGTTTACGGCTTATATGGGCATTACAACAGAAACAGGTTGTAAAATGTAGCAGCAAATGAACCATACACAGACATCATCAATTTCAATAGATTTATGTTAAATAGAGGTATATTGTTAGGAAAAACAGCAAGGACTAGTACCCCAATGACTTCACTGATAACAGCTCAATGACTTTACTAAAGAATATGTAATAGACAGATTTGGAGATGAAAAAGAAATTGAAGAAGACTAGGCTATTTGCTCAAAGTAAAATTCAAGACTTGACTGTTTGCTCAAAGTAAAATTCAGAAACATACCCTAGGAAGATTGTGATGCCTTGGTAACCTTCAACTGTCAGAAATATAAATAATTCAAAAAAATCCATGTTTTATCCATGAGGAGATCATGTGGATTTCAGATTATGCCTTTTTCCACAAAGAGTGCAACCACACAACACATCAGAAGCTTAAGAGAAGGCAATGACAGTAAGGCATAGAGAAGCAATAAGGCATAGAGAAGCAGAACCATACCGTTGCACAAGCTCCTTCCCAGGATACTTCGTAGCTAGAAGGTAGTTGCTCCAAATATTGAAGTTAAACCTAAACATTTATATCATATAATCAACTCACAAACTCTATAGTTCATAGATTAAACAACCAATTCTTATTACATGACTGAAGATACTACATTTTTTTGCTTTCCAAAAGTTACCATGCAATGAACTACAATCCTAAAGAATGGAAATGTCATTTAATTTTGTTTAGCAATACATCCATGTCTCCCTAGCTGATGGTTATATGAGAACAAGGACCTCATAAACTACCTGTGGTATTGAGTTATTCTTCTGTCAAAGAGAAGACCATTTACTCGAACTTTAGCTGCTATAAGGTGACACATTTAGAGAGATGCATACTAAAAGCCTAGAAAAAATAATCAGCAAGAAGACATCAATTTAGTGCTTAGCAAATGTGGATAGCAGTGATGGAAGAAAATATGTCAACATTGGACAATGTCACTTCCCTTGCAATGCAATGATAGAACCGAGTGCCCTTTGCTATTTCTATCTGAAGTTGTCAAGTCAATGGATAAAATGGAAAAACAGTAATACCAATGTGGTGCAAAAATCTCAAGGTGTTATTCCACAACAGGAACACTGGGCTCATTCAGACGTCATCTTAAACTAAGCTATTGTGTTTATAGACAGACCATAAGCAAAGTACCATACCACAGAAATGAAGTAGACACCTTTGTGTGTATAGACAGATGCTACTAAAAGTGCCATCATTAACTCCAAGTACTGAGCTATTTCAAACATGCATACTCACAGTATGAATTTCATATGGTCCACAATGGGCAAAGGGTACCATGCTGCGCAATCATGGAGTTACAGAAGCAGCTCCATCTTCCTACAGCGCACCCTCTGTTTAATCGACAAGGAGGACTTCATCATCAGAGGCAGCTGCAACAACAGAGATGAATGTCTGAGACTTGCTAAGGTAGGATGCTACGACCATGGGCCGCCATCTCAACTGCAGGTATAAAAGATGGAACAGATTAATGATGCTACTTCCCTTGCAATGCAATGATAGAACCGGCAGGAGCCAGGCCTGTAGCCTGCAGATTGGGGCGGCGCGCCCCTGCAGGTCCGGTCAGCTGACGGTTTTAGCCCGCCAGTAGGTCGGGGGCGGCGTGTGCCTGCACGTCCGGCGGCAGACGGCACAAGCACGCAAGCAGGTCGGGCGGCGTGTGCTTGTAGATCGGGGGCGGCGCGCCCCTGCAGGTTGAAGGGTGGAGGAGTGCTGCGGGTGGACTGGTGGAGGGGCGACAGGAGGCTGTAGGTGGAGGGGCGGCGGGAGGGCTGCAGGTTCTAGAGGAGGGGCAGCAGGTGGTTGAGGGAGGAACCAGCGCGCCGTGTGCGGCGATTTGGGGGAGACGAGCGAGGGGGATGAGAGCGCGGATGGCGGCGGGTGAATGGGAGAGGGAGAAAAGCAGATAGGGTTTGGGAGTTGGGGCTGGTGGGTCTTTCGGGCACTGTAATATACCTCAGAGCACTATAGGGGCGGCTGAGCTTATAAGCCGCCCCTACAGTTGAATTTTTTTTTTCAAAATTCTAAATCAAAATGAATTATTCATATGTAAATAATAAATAATATAGTACAAAATTTTATAATTATTTTTTTATAAATATATTTACATTTACAATAACTAAAACAACTACAACAGTTTAAAATTGCAAAATTGAATCTTTAAAAATAGTAAAAAAATTTTAAATTTAAAAAAATTAAAATCAAAACTACTAAAATAATTTTGAGACACCAAATGATCTCAAATGAAAATTTGATAAACATCAAAGTTGTAGAGGTCATGAAGATCTACAACTTTTATTTTGGTCATCTTGGCATTTGACAAAATTTAAACCTTTCAAATTTGAAATTTTAAAAAAAGACAAGTTCGAACAAAAATTTGAGACCCAAAATGATTTCAACATAAAAAGAGATGAATACCAAAGTTGTTCAACTCATTAATATCTACCACTTTTATTTTAGTCATCTTGTCATTTAACAAAATTTTAACCTTTCAAATTTGAAATTTTAAAAAACGACAAATTCTAACCAAAATTTGAAACCTAAATTGATTTCAACATAAAAAGAGATGAATACCAAAGTAGTTCAACTCATGAATATCTACAACTTTTATTTTGGTCATTTCTTTATTTGAAAAATTCTTAGCACACATTGTTCACTAATCTTACACATGTCTCATATAGTTTGTAAAACATTATGAGAGATGTGTCACATTTGTGAACAATGTCATTACTACTTTGTCATATGAAGAAATGACCAATACAAAAGTTGTAGAACTTGATGAGTTATTCAACTTTGGTATTTATCACTTTTTCAGCTGAAATCATTTGAGGTACCAAAATCTTGTCTGAAGTTGTATTTTCTTGAAATTTAAAATTTAAATTGTTCAAACTTTTCATATGTATATATTGACAAAACCAAAAAAATAAATTGAAAGATAATGATTTTAGAAAATTTTAGGAAAAAAATCATCAAATTTGGAGTTAGTATGAGGAAGAAAAACTAGTTACAAAGTTAACCTACAGATTAAAAAAATCACACTGTTCACTATGATTATGTAAGGATAATCTAGAACAGTGTGATTTCTCTTTTTAATATGTGGGTAAACTTTGTAACTAGTTGTTCTCCCTCATACTAACTCCACATGTGATGGTTTTTTTTCCTAAAAATTTCTAAAATCATGCTTCAGCATTTAAGTTTGTTCAAACTTGGATGTGACAATGTTTTACACATTTTAAAATTTGAAATTTTACAAGTTCAAACTAAATTTTCAAACCCTAAATGATTTTAGATGTAAAAGTGATGAATACAAAAGTTGTTCAACTCATCAAGATCTACAACTTTTATTTTGGTTATCTTGTCATTTGACTAAATTTGAACCTTTTAAATTTGAAATTTTAAAAAATGACAAGTTCGAACCAAAATTGGAGACCCAAAATGATTTTAACATAAAAAGTGATGAATACCAAAGTTGTTCAACTCATTAATATCTACAACTTTTATTTTAGTTATCTTGTCATTTGACAAATTTTGAACATTTCAAATTTAAAATTTTGAAAAACAACAAGTTCGAACCAAAATTTGAGACCCAAATTGATTTCCACATAAAAAGTGATGAATACCAAAGTTGTTCAACTCATGAATATCTGTAACTTTTATTTTAGTAATTTCTTCATTTGACAAATTCTTAGTACACATTGTTCACTAATCTTATAAATGTCTCATATAGTTTGTAAAACCTTGTGAGAGATGTGTCACATTTGTGAACAATTTCATTATCACTTTGTCATATGAAGAAATGACCAATACAAAAGTTGTAGATCTTGCTGAGTTATTCAACTTTGGTATTTATCACTTTTTCAGCTGAAATCATTTGGGGTACCAAAATCTTGTCTGAAGTTGTATTTTTTTTTAAATTCAAAATTTAAATTACTCAAACTTTTCATATGTATATGTTGACAAAACCAACAAAATAAATTGATAGAGAATAATTTAAGAAAAAAATCATCAGATTTGGAGTTAGTATAAGGAAGAAAAACTAGTTACAAAGTTGACCCACAGATTAAAAAAAATCATACTATTCACTATGATTATAAGGATCATTTAGAACAGTGTGATTTCTCTTTTTAATATGTAGGTAAACTTTGTAACCAGTTGTTCTCTCTCATACTAACTCCAAATGTAATGGTTTTTTTTCTAAAAATTTCTAAAATCATGCTTCAGCATTTAAGTTTGTTTAAACTTGGATGTGACAATGTTTTACACATTTTAAAATTTGAAATTTAAAATTTGACAAGTTCAAATCAAATTTTCAAACCCTAAATGATTTCAGATGTAAAAGTGATGAATACAAAAGTTGTTCAACTCATTAAGATCTACAACTTTTATTTTGGTTATCTTATCATTTGACTAAATTTATTCGTGCGCCATCAGTAGGGGCGGCTGGTGACAGCCGCCCTTACAAATGGGCACTGCAGGGGCGGCTGATGATTGAACCGCCCCTACAGATCAGCTCCAACTGTAGGGGCGGCTCAGGTTACCAGCCGCCACTACAGTGCCATCTGTAGGGGCGGCTGGGCTGATGGGCTCGAGGACGCCCACTGTAGGAGCGTCCTCAACTCCAGCCACCTCTATAGTAAAAAATACTCCTGTTTCTACTGTGAGAATCTGGCGTAGTGAATGGGCCATGGGATTTTTTGAGAAGCAGGACCTTAAGATACATCTTATGATTTAAGAATACACATGATGACACGGATGCAGAGAATTTCATTTTCAAATACAAACGAGTACAAGGTGACTACAATAACGACCGATACAGTCCCTTACAGCAAAGTACAAGGTGACACGAACTGGATACAAAGTCCAGGTCATTTAATAGGAAACAAACAACACTGACGAACTGTGCAGATATTGGCATTTATTGTCTGGCATGCACGAAGACCAGTCTTAACAACTGCATAAAGCGCCTTCTGGAGGTTATTAATCGGATCCAGTAGTCTCAAAAACCTACACAAGGTTAAATTATATACATGATTAATCAAGGGAATGCGTAGAAGTTAGGAAATCTAAAGTTTCAGGGCCGGTTTAGAATATAGGAATTTCATAGGAATTGCGTAGGAATTTTATAGGAATGAGTTCATTTTCACAGAAAAAACACAGGAACAGGAAAAAATCCCCGCATTCCAAACAGGGTCTGAACAGTAAATACGCATTCCTATATCTTAATATGTCACAATATATTTTACTTACACTGTAAATCAAGGGAATATGCCCTATACATCTGGAGTTTCAGCTAAAAAATCAAGGGAATAAACGTATGCATATATAAGAGCATCTCCAAAACTTTCTCTTAAACTGACTCTCTAAATTATCATTTCGAGTCATTAGAATAAAAATCACGCTCTATATCTTTCCACCATCGAATAGCTTCTGTATATATATTGTTGGCACTCTAGAGAGGCATCCTCCCTCTCCATCTATAGGTAGCAAGAAATCTAGAATAGAGGATGACTATTGTTGGACACCTAATTAGAGAAGTTGTTGGAGTGTATTTTTTTTTTCACTGGTCTGAATTTTGGGCTGAAACTGGCTGAAAAAACACTGTTCGGCTGAATTGTTGTGAGAGAAAAAACACTTTTTCCGACTGAAAAAACAAGCTGAACAAGCCAAATTTAAGACAATGAACAGGGCCAAAATCTCTATCCATATCCATTAGGAAGACTATAAAGGTACTATTTGAGTTGTTCGTATGAATAATCCAGTATTTTACTTACACTAGGTCTAGTAGGCTTCACTGCAGCGAAATAAATAGGCATGTATTTTGAGCTCTGAGATCTTGGTACCGTCTTTCCATACAACTGCTGTGCGTTTGACAATACCCATTGCCATAGTAAGTTCTCCTGTCCCTCCAACAATGCTCCACTCACCATTGATTTGGGAAGTTCCTTGTATTTGGAGTGTGGACCCATTGAACCTGTGTTGCGCACAAAATGATTACGTGATTTGGTATGTATAGTAATTTTTCTCATCAATATATATCATGCGATGAGAAAAATAATTACTTGTGTTAGTTTCAGCTAACCAGTCTAAACTTTTCTGATCAATATATATATATACATCATGCGGTATGTTGACAGAAAGCGAAATACCATGAGTAGGCTTTTGTCTTGAAAAATGAGAATTGAACAAATGAATAACCTGTGGTCCTATGAACATATGCATCATCTTGAAAAAATAACTGCATGATGTTCTACTGGAGAGAGGTTGTGGAAGTACTATACAAAGTTGTGTGTACGTACTACTTACTAAACAATACATTCTCATGTTCTCACCTTTCATCCTCGAACACTAAGCCCAGGGAGTAGTGAAACACCCGGGCGGGAGAATCTGCTACTTGAACACTAGTGCCCTGGAGATGGCCAACGATGTTTGCATCAGGAGTTGCCCCATCGGCTACAGGCCACGAGTAGACCTCGGTTTTGCCCATTATGTTTGACCCCTCTGTGGTCGTTACTCCGTTTTTGTCTGGTCCAGAATGATACACCTCCTTGTTTGTGTATAGAGTCATCTTAAGCTCAGAATGTAGAGGTAGCGCACAAGGAGTAATTGCGCAATAGGCCATGGGTAGTAAGGGACGGAGAGGGTGTGCTGTTTGGATCGGTCAGCTATGTTTTGTTCTTTACTTGTGTCTGAGAAATGAGGAAGGGGTGTGCTGTATTTATAGATAGAAGGAGTGAGGCAGTTGCACAGCTAGCCACAACACGTGGTTTCACATGTGTTTGGAGCTTGCCTGCTAGCTAGGATCATCAGGGATGGATGGATCGATCCCCTCTTGCAGAACATTTAATTGAGGGGCATGGTAGGCAGTGGCGGAGGCAAAAAAAAAACAAGATATGGCAAAGTCAATATTACAGATAGTCTCAGCCCATGCCTAAGTCGCCTGCTTCAGGAAAGAGGTCACAGGCTCACAGCCTCTGGGAAATAGGGCGAAGACATCAACCCATGCTTAAGTCGTCAGCGCACTGGGGCTTGGCGTGGCTCACGGGGCTCCCGACCTTGGGAGGCGGCAACCTACCTAGGGAGGGCGTGAGCGGGATCACCTTTCTCGGGTATATTTCCCCAGAATTTGACAGATGCTCTCAACCTTACACGCAGGACGCAGGGCGCTAGGCCCTGTCGAGGCTCTGTCCCCTCGCGCCCCCGCTTGCTACATATCTTCAAATTGGCACTATATCAAAATTATTGCATCATCAACTATCGCCATCTGATCCAAGTGCAACACCAACCATCACCGGTTGATTCAAGTGCATCAGCAATTCGCATCAATATATCATTTAACTTAGATTTGGTAGAGCAAGCATCTTGGTTAGGAGCTTATTAGGTATAGACATATGCAAGGTCAAGAACGTCAAGTAATTTTATTAAACACAATGGAAATAAGCACTTGACGCTGATAGTTTAAAAGGACATAGTCCTCAGAGTTAATAGGACAGTACTAGAAGAAAGGAAACGAACATAGAAAATAAATAAAAAGTGTAGGCCTACTAGAGCAGCTACATTGGTATATGTCAGTAGTCTCAAAGGTCATCAATCTAATGCAATGCCACATAGGATTTTTGATGATGTGGAGGAGAAGAGAATGGCCCTACCAGTGATCCATCAAGAACATGTCGGAATTACTCATCAGCATATGGTAAAATTTATTGCTACTAGTAGTACCCTGCTTGCTTGACTTTGCGTCTGTTAATTATAGGATGATTATTGGCCACACAATCAACTAGATGTGTTTGTTGACAATAAAACTGTAGGTTCGATCCGGTGGAGCAACCATCTTGGTCAAGGTCGTCGAGGAATTAAGTATTTTACATTTTATCTACACTACACACGCATCAAACAACTGGCACTGCCGCACTGGCATTGGTAGGCACATGACCACATACATGCTAACGATCGAAATATTCGCGAATCAAGGAAGTCTGTGAGATTACCAGTAACTTAGTGAGAATTGAAATTGCCCTGAACAATACATTATTCATCATTAGTTGGGCTCATGTTGGCTTCTCGTTTGACTTAATTTCTGTTAATTGGCATCTTCATGAGTGAACTAGACGTTTGGCCACATGGCTAACAACAAACACCTCGAAATTGGCACCATATCAAATTCTGAAGCATCTTGGTTAGGTGCTCTACGCTGGAGAGTCTCTAGGTCATCGTTCCATTTTATTGAGACATGAACCTCTAGTGTTGGACTTGTGAGGTTAAGATCGGCGAGTTATTATTTATTTTAATTTTACACTTCTTCTATATTTCAGGTGCCTGAATTTTAAGATGATTTCAGACAACACACTTAGGCCACCAACTAGTATAAGTAATTTGTTACTTTTGTGATTTGTTATTTATCTTTGTCTCATAACATATTAAATTTTTGCCCTTATCTACCTATAAAAATAATTGTAAATTGTTAATTGTCTTTGTGCCAACGTAAATCAGATTTTGTCGGGTTTCTAGTTTTGTCTAACGAGTTTTTTATTCTTGGTACCAAAAATTACAGATTGCACCCAGAGAATTGCAACAAACAAAATCTACAATTTTAGTATAAAATATATGCAATAAGCGTCGTCTGAAATGAAACTAAAATTCAGGCACCTGAAATTTAGCAAGTCTCTTAATTTTAAATAAAGGTAGCACTTGATGTTTTAATGTTAAAAAGGACAGTCCTCGTTTTGCGGTTACATACATGGGCAGTTCTGAAAGAAAAGAAAGCAAACAGAGATAGGAAATAAAATGAGTCGGCTTACTTGGGCCGCCAAAATTTGGCCTGTTCTAGACACGGCTGACACTAGCCATTTTAGGGTCTTCCTGCCAACGGTATGCTTACATGTCATCCTTCTGTCCTTGCCTAATGTTGCTACTTTCTTCAATATTCATTCATCGCTGCTCATACTGAAGTACTAGCTCAGGACATTACAGGAGGAGCTAGTTTGACACGACTAGCTCAGCTACAAGCTAAGAGCAAGTAAGTAGGCTGAGTGCTGGAAGTAAGCTGAATACTCCATCCGTTCAAATTACAAGTCGCTTAGACTTTTTTTTTCATCCGTTTTACTATGTATTTAAACATATTATTATATTAAGATATATAGCAAAACGGATGAACTAAAAAAGTTAAAGCGACTTATAATTTGGAATGCAGGGAGTACTAAGGTGGAGGAGAGAGGAGAGAAAATATAGGAGAAGTGGGCTGAAAGCTTACAACCAGCTTAGAGACAAGAACTAAAAAAATTTATGGGAGAGATAAGTGGATCATGAATTAATACTGAAGAGGTAACTACTGTATGAGTGGACTTAGAGGTAGGATGCAAAGATCTTTTAGCTAGCAGCCAGCTGTAATTAGCCTTGCTCTAATCCAGGACTCTCGCCAGGACAACAATACATCGGCGTGAAGAATGCCTATTGTCTTGCTCGCTCCCTTACAGATTTGCTAAAATAAGTTACTAGATGTGATCAGAAAAAAATTTACTAGATGCTAAACAAAATTCCGTTGCTGACCTTAACAGCCATCTTAGCATATTTTCAACACACACACACTCTCTCTCTCTATACACACATATACAAACATACATATTCAACCACCAAGTTTATAACAAACAATGAGCTAGCTAGCTCTGTCTAACTATTGCAGATTATAAATTTTTTTAGCTGAATGATCCTAAACGTAAGGAGGAATATAATGATGATCTCACTCGTGGCCCTCACTAAAAACAGTCTTGTCAGCTCTGATTGGCGCAATTAATGGCCAACTAGCACGTTATTGCTTAGCTCTTGACCATATATTTGTCGAAAAGAATTGAACACTAAAAGTCCATTTATTTGTGCAGGTAGGGTATGTAAACAATGCATACCTAAATAAATAAATGAAATATACAATTAATTAGTTAAACAGGTTAGCAATAATTAGGAAATACAGTGTGTTCCAAATAACCCACAATGATTTCTTCTTCTCATCAAAGAAATACAACCTGCAGTATCTAAAAACACAACTCGTAGCATGATTTATGTAGCTTAAAAGAAGGGGCCAGTGCAAACCGAATTTGATCTACAGAAGAAATGTATCCTACATCGTTAGTTTTAGGTTAAAAATGATTTCATATTATTGAACAATATAGAAACTAATCTCAAGTTTCCAAAAATCTAAAATTTGTAGGACTACCAAATATGCTCGTGAGTTGAAACGGGAAAGAAATAAATGCTTGTACATGAGAGTTGTGTAAAAAAAGGAAAAAACATTTATTTGTGCAAATATAATTTTACACTTTGTTCACTTAATTGATAGGTTAGAAGTCCAGGGACAGCACATCGAACATGTTGCTGCTTTCAATTTATTTTGGTTTGGTTTGCACCAGTGTCGCAAAGTTCCCTATACGAAGGGTACGAGGAACAGGTACGTGGATCGAAAATTTTAAATTCCCGGTTCATGAGCGTATTTCTCTTAGAGACGATTGATTCGAAGAGTGCAACATGGTCCCTAGATAATTTGGACAATATACATGGAACGTAGGCTTAGTTCAACAGAGTGGTCCTTCCTGACACCACCGACGGCGAGGGAAGCCAAAGGTACATGAGGAAGGGTGCACCATCATGCGGGACCAAAGACGACGTGGAGGCGGATGGGAAAAACTCTGTCTCCCACCGGGGAGCCCAAGTTTCTGAACCACCTCGCTGGAGGCCCTGTTGGAGGGCGCCACAACAGCGCTCGGAATACATTACGTTGAGCTCGTAACGTCCACGCTGACTTGCTTGGGGGCACCCTAGCAACCCAACGCCATCCACGCCGTGCGCCCAGAGGTGGATTACCGGTTTGGCCCGGCCATGCTGTACATGGTGGAGATGGAGGGCGCCTGTGGTGGCGGTGTTGACAAGGTGGCTGTCATTTGCCACACCGCCAGTGGGACACCGAGCACCTCTCGTTCAAGCTCCTCCGCACCAAGCCTGGCGGCCCGCCAGATTGCCACGTCATGCCGTATGGGCACATAAGTGTCGGTCAAGAATGGTGGTGGACGCTCATCCAAGTATGCCATCGTTGTTCTGTACTCTCTATTTCTCTGAAGTACAGGAGTAGAGCAGCATCGTCTGTTATAAAATGTTGCATGTTCTTATATCTGCTACCAACGTAAGCAAACAGTTGGTGTAGCTCTCTGCTGTTATGAAACGAATGTATGATTGTTGCGTAGCATATGATTATTTGATATACTTGCATGTTCCACCACCTGTTGCAACTGCAATAAATTTTTCTATATTCAAAGTTAAAGGATAATTAAGAGGAAAGTTGATTTGCATATATACTGTGATCCAATTGTGTTGTGCTTGCTAGAGCATTTGAGCACATTGAAATACCAAACAAAAGAAACCCCAAATCCACTGTATTAAACGACGAAGAAAAGGAAGCAGAAGTGTATTGCTGCGGGGTTAGTCACGATTACCTGCCTCGAAACGCACCTGCTCATACACCATACAAGAACTAGGCCAACAACAAATCACATCTTAGAAAGAACAAAGGATCACAGATGGCAGTCAGTCACGCACCTACAGATGCACGAGCATTTCCAGCCGCCGGATCCACCTACTGATGCAGCCACTAGGTCCAGTTCGCTCCCACAAGCTGCGGCCCAAATACCGGCATGTGAGGGACTGAAGGGACAGAGAGAGACTGAGAGAGAGAGGGGCGTTTTGGACGGCGTTTGAGTGCGCAGAAAGATGCACTGTGCTGATGTGCTCGATTTTAATGGGCCACAGCATTTTTTCAGAATCAGGGCCTCAAAAAAACATTTTATGATTTATGAATACACATGATGACACTGCGGCAGAATTTCATTGCAATACAAAATAACGCCAGTGACGCTAGACCACAACACTAAAATACCGACAGATACACAGTCTCGTAGAGCAAAGTACAAGGTGACACCGATACAAAGTTGAGATTATTTATTGGGAAACAAACGGCGAAGTGCACATATTGGCCATTATTGTGTGGCAAAGTACGGAGACCAGTCTAACAGACTGCATAAAGCTCACGCCTTCTGGAGGTTAATAATCATCAGATTCGGTAGTCTCAAAAAACTACACAAGGTCATATATATACATAATTAATCAAGGGAATATGTACAAGTTAAGAAATCTCGAGTTTCAACTGTACATACACAAGCCTGTATATTAATTAATATATGTCATATAATATAATGAAAGGAGATATAACAGTAAGTTGTGTACTCCCTCGGTCCCTAAATAAGTGTGATTCCCGCTTCCATAAAAGTCAAACTCTTTAAACTTTTACGAAATATTTACGAAAAATATTAATATTTTAGTACATAATTAGTATCGTTAGATAGATCGTTAAATCTATTTTCATGACAAACTTATTTGGAGATACAAATGTTGTTAATATTTCCTACAAAACCTAGTCAAACTGAATAAGGTTTGACCGGAATGAATACCGTAGCGACACTTATTTAGGGACAAATGGAGTATATATGAAGTTGTGTAGTTCCATATATGAACAATTACATACGTAATATGTTCCATATACATGACCCAAACACCTTTAATCCGTTGGCCTATATATGAAGTTGTGTACTTCAAAAAAAAGGCAATGAATAATTGTATGCCTATATAAGGAATCTAGTATTTTACTTACACTAGTTGTAGCAGGCTTCATTGGAGCGAAATGTATTTTGAGTTCTGAAACCCTGGCATTTTCTTTGTATACAATTTCTGTGCGTTTGACAGTGCCCATTGCCATAGTAAGTTCTCCCGTCCCTCCAACAATGCTCCACTCAGCATTGATTTGGGAAGTCCCAGACAACTGAAGTGTAGACCCAGTGAACCTGTGTTGTGCACAGACACATAATAAAATATAAGAAAACTTTGCATTATAAAAAAATGATTACGTATGCTACATGCAGTTAACCAGCATAAAGTTTTCTCATCAATATATATCTTGTGGTATGCATGTTGACAGAAACCGGAAAATGCGGTCAAGGTTTTTTCTTGAAAAATAGCCTGGGAATTGAACAAATGTTGTGCAAATGAATGTGTGTACGTACTACTAAAGAATGCATCATTCTCTGTTAGCTCACCTTTGGTCCACGAACACTAATCCCAGGGAGTAGTGGAACACGAGATTGGGAGTATGGGCAACTTGCACACCAGTACCCTGCAGATGTCCGACGATGTTTGCATCAGGACCTGGTCCATCGGCTACAGGCCAGGAGAAGACCCAGGTTGTGCCCATTTTTGATCCACTTGTGGTAGTTACTCCATTAGTGTTTGGTCCAGAATACACCTCCTTGTTTGTGTATAGGGTCATCTTAAGCTCACGATATTGAGGTGGCGCACGAGGAGCAATGGCGCAATAGGCCATGGTGGCTAGCCAGCGTGTTCACAGTAGGGGAGAGAGTGAAGACGGAGTGTGTGTTATTTGGATCGGAGGGATGGCAGCTATATTTTGCTCTTTACTTGTGTTTTATGAGAACTGTGGAGAAGATGTGCTGAATTTATAGATGGCCACAACGCGCACGATTCTTATTTATTTATCGGTAATGCGACAAACAGGATGTCCGACACCAGCGACTCCTCTCCGGACGCGTGGTGTGACGTGCACCACAACTTTATCTCACTGCCGCACACACCACTCGCCTAAATGAATAAAAAAACAAAATCAACTCCTGCTCGCCTCGCTCCGCACGCGCCGCCTGGCCAACGAGCTCCTCTCTGTCGTGCTTCCCTGCTACTCCGCTCTCTCTCTCTCTCTCTCTCTCTCTCTCTCTCTCTCTCTCTCTCTCTCTCGCTCGCTCGCTCGCTCGCTTGACCATCTGGCTGCCCCTCCCCCACCCGCGTCCTCCTCTCCCACCCCGCGGCTCCTTCCACCACCCCGTGGCGTCCCTCCCCCACCCCAGGCGTCCTCACCCACCGGAGCCCCCAATGCCATAGATCGGATAGCCTCTCCCCCACCCCAGCGAGATCCATAGAGCACAAGTAAGATCCATGGAGGTGGCATGGCGGTGTTGTAAAGGAGTGGGCGGCTCTCCCCACCCCAGCACGGCACTCTCCCCACCCCCGCTGGCACCCTCTCTCGCCCCGGCGACCGAGCTCCCCCCACCTCGGCGGCCATGGCGCTCCTCGCCCCCCATCCCCCACCGTCACCGCCGAGCCAAGCCCGATACTGGTGGCGCTGGTGCTCACGTGTAGCTGTTCGCCGCCGTCTCCGACCCTGATGACCGGAATCGACCGGCCTAGCGTTCCCCTCCCCTTGCATATGTATGTTTCAAGTATTTTAGGCATTTCAGATGTATGTTGCAATTGTTTCATATGAATGTTGCAAAAGTAGATCGGGGCATGTTGCAAATGTTTCAGAGGCATGTTGCAAGCATTTGTTCAAAATGTTTTATCTGTTTCCAGACATATGTTGCAATCGTTTTGATATGGATGTTGCATATGTTTTCACACATATGTTGCAATAGTATATTCGAAAATGTTTCATATTTTTTAGTCTTATGTTGTAGCAAGTGTTTTTATGTTGCAAGTTGCAAGTGTTCTATCTGTATGTTGCATATGTTTTTCACACATATGTTGCAAGTATATGTTCTAGATGTTTCATCTATTTGAGATGTATGTTGCATTCAAGTGTTTCGTGTTGCACGTGTTTCATGTTGTTCGGAGAGTCAGGAGTCGTTGGGGAATGGGGCACGGCGAGTCGGTGGCCGGCGGACGTGGTGCACTGGGGGTCGGCGGTCTGGGGCACATTGGGGTGGGGTGCGCCTGTGGGGGCGGGGCAAACAGATGGGGATAGGGGCAGGGTGCGTGAATGGGGGCAGGGCAGGCGTTGAGGTGGGCGTATGTGTGCAGTCGAGCCTACAAATAAGCATGGTGAGGTGTGGATTTTTTTAATTGCATTTTAACGTTTCAGCGGGAATTTGCACCATCCGACGCTAAGCGTCCAGATCGGACGTCTGGGCGCTAGCAAGTCTATTTTTTTATTTTCTTTTGTTTTCTTTTTTATTTTATTTTTTATTGTTTTCTTTTCTTTGCTTCTATTTATTCTTTATTTTTCTTTTCTTTTTTTAGATTTCTATGTTTTGTCATTGTTATTTTATTTTTTATTTCTATTATTTCTTTTTAACTATACTTTACTATTTTTTTTTATTT
Organism: Miscanthus lutarioriparius; assembly: GCA_904845875.1. Taxonomy (NCBI): domain Eukaryota; kingdom Viridiplantae; phylum Streptophyta; class Magnoliopsida; order Poales; family Poaceae; genus Miscanthus; species Miscanthus lutarioriparius. Next base: position 12,698,762 of record CAJGYO010000010.1, read on the forward strand.
TAATGCTTTATTTTTCTTTCTATTTCTTATTTCTTTTTACTCTCATTTACCTATATTATATGAGATACATATGATGTTTATGTAATATATATATGTGATGTTATATGATGTATTTTGTCATGTTCATATAGTATACATATGATGTTTTTTATGTATTTTGTGTTGTTCATGTATACATGTAGTATTCATGTACCATATATATGTGATGCTCTATGATGTATTTTTGTGATATTCATGTTGTACACATGTGATGTTCTACGATGTATTTTTTATGTTCATGCAGTATATATGTGATGTTCTGCTGTCATGTTCACGTATTATACATATGATGTTATATGATGTTTTTTGTGTTGTTCAAGTAGTATACCTATGATGTTCTTTGTGATATTCAGTAATATAAATGTGATGTTCTATGATGTATTTTTTAAAGTTCACGTGGTATACCTGTAATGTTTTATATATTTTTGCGATGTTCACGTGTGATATACGTGTGATGTTATATGATGTATTTTTATGATCACGTAGTAAACCTCTCCCCCACATTATTTTTGTTCCTATTTTCTATTTTTTCAAATAACTCTATGATATATACTCGCTCTTGCATGCTAGGTGCTGCACTCTTCACTACGGGAAACGGTGACAATGCCGAGTGCTTTCTGTTTGCCGAGTGCATTATATCGGGCACTCGGCAAACATAACATTTGCCGAGTGTGTACTCCAAGACACTCGGCATACTATTACACTCGGCATATCTATTATTTACCGAGTGTCAACACTCGGCCTCTAGGGGACACTCGGCAATAACCACCACGTGACCCGCGCGTGCGCCGTTACCGGGCGGCGTGCCGGCCGTTAGTACTTCGCCGAGTGTCCGTTAGAGACACTCGGCGAAGTATTTATTTGCCGAGTGTTTTATTCCGGCACTCGGCGAAGTGTATGGGTTTGCCGAGTGTTTATGGAGACACTCGGCGAATGAAAAACAATTTTTCCCTCCTCGGCCCTCCACAATTTTTCTACTCCCCACATACGACATTTTGTACTGCATGTTAAAAGTTGGTCTATTTCTTGGTTTGTTTGCTATATTTAGTGAATTAATTTCATTTTGAGTAATTTATTGATTTAAACGAAATTTGAACTGCAAGTGATTGAAATAATAGAATAAAATGAGTGGAAAAATCATATTCATGTCATTGAATCCGGATTGATGTCTCATACAGGAAATGAAAAGAAATTTCGAACATTTTGTTCAGGAAACACGACCACGAACGTGTGTTCGAATGATTTTAAAATTCTACCAAAACCAAACGAAGTCTGAAAATCACGAGATTTGTCAAGATGTCATGATATCATATGTGGAGGCTGTGGTAAAAAATTGAGAATGTTTCGCATAATTTGTGACGTATGATGCTTACAAACGGAAGCATCTTCGGAGAAAATTCGTAGAACTTAGAAGGATCCGATAAGATTTAGAGTCCAAGTGACATGTTAATTGGGTTTGAGTTCAAATTTTTTTGTATAGGCAATACACAACATAGATTAGTTCATGTCAAATTTTGACAAATTTTTGGATCCGTTTGATATTTTTTATTTATTAATTGCAATTATAGAATTTTAGTTGATATAAATTAATTTTGAGCTATAACTGCATGAAATAATGAAATAATATTAGTAGAAAAAACAAATATGCATTTTGAGTGAATTTGACAAGTTTTTTTTCAAAATATATAGGAAAAAAGTTACTAAAAGAAGCTATTAAAGGTATACATAAAATATTAGCGTAGTTTGCCGAGTGTTTCTATATAACACTCGGTAAAGTATCTCTTTGTCGAGTGTCTTATAGAAAACACTCGGCAAAGTCTTGGTGCAGGCCCACTGCCGCGCGAGTAGACCCTTTGAAAAAATAAAAAAAATAAAAAAGGAGCTATGCCGAGTGCCAGATCGCGGGCACTCGGCATACCCCCTAACAGTTAACCCGGCGCGACCCCGCACGCCACACACACGCACACAACGCACACACGCCACAGACACACGCCGCGACCACCCGACCCCGTCCCGCCGGCGTGCCCGCCGCCTCCCCCCGCCGGCGTCCCCGCCCCCGCTCCATCCCCCGGCGGCGCCCTCCCGGTCCTCGGCGTCGCCCTCCCGGCCCCGGCGCGCCACGCCCGCGGCGGCTCCACCCGGCGGCGCCACCGCCCCCCCCCCACACACCGGCGGCGTGGCCGCGCCCCTCGGCGTCGCCCTCCGGGCCCCGGCGCGCCACGCCCGCGGCGGCTCCACCCGGCGGCGCCACCCCCCCCACACCGACGGCGCCCGCGGCGGCGAGGCCACCGAGCGGAGCGGGAATCGGAACGGAATCGAGTCGAATTCGTCCTCACCTTCTCGTCGTTGCTGGTAAGGAAGCCCTAACGTTGCTTGCTCGGATTGAAATTATATTCCCTGTTCTACTAAGGCTTCTGCGGTTCCGCCCTTGAATTTTCGGTAGATTCGAGCAATCCAACCAGAAATTCCTGTAATTCCTTGTCGGGATGGGTTATCATTGAATCGAGCCCCACTAGCTGCTGGATTGGTTCTTGATTTTCAATACATGAATTTCTGCCGATCGATAGGCCGATAGCTACACTGCATTCTTGTTTGGTGGTTAGACTCGTGAGAGCAGCCGTTTCTGGCTTTCTGTTTGCTGAACCCTTTCCAGGGTTGAATATTTGATGTGAAAGTGATTAAAGAACTAGGACACTGTTTGGCCAGTTAAAGGGCTTACTTTTAGAGATGCTTCATTTTTTTTTCTCTTGTTTCTAAGAACACACACTTGTTTTCTGTACCTGATACATAGACTGATAGACACGTGAATGCAGACAAAACTGTGAAGATTTCTCCTCTTATGGAAAACTGTGAAGATTTCTTCTCTTATGGTTTGGGGCTTTTTAAGTGAGAAAGAACTAGCAAAAAAAAAAGGAAAGAAAGAAAGAAGACAATTCACATCTACTGTGCCGATCCATTTTAAACCACATCTACTGTGGTCATCAATTTTGAATGATGACTATGTGGCCATCAATTTTGAATGATGACCGGAGATAATGTACAGTACTTAGAAGTTTCACTAGTTGGGTTACAAAGTGGAAAGCTTAAAATTCAAAGTCAAAAGTCTGATTTGTCTAACTTAATGTTTGAAATTCTGAGAAACTTATAAAAAAAATTAAATAAAGTTGAATGTATCCCTTTCTGACTCCAAAAGTCTGGTTAAAAAGTGGAAAGTTTTACTCAAAAGTTGATTTGTCTGTTTAAAGTTCTGAGAAACTTATAAAATATTGACATTAGGTAGTAGGATGTCTATAGAGGTGATATGACTTTTTTTTAGAAATTAGAAAAGGATAAACCATGAATTATTTGCTTTCTTGTGAGCTATATGTGGTTGTCGGCCATCGTGCCGTTCTGTTGGTGTGGATGTGGTTGTCGGCCATCGTGCCGTTATATTTGATGCAGGTTTTGGAAACCTCCCCGTGCAGGGGAGGTGCTGCCAAAATTTTGACTTGACACTACTATATGTTCATTTTGTTGCAGGAGAGACTCACAAGGACCGTCCTTGACTCATCACTTTGCCGGATAGCAAGGTGAGGCATCATACACCTCTCTTTTCATTTGATGTTCATATATCACGTAACGTAGTTAGGCGTCTCCCGTTCGAAAGAGATACGGTTGGAAATATGCAAATTTTTGCATATCTATAACCGTATCTGTTTCGAATTGTCTACGTTTTTTGGACAGCCCGAGGATGTGTAGCGGGTTTAGTTTCCATGGTCTACTCCGATCCGAGATAGAGTTTCGGCAGCACCTCCCTGTTGTTCTCCGAATACACAATCTCCCTTCCGGGACGTGTATTTGGAGAACAGTGGGGAGGTGATGCCGAAATTCTATCTTAGATCGGAGTAGAGCATGGAAACTAAACCCACTACATATCCTCGGGTGGGATTAGGACCTATCTTTACCTAATAGACATTATAGGAACGTGTAGATGCAACGTGATTTTATATATTACTCGCTGATATGCTAGAGGATGGATGACCGTGAGTGGATGTACACGGGCCGCTCTAGTCAGAATTCGTTGACCAATGAATGGATCGACAAGACGGATGCTTTCTTGGAACGGGCGTTTGCAATTGTCAAAGGAGCTAGATCGACTTGGTGTCCATGTAGCAAATGTGGAAACATGCGTCGGCAAACCAAGCTAGACATGGGCAAACATCTTGTGAAGAATGGATTTACGTCAGACTACACCAGGTGGACCTACCATGGTGAAGCCGATCGTGGGAGAGACGAGGTCTTGAGACAACGCATCGAGGAATATGATGATGATGCCGGAGTGGGAGACATGTTAAATGACTACCATGAAGCACACTTCGATGAAGCAAGTAGGGAGGAGGAGCCAGAGTGTTTTAGTTCTGACACTCGGCAAACTTTGGAAACTTTGCCGAGTGTTTTAGTTCTGACACTCGGCAAACTTTGGAAACTTTGCCGAGTGTTTTATTTCTGACACTCGGCAAACTTGGGAAACTTTGCTGAGTGTTTAATTTCTGACACTCGGCAAAGTTGAGAAACTTTGCCGAGTGTTTTCCGTCGTGCACTCGGCAAAATCGACATCGCCGTTAAATCCCGTCAATTTTTTTTTGCTGAGAGTTTATTTTTGCCGAGTGTTTACTGACAGTCGGCAAACTGTTTGCCGAGTGCCCGATGAAAAACACTCGGCAAACTACTGTTTGCCGACAAATCAATGCCGTGTGCTGTATGCCGAGTGTAACACTCGGCAAAGTATTTGCCGAGTGTTTTTGGGCGTTTGCCGAGTGCCCTTGACACTCGGCAAATCTACTGTATCCCGTAGTGCTTCTGTGTGAGATACGCGTACCGCACTCTTCCGTGTGCGAGTATGTGTGGTGGACTCTTCCGGACGAGAATAATGTGGGGGCGACGCGAGGTAGGCCAGATGCAACTAAGCGCAGTGGGAAACTATCGGTGCCTTGGTTCGGTTCGAACGGCCGGACCGCAACACTGCCCCACAACGCGTGGTTCACATGTGATGGGAGCTGCTAGACCCGTGAGTGAGAACACGAGGAAACATAAGAAAAGGCTGATGTCAAAGCAACATACTGTATAGCCAAAGCGCAGAAAGCAGGATGACGTGACAGTCTCTGACTTCTCTTTTTTTTATGCATGAGTTTTACAATCTCAGATCGACATGCATTGCAATAGAGCACTTGACATGCATTTGCACCCGTCAACGCTCTGTTACAAAGTGCGCTTGCACGCCAGCATTTGTTTCGTGTTCGGGAATTGTTTATTTTCTAGTCTTGAAATGTAACTTTGTTGCTGCATGACACTGAATTCATCTAGGCCAGCTGTGGCAAACAGCTTCATATATAAATGCTGTCAGCAACACAAGCCTGCATGCTGGTGTGCCGAGCACTGACGGCGACAACACCGTGCTCGGCAACAGTAAGGAAGATGGGCCGAGGAGAAGTGCACGAGAGAGCCGGCCCAGTGCTCGAGTCCAAGGCCCAGACTGGGTGTGAAGCGTTGCCAGCTAGCAAGGGAGACGTAGGCGAGTAGTATTTGAGCGCTTGCTGAGAGAAGGGGAAAAACAACATTGAGAAGAATTGTAATCTGCTATCCAAGCACTCATCTGTTCTAATCTAAACTCCTCCGATTGCCCAATTCCTATGCCTGCTATTCTTCTTCCATTTCTATCTATACTAACTGCTTACAAATGTGTGTTTCTATTTTGTGGTATTTCATCCGCCGGCCTATAGAATGGTTAGATTGGCACTTGTGCTTCGATTATTTGGCCAAGGATAGTGGACAAGGATATCTCATGAAACTGAACGTACGTGGACAAGGATGTTGGTGCTCTCTGCCCGGTTTTCTTGCCAATAGTGAAGTGATAGCAGAGACGTACATTACAGGCACACTGCAGCCTGAGCGCTAGTTCACATGCATGCGTTTGTTTGCAGCATCTACACTGTTTTGAGGTGCAGCATCGCAGCGACCACCAGCGCTGAGCGCTGCTGGTCGGTCACCAGTGCTGACCACTTGTGTCGTGATGAATGACGAAAGACATCATTACGGGACATCATTATGTTGGCTGCATGACAGCACATGGCACTGACATGCTAGCTCAATGGCGAAACGACACGGGAAAAAAATGCTCAAGCCCTGTCTCTCACATGCTGAAGGCAGAGAGCCCACACCTGCATCCCAAGGACCGTCTGCGAACGTTTCAGAGTTCAGCCTTTCAATGAGTTGTGGGCTTGACTTGCTCACAGCCATTGCAATGCTCTCAGTGAACTAAGCAACTGTTCACCTGCAAATGGATGCGTGAAAACGAATTGAGACCGGTAAAGTCGGGTTCGCAATTTTCTCTAAGAGCAAGACTTGTTAGAGTTTTTCAATCTTAAATCTTATCTTACAGTACAAACAAAACCGAAAAATCCATGTCCTGCTGGGACTGGGAGGTCATAGCCCAGTGCCCCAGTTGGCTTAATTAGGGCGTGCTTGCCGAACCATCCGGCGGCCCGCCAAAGCCCACGCAGGGAGCTTATGTGGTGGAATCTGGGAAGGAATGGAAACCCGTTGGGCCTGCGTGCTTGGAGAAACGAGAGTGTGCTTGGTGGGCCGGTAGTGGGTATTAGTGGACTATTGCATCCAGCCAATTGTGAGTGCATGTGTCGAAGGCCCGTAATACAGCACACCAAGAACTTAAGTGTTACGTGCTGCAAATTCATCTTGGATTCTTGGTGTGGAGGTGTGGTGTCGGTCCATTTATAGTTCATGTATGCAAATGTATATCTTAGACGAGGGGAGACGATGTTTCAACCATTACACAGACCCTCAACAACAAAAGTTATTTAGACTATTTTATTATTTACATGGAGTACTTGTCCGTTAAAAATAATTTAATACCCTCATGTAGCCATGCTAATGTGTTAAAACCCACCTCTTACCCAATCCAACCAACAGTAGATTAACTCTTTAGCCCACCCCAACCCATCACATAGTTTTAGTGTGTCGCTAAATATTCAACGGACTCAACCATTGTGTTCCTCTTGTCGAGACGGTCGAAAAGATATATATAAAAACATCCAATTTGGAGTTCGGATGAAGAAAATGCAATATGAGGAAAGGTTTCACTTTAGCTTACACAAACTGGCCTAGGCCGGTTTCGCCAACTGTCCTAGGCCAATTTTTCATCTCGCTCAACTTGCATATTGGACTTCAATAATGCATTCTTCTCATCGAGTTGATCGAAACGCATATATAGAAAATCAAATTTGGAGTCCAGAGGAGAAAATCAGGCTCCTGGAAAATTTAACCCATCAAAAACCAGTCCATGCTAAAGAAAATCCTATCTAGAGAATCATCTCTAGATGAACGAAATGCAGTTTGAAACACATATATAGAAAACCAAATTTGGAGTCCGGAGGAGAAAATCAGTTACCTATTACCATGTGATAGAAACCCTCTCGCTATACATGTCAGGCGACGTATGCATGGGAGGCATGAGGGGTGCCAGGGTGGTGAGCCCCTGGCAGGGCAAGCACGGGCAACCGTAGGCCTACCATACCGATGCGTTGGCGGCGCTGTGTGCAGTGTGGCGGCAGGCTCGGTGCCACGACAAACACAGGCGAGCTTGGCTGGTTCCCATCACTGGTTGGCAAAGCGAGTAGTGATATTGGTACATCATTCTTTACTATAAGATTAATACTTGCTCTTTTCTCAATTTTAGAACAGATTTTTTGGCGGCATGGCCAAGTGGTGAGGCAGGGGACTGCAAATCCTTTACCCCAGTTCTAATATGGGGGATTGAAATTTTTCTTGTTTTTTGTTTTTTCGCTCAAACTCAAAGGGGAAACTTTGCTTCTTATTTTTGTTTTTGAGGATCGATGAATCAAATGATATTTTTGTTCTAATTTATACCACTTCTTCTCCCTCTGAATAAAACTTTTTTTTGCCATAATGTGCCAATTCAACCTAAACGGTTTCAATTTCAACCAATCTATAGTTGATAGCCAAGGTCGCGTTATTAATACATGGGCTGATATCATCAACTGTGCTAATCTTGGTATGGAGGTAATGCATGAACGTAATGCTCGCAACTTCCCTCTAGACCCAGCTGCTCTTGAAGTTCCATCTCTTAATCGATAAGGTTTTTGGACTTTCTTACACGAAGCTATTCACAACATATCGCACATTTCCCATTTATACTATTTTTCTTATTCATAGAAAAAAAACATGTTCTTTTTTTTGAAGGATCTCAATTGAAGCATCTCACAGCTTTTTTAAGCATGAAAGATTCGTAGGCTTTTTAGTTTTCCACATTATTTTTTGAGCATCTCGATCATTTCAAATGAAAAACTCAAAACTACAAAATTGTAGAACTCACCGAGGGCTACAATTTTCATGTACAAGGTATCTTTATCCGACACTATAAAGGTGAAATAATAATTTTTCGAAGGTGACAATCCTTTGTACAAGGGTAATATGTCACTGAAACTTTACCTTATTTTTTGAGTATATTGATGATCACAAATGAAAAAAAAATCAAAACTAGAAAGTTGTAGTTTCACCGTGGGCTACAGTTTTATATAAAAATCACCTTCATCCGAGGTTGTATGAAAAAGATACGGTTCTTTCAAGGTGAAGACTTGCTGCTGACATCTAGGTCTCGTCTGTCAGCCAGCCATCCAGGTAAGCGCTTAATCGACATGCCAGATAGGATAGCTGGTTGGATAAACATCCATTCAGAGCTAGATGAGACCCATCACAACTCCAGAAAGCTTGATGATGCCTCCATACAACTTTGAGGACCGCAGATGAATTTTACTCTAGACCTAACATTAGATTTTTCACTAAAATTTCTATGCAGCAAACCGTTCCATAAGAATTTTACAGAATTTTGGGATAGCCAATCCTTGTTCCAATGGGCCACATAGGAAAACTTCCTATACATAGATTTAAAATCCTACAAAATCTTTGAGCCGTATGTACCAAAGAATTTTGTTTGACTACATATCCAGGGTTGAATAGAGAAAAATAATGAAATATGGAATTGAAAATAGCGATTTTAGTATAGACATTAGAATCGGTTAATAAATAATAATTCCGATATTCATAGCTTTAAAATTTTGGCATATACAGATAATTGAGACAACTGCTTTTCTATTTTTAGCCTGTCGGTAGTGTTAGAGGCGATGCCTCTCCGTTTGGTGCGTACGAACATTGTCATAAATGGCTGCTGTGTCTTTGATACCTTTTTCGATGTCTTTACTCTGTTTGGTGCGTACTAAATTTGCCATAAATCGCTCTGCCCGTGTGTCATGCACATGCTTTTCTGCCAAGATCGTACAGAAGCACATGCTCGACCATACATGCATTCTTAACAAATTATTACTATATTGGATTCACTCTCTTGTCTTCACAGTTATTAGCATGTTCAGGAGGCGTATAAACGATCATGGATTATTTACTGCTGCCTGATTTGGTGTGAGAGAAAAATACTGTTCTGACTGAAAATTTACGATCGTTGACAGTTTCACTTAACGTCATCACCAAATTAACGAAGGGAAGTGCCCAACTTTGACTAGGTTTATAAAAAACACGTGTAACATTTGTATCTTCAAATAAATTTATTATGAAAGTATATTCAGTGATCTATCTAATGATACTAATTATATTCAATATTCTTCTATATATAATTGATCAAAGTTTTAAAAAGTTGAGCAGTACCTCTATTTGTATAATATATACTGAGCCTATTTGGCTGGTTGTTTGAGCCCTTTTGCAGAAGTCTGTGGCTGTTCTTCCTCACCAAATAATGTCTGTGTGTGTGGTGTGAGTGTTGAGTGTGTGTCCAAGTTATAACGATAAAAAAAAAAAAACACTGTTCATACAACAGTACGCAGCTGGGGCTTTCAGTTGTCATGAGGACAATGGAGCATGTCGGCCATGGTAGAAAGACGATAGGTCAAGTGCCTCATAGTCATCGAGACCAACGAGATGTAACGCACGGAAGTAAAACGGAGGATGAAAGACGCACGTCCAGACCACGCCTCGTCAACTCCGAAGGCGGCAGCAGACGCTGCGGAGGGTGCCACTGCACAGTAACATCTGGCCATCAAAAGCTTACAATCACAGTTCAGCAGAATAATAATTAACTTGCCTACTTTGTGTCTCTGCTGGTCCCTAGACGTTATTAGCAGTGGATCTTGCTCTACAGGATCTAGCAACCCATGTGCGCCCTGTTTGTTTGGTTTATAAGCCATATTTTTTCAGCAAACAAACCGTATTTTTCTCTCACAATAAATCAGTCAATAGTACTTTCAGTCATGGCTTATCAGCCAGCGAACAGGACATGTTTCTTACCAATCGCGAATTGCATTCAAAGATCCACCGTTGAATCCGCCAATCCCAATCGGAGGGAAATATATTTAGAGCATACCTCAATCTGTTAAGGAGCCAGTTGGGACAAACCCCCTCTGATCGTTGAGATATCGAAAGAAAAACAAAGTGACCCACGCTCTCATTATATATTACAGAGAATGGATTACTGGTGAACCAATGAGCGAAATGGTGGGTTACCGGCATCTTGAGCCCGACAAGATGAAAAGATTGACCGTGGCTCCTCGTGGTGGTGAGTTAGAGAGATAGAATTTGGGGCAATTAGTTGCTACAATACCATAATTCCTTAAAACTAGTTTTATTAATCATCCTAGGAATCTAATAGTAATTAAAAGTAAAAAAAAAACCAAAAAATACTGATGATACTCTCTAACCTGCCTAATTAGCAAAGCTCTTATAATTAACAACGCTAGTCATTGTCGATTAGGTCCTGTTCGCTTGAACTTATCAGCCGTACCGTTTCAATAAAATAACAGTGTTTTTCTCTCATAACGAATCAGTATCGGCCGTTTTTCTAGTCAGCCGAACATGTTACTGTCTTTTGCACGGTCATGCGCCCTGCTCGTCTGCTGTTGATACAGAGACGCAGATCCTTACCCTGAGGGCGCCCCCAACGAACTATCACGTCGCCGGCTGATGTCCAGATGTGTCCGATGTGGCGGAGAGAGGAAGAAAAGCTGGTCAGTAGACACAAGCCAGATGTGCTGCTTGGCCTTGGGTCTGTCTCGAAAACTGCATGGTGGGCCCAAGTGAGGCTGCCTCTGTTAAGTTTTTCGGCGACACTAGCGCCCGGATGTCCACACATGGCGTCTGTTCGGACGCAGCTCCCGCGCCCCTGCATGACACAGCTCCGTCGCCCGCGCCTGACACAGCTCGCTTGCCCGCACGCATCTCGCTCCGGGAGCGACGTCCGTCCGGACGGAGATCCCGCGCCCGTGCCAGATGCTGCTCCCTCGCCCACCCCTATCCCGCTCCACATCCCACCCGATCCTATCCTGCTCCACATCCCACCCAATCCGCCACGGCATCCCATCCAAGCCACTCCCGCGTTCGCAGCCTTCATCTTCGCCACACCAGGGGCCACAGCAGCTGACCTTCTCCATGTCACTGCTCGGGCAGCAACACAACCACCGAGGGCTTGGCCTTCCTCCGCACCTACATCCAGATCTACTTTTGCAACACTCAAATAAAACAATTACAACATATGTCTGAAACAGATGAAATATTTGGAACATACAATTACAGCATAGCCATTACAATATTTGCAACATCCAAAATAAAATGCTTGCAACATACGTGTATAGTCATTACAACATGTGCAGCATCTGGATCTATCTTTGCAACATCCATATGAAACACTTGCAACATACCTCATACATCTGGAATATATGTTTGCAACACGCGTTTTCAGCGCAACATGGCGCGGGCGATGCGGCGAACTAACGGGTGGAGGCAGCCGCGACAGGTGGATGGAGGCGCCCCGGCGCGGTGGTGTCGGCCACGACAGGTGGATGGAGCGGCCACGGTGGCCGGAACGAGCTCGCGTAGCGCGGTGGAGGCAGCGAATCTGAGCAGAAGGGGGCGGGTGGCGCGGGCAGATGGAGATAGCCGTGGCGTTCAAGGCACGCGGCACGGGAGAGGGTGCGTGGCGTGGGTGGGAGCGAGCGGCGCGGGCGGGAGCATGCGGTGCGAGGTGTCCTGATGGACGGACGGTCTAATTGTATCATTACCATTTTTGGGCGGTTTCCTAAAAGCTTTTATTTAAGTAGTGATAGAATGAAAAGTATCATTTCTAGCTTTGTATGCTACGTTGCTACTCGTCTATTGTAACACAAGATCTAATTGCAGGTGGCAAGCCCAAACATGATGGAATGGTTTGAGAGGCTAGGGGTGGAGATGGACACATCATACATGTCATTCTCAGCAAGCATGCGGTTAAACAAAGGAAAAGGCTTTGAGTGGGGTAGCCGCAATGGTATGTCTAGTGTATTGGTGCAGAAGAGCAATTTGCTTAGCCCCAGATTCTGGTTCGTTATCCATGAGATATTCAAGTTCAAGAATCATGCCCTCAAGTGAGTTCGCAAGGGATTCAATGAGATATTAATTTGTGCAATATATATGCCAGAAGCCATATTTAGTCATGCTTAATTATTGATAAATTTGATCCTTTATTTTGATTCTAAGGTACTTGGAGGACCATGAAAGAGATCCTGACTCACTACAGGAAACCGGCACTTTGCCGAGTGCCGGAGGCTTTGCCGAGTGTATTTTATCGGGCACTCGGCAAAGACGGTCTTTGCCGAAAGTGCCAAATAAAATACACTCGGCAAAAAAAAACACTCGACAAGATGGCTTTGCCGAGTGTTTTTAGCGACACTCAAAAGATATATTTTGCCGAAAGTGCCATTTTTCGCACTCGCAAAATACGCCTTTGCCGAAAGTGCCTTTTCTCGCACTTTTCGGCAAAGATGTATTTTACCGAAAAGTGCCAGTTTTGGCACTCGGCAAAAAATGCGTCTTTGCTGAGTGCCTTTTTTCTGCCGAGTGCCAGTTTTTGGCACTCGGCAAAATGCCTCTTTGCCGAGTGCCTTTTTTCTAGCACTCGGCAAAGAGGCATTTTGTCGTTGTGTTGACACTGTTTTTTGCACGTGTCAAAATGATCAGAGTGGGCTAATCGGCAGGAGGGAAGTTACTGTATACGCTGACAGCCGATGAAAATCAGCTTGTAAAGATGGTTGCCGATGAATGGTGGTGATCGATGGAAAGGTTGATTTAGACTCGGGTGTTGCCGATAAGGTTGGAGATGTTAGTGTCGATGCCGATGAAGGAAGGCTTGAAAACTCTTCTGCCGATGAAACAGAAGTATGCCGATGGAAAGGAGGTCGGTGAGAATTCCATCGTAATTGAGGCGGACAGGGAAATAGATAGGAGTTGATTTCCTTTTCTATATTTGTTAGAGTATGATTCATGTAAGAGTCACGTGTTTCCTTAGATATGGACTTGGTGTCCTAGTCGTATTTGGTTATGTCTCTTTAGATCAGGGTATAAATATAGATTGAGGGCAATGTAATATATATCAATCAATATCAAAACCAATTTTACTCCTATTTGCATCTACTTACTTTTCGGCGACTTCATCAATTTGCATATTTCTTTTTCTTCTTACGAGTTCTCATTGATTCGGCGAGTTGCATCGCTTCAGTGCGACCTTCGGCGATTCTCGAGTTCCACGTGAGTACCTCTTGGCCGTGACTTCCGGGCGTATCGCTGTTGTCAGGACCAAAGTGCTCGTATCTTCATCCTTGTCGATTAACAGGTCAAATCGACTGGCACGCTTTGGATATCAATTCGGGTATTAGCCCTTTGTGTTTGCAGATCCACTTTTGCATCAACACATCTTTTGGCACGCTCGGTGGGACCAATCAATCCGATCAATATGATCAATCCCGAGATCGATTCAGGGAACAGTATCGTGGTATCATTAGAAGATCTTAAGGAAGAGCAGAGGCAGGCCATGGAAAAGGCTATAGAAGAATACAGGCAGCTTTATCTGAGATCGTTTAGCCTGAACAAGAGTGGACAAGTCTTCCGTATAAAGATTTGTCGTTGCCTCGGCAGTTACCTTTGACTCCAATCTCGTAAACTTCAAGAGATGGTTAATTCTGCGAAGAATCATGCTTTGATTAATCATTCCAATGTGCTGTCCAATACTGTTCATAATGCTGTGGTTCGAACTCTCAAAGAAGGACAAGCGTCCCGCATTACATTGGGCCCGCCTATCACCAACCGTAGCCAGCATCTCATCAATACTCCATCGGCTCCCTCACCGCTGTGGGTACGAAGTTACTTCTCCTCCAAAGATCGGTAGGCTTACCTAATATTCAATCTACACCGATACGATCGATCCGGTACTACCAGGAGGACGAGTTCAGCTTAATACGAGATCTATCGGCATCAGCTATGTCGGGCCCCATGTCTCTCGAATAGCCGATTCCTCGCTAATTGGTGGGGATATGGTATGCCTCCGAGTCATCTGCTTTCAATCTCGGGTTACCTCAAGTGTTTGATGCAAGAGGAAAAGCTCCTATACCATCGGTTTGTTTCACCGATGGCTCAAGTGCCTCAATATGCCACAACAACTACCGTGCAAACCAACTCCATGAGTTTTCCGGATGCCTTTGGTTCAAACACCCAATTCAAGTCCATCGGCAAGCTTATCGTCGATGCAAAGCAGAAAAAGCCCTCGCTATGAGTCAAACTGGGTTCGCTTCATGCCTCAAGTCTGGTTATAATTATCCAACAATGTCAAGAATTACCACCATCGGTAAGTTTGGTACCGATAAGTTCTAATAATGGTTGGTCGGGATGATTACACTGCTCAACATGCGATTCAAAGAAAATCAGCAGTTGCGAGGATTCAACAAGGTCATATGCAAGCCGGTTTCGAAATCAAGCATCGGCAACTCAACCGATGAATCCTTTCCAAATGAGGTTAATGGACCACAAGTAACGGCAAATATGCCGATTGTTTGGAGATCGTGGGCCACAAAGATATGTGGAGGGATACCAAAGGTACCTCCTGTAGAAATTCAGCCAGCCTTAAATCAGGAGGCTAATGCTTTTTGGGCCGATAAGATAGCGTAAATTATGAAGGATCAGTTTGGGATAAAGCCCAAGGTCAATACTTATTCTTATCGGACTCCATACCCTCCTCGCATATGATTTAATTCCTCTCCCAAATCGGTACAAAGTACCAGATTTCACTAAATTCTTCTGGGCAAGATGATACATCAACAATGGAACACGCTAATCGCTTCATTATTCAATGTGGAGAGGCAACTAGCGAGATGAATTAAGAGTTCGATTATTTTCATCATCTTTGTCCGGATCGGCATTTACATGGTTCATTTCATTACCACCAAATTCTATTATTACTTGGGCTGATCTAGAAAACAATTTCATAAGTATTTCTTTCTTTGGAATCCATGAAAAGAAGCTTACCGATTTAGTAAAATTGAGACAACAGAATGATGAATAGGTAGAAAGCTTTGTGCAAAGGCTACGAGATGTAAAAAATAAGTGCTACTGATCAGGTTTGGATGATCGGCAGCTTGCCGATCCGGCTTTCAAGGGTTATTGCCACATCTTAAAGACAGATATGCTTCTCGGGAGTTTGAAAGCCTCTCACCATCTTGTGCAAAGGATCTCCGATCAAGATACTAGGGTTTTGAACCTAAAAAGACTTGGAGTAAAAAGTATCATTTGTTGAAGAAGTCGGAGATTCTGATTCGATGAAGAACCAGCTATCGGCTTAGCTTGAGTGGGTTAAGAATAAAAGCCAATATCTTGTCCCTTTGGTCGAAAAGAGCCGAAAAGTTTACCTTTGATATCACCAAGGCCGACAAGATATTTGATCTTCTCGCTTCAAGAGGGCCAAATTAAGTCATCACCTAATCATGTGATCCCATCGGCGGAAAGAATTGAAGAAGATCTTGTACTCGCAAATGGCACAATGCAACTTCACACAAGACAAATGAGTGCAAGGTGTTCAGCAACAAGATTACAATCGGCTATTGAATCTGGGAGAATTAAGTTTGGTACTTCCAAGGCCCGTGCCGATGAAAATTGATCAACACCCTTTTCCAAAAAAATATGTTGGAGGCCAAAGGAAGACCAAGGTATTGACATCGAGGTCTGCGAGAAAAACGCATCAGTGGATCCCCAACATCGGATAACTACCGATGATGCAAAAAGTAAGGGTTTGCTAGGAGAAAGCAGTAGTTCCAAAAACCCTCTTCGACCTGGCATTGTGATTACCCATCGAAGGCAGCAGGAGGGTTGGCATCGCCAAGTAAGGACCGATATCGACAACAAAGAAGAAGAGAGACGTCGGGAAGAATGGTATCGGCATAAAGATCATTGGAGGTGCCCGCTTTTCCATCCATTGCTGGAAGAAGGTATTAAATTGCCAATCGCTGAAAATTGCCCCGAGTGCAATGGTTATTATGGGGTCAATCGGTCGAAGGGAGGTTTCAACTCGCAATCGTGGTTTATTTATCAATGAGCCGATCGAGGCGTAGCATCGATTGCATGATCGGCTAGGGGGCGAACTTAGTGTACATGAGAGGCTTGGTAAACGCGCTGGATATTTTCCAAGGGATCAAGAGGAGCTTGAGGAGATGGCAAACGCAAGAGTTCCCAATGAAGAAATATTCTACAGGGACCCTAATATACGTCGTGTAGAATCAACTGGGATCTGTTATCAGCCGGTTTGGAAAACCAAGTTTCCTCGATGGTGCCCGGAGGGTCTGACAAAGACACAGACAAGGAGGATGCAACGTGAGCATCAGGAGGATTTATACCGAGAAGAAAATTCCTCCAATGAGAGGTCTGGTCATCAGCAGTGGCAGGTAAAACACAAAAATAAGGGTCCATCGGCAGATGTTAATATGGTATTCATGTTGCCGATGGAGTTTTTGGCACTATCTGATAATGAGGAAGAAGTCGTTCTCTCTGATCAAGTAGCTCAGTTGACACTAGATCCAATGATGGCTGTTTTTGAGAAACCTACCGATGACGAGAGACAGCATCTTAAGGCTTTGTTTGTGAAAGGCAGAGTTGATGGGCAGCCTGTATCTAAGATACTTATCGACGGAGGGGCTGCGATTAATATTATGCCTTATGTGATGTATCGGAAACTTGGTAAGGGAGATCAAGACTTGACCAAAACCGATATGATGCTGAAGGATTTTGAAGGCAATGTGTCACCGGCTAAAGGGGCAGTATGCGTTGAATTGACCATCGGCAGCAAAACCTTGCCGACGACGTTCTTTGTTATTAATGGCAAGGGTGCATATAATCTGCTTCTAGGGAGGGATTGGATTCATGCTAATTGTTGTGTTCCTTCTACAATGCATCAATGCCTCGTACAGTGGATTGGGGATAAGATTGAGTTTGTCCCTGGTGATTCTTCTTATATCATCGCATCGGCAGAATCAGATACTTATGAGCAAACTAAATGCATATCAGGAGAAGTTTAGGAAAAAGAGTTCCTTAGAGTTGCTGATTATGAAATTCCACCGATCCAAGTAGTCGGTTCTGAAGAAGAGTTTTAATGGATAGGTTTGCCGATGATGAAAAATTAGGTCAAGGGTTTACATCGGCAGATGATTTAGTAGAAGTAGATATTGGTGATGGCGATAGGCCAAGACCTACTTTTATTAGTGCTAAGTTAGATTCCAAGTGTAAGCAGCAAATAACTGATTTGTTAAAAGAGTATAAAGATTGTTTTGCTTGGGATTATACCGAGATGCTCGGATTAGACCGATCGATAGTTGAACATCGGTTACCTATCAAATCTGGATTTCGCCACATCGTGACAACAAATACCGATGCAACCCTAATATACTTCCTCGATATTAAGGCCGAAATAACTAAATTAATTGAGGCAAAGTTTATTCGGCAAAGGTCGATATGCGAGTGGATCTCTAATGTGGTTCCTGTTTATAAGAAAATGGAAAACTTCGTGTTTGTATTGATTTCAGAATCTCAACAAAGCCACACCGATGGATGGCTATCCAATGCCGATTGCTGATTTGTTGATTGATGCTGCAATGGGACATCAAATTATCGCCTTCATGGATGGTAATGCAGTTACAATCAAATATTCATGGTCAAGAAGATATTCCCAAGACCGCTTTCGGATGTCCGTGTCATGTATGGTTGTTTGAGTGGATAGTCATGACGCTTGGTTTGAAAAAATGCCGCGCTACTTATCAAAGAGCTATGAACTTTATTTTTCATGAATACATCGGCACATTAGTTGAGATCTACATTGATGATGTAGTGATTAAGTCTGAGATATCACAAAACATCTAGCCGATCTACGAAAGATACCGGAGTGCACAAGGAAGCATGGATTGAAGATGAATCCTAATAAATGTGCATTTGGTGTATCGGCGGAGTCAATTCTTGGGTTTTATGGTGCATCAATGGCATCGAAATCAATAGGGAAGTCTATTGATGCAATTAACAAGGTGGTTGCTCCCTGCCAATAAAAACCGAATTGCAATCTTTGATCGGTAAGATTAATTTCATTAGAAGATTCATATCTAATGCTTCGGGTAAGATCAAGGCTTTCAAATCCATTACTTA
The DNA here is from genome assembly GCA_904845875.1 of Miscanthus lutarioriparius. Classification (NCBI taxonomy): domain Eukaryota; kingdom Viridiplantae; phylum Streptophyta; class Magnoliopsida; order Poales; family Poaceae; genus Miscanthus; species Miscanthus lutarioriparius. The sequence continues at coordinate 12,717,359 of CAJGYO010000010.1, forward strand.
AATTGAAAGCCGATCGAGAATTTGTATGGGGAGCCGAAAAGAAGCTTAGCCCTAGATGAAATTAAGAAATATTTAACAAATCCTCCAAAGGCTAGTTCCACCTCAACACGGAAACCTTTTAGGTTGTATTTGTCAACCGATGATACCGTTATCGGTTCAGCTCTTATTCAAGAATTTGAAGGAAAAGAACGTGTTATTTATTATTTGAGCGTAAAGATTAGTGGATGCCGAGACAAGGTATTCGCCATCGAAAAATTATGTCTGTGTTTATACTTTTCTTGTGTCAAATTAAGACATTATTTGTTATCTGCCGAATGTACGGTCATATGCAAAGATGATGTAGTCAAGTATATGCTGTCGATGCCGATATTAAGTGGTAGAATCGGCAAGTGGATTTTAGCATTATCGAATTTGAACTACGTTACTTAATCGACTAAAGGCGCTTAAGGGGCAAGTTATGGCTGATTTTGTCACTCAGCATTGTAATACAGTGGACTCTCTGGAGGTTGCTCCTTGGACACTTTTCTTCGATGGGTCCACATGTGGTGAAGGAGCAGGTATCGGCATTGTGTTGATTTCACCTCAAGGAAGGAAGTATGAGTTTTCATTGCCGATTGTTGCTACATCGACAAACAATCAGGCTGAATACCAAGCCTTGATAAAAGGGTTAGAATTGCTGAAGGAGATACGTGCCGATGCTGTTGAGATCTTTGGTGATTCTATGCTAGTTATAAATCAATTGGCTGGGATTTATGAATGCCGAAGTGAAGTTTTAATTTCATATTATGAAAGATGTTTGCAATTGTTGAAAGGGTTTAGAGATTTTCGTCTTGAACATATTTCTCGACTGCATAATGAGGAGGCTAATCGACTAGCTCAGCATGCTTCAGGGTATCAGCCTATTCAGGAAGTGCTAACATCGGCAGTCGATACCGATGATTGGAGAAAGGAGATTGTCGATTATTTAAAGGATCCATATAAAAAGGTTGAAAGACGTATAAGGTTCCAAGCTACCAAGTATGTGCTCCTCGATGATGAATTATATTATCGAACTATAGATGGAGTTTTACTCAGATGTGTTAGCAGTGATGAATCGAAAAGTTTGATGGGTGAAATTCATGAAGGAGTGTGTGGAGCGCATCAATCGGCTTTCAAGATGAAGTGGATGATCAGAAGGAGTGGATACTATTGGCCGACTATTCTTGAAGATTGTTTTAAATATTTTAAAGGATGTCAGGGGTGTCAAAAGTTCGGTAATATTCAAAGAGCGCCTGCATCGGCTATGAACCCTATAATTAATCCTTGGCCGTTCCGGGGATGGGCTATCGATCTCATCGGTCAGATTTATCCGCCATTGAGCAAAGGACATAAATTTATTCTGGTTGCTACCGATTATTTCACAAAATGGGTTGAGGCAATTCCTTTAAGAAAGGTGACATCAGCTAATATGATCGATTTTGTGAAAGAGCATATTGTTTACCGATTTGGTATTCCTCAAACTATCACTACCGATCAGGGTACTATGTTTACATCGGGAGAATTTGATGAGTTTGCTGTAGGTATGGGAATTAAAGTTTTAAATTCTTCTCCATATTATGCTCAAGCTAATGGTTATGCTGAGGCTTCTAACAAAGGGATCATCAAACTCATTAAGCGCAAAATTAAAGAAAATCCTAAGAGGTGGCATACAGTATTAAATGAAGCCTTGTGGTCATATCGGATGTCATGTCATGGTACAACCAAAGTGACGCCTTATCAGTTAGTATATGGACACGACGCAGTATTGCCTTGGGAAATTAAAACTGGCTCTAGGCGAATACGTTCTCAAAATCAGCTGACAGCCGATGATTATGATACTCTTATGAAGGATGAGTTGGAAGATGTGGCGGGTCATCGGTTAAGGGCTTTAGTTTGCATCGAAGAAAATAAGAAAAGAGTAGCCAGATGGTATGACAAGAAGGTGAAGGTAAAGGAGTTTGCCGATGGAGATCTGGTCTGGAAATTGATTTTACCGATTGGGACTAAAAGTTCAAAGTTTGGAAAGTGGTCTCCTAATTGGGAAGGTCCATATCGGATAAATCAGTCTGTTCCTGGTAACGCATATATTCTAGAAACCCTCGAAGGGGTTGTGTTTCCCAGAGCATTAAATGGAAAATATTTAAAGAAATATTACCCTAGTATCTGGATGGATGCATAAAAGTAGAAGTGCCGATAACAGTTCTATCGGCTAAAATTATACAAGGATGTCAATGTCTCATAAAGTGCCAATGCAATAGACGAGATTTACAAGTTTAACAAGGATTGGATAGCCAATATCGCACGCAGCGAATCTGGTTGGCTTCCTTCATTTCTTTGATGTCTTCATCGGCAAAGACCTCCACAGTGCTTGAGTTTTTTCTTCATGGCCAAGGCTTTGCGAGCCCGGATGTCTCTTTCTTCTTTGAAGGGCCTTGATGGCATCGGGTAGTCGGCTTTCTTCTTGTTGGGCATGAGTTAAGGCTGCCTCGACTTCTTTCAATTCAGCCAATAGAGCCATCCTCTTTGCCGATAGATCTAAGATTTTCTACTTAAGTTCAGCGCCTGGAAATGCAAGTTGCCGATGCCCTTGTGCTTCTCATCGGCAATCTGCTTCGTGTGTAGCATCTCTTCTTTGAGTTGAGCCCGAGTCGCTTCTATCGGCAATGCGTTGAGCAGCCCGCTTGATATTGCAGTTGGCGGCTTTCTAAATGGGCTCTTGGGAAGAGTGCTTCTTCAACATCGGCGAGGACCTCGCCACGGATTGTTTTGAAAATTGCCTTTATGGGGGTCCAAGTCATCTACCGGTTATGGCGGTATCCTCGCAGTAACAAGTCCAGAGAGCTTCCAACTTGGACTTAATTTCTGCCGATATTGTTCCCAGTGCAAGGGAAGAACTTGTTTCCTCTCCATCATCGTCAGAAACATCAATGGCAAAAGAAAATAGGCTGTTTGGGGAGTCTTGTTCCTGAGAAAAAGAAAAAGAGGTTAGTTAGGATAAGTATGAATATTATAAATCGACTAGGTCAATCGGCTTACCTGTTTCAAGGCAATTTACTGTACTTGGCTGGAGGAAACAGCCTGGAGTATGCCGTGTGGAGGATCGGCTGAGCTTGCCGATGGGATAGCCTCTGTGGCCTCATCGGTGGTTGGCCCTTGGGGTGTGATGACCAATGGTATGTCCTGTACGGGAGGATTAATCGCTTGCTCGGTTGCATCGACCGAGTCGCGCCACTTGCGACGTTAGGGGCGTATGTGGGGATCGGCATGGACTTCTGTCGTTTTGGTCGTGCCTCGGCATCTGTTAAGGCTTTGCGCTTTGCTTGGGCCTCAAAGAACGGTTGGTCAGGGGGCATCGGCACTTGTTGGTTGTGGAGCTTGAACATCCGCACGCTTGTCGATGTACCCATTTGTTGCTTTACCAAAACAAGTGTAAGGTATGATATTTAATGAGATAAAATGTAAAATCAAAGGAATACCTTTGAAGGTTTGTCGAGGTAGTGGTGCTTGATGTCGGAGGAATTGCCGATGATGATCCAAAGAAATGGCTCTTACACTACGATGATTAATGTTAATACAGATTTGTGATCGGCATGAGTAGAAATAAACAGGGTTGTTACCTTGAATGCCTTGATCGGGGTTGTAGCAAAGAGCCAATGGAGTGGCCCTAGTCAGTAGCCAATTTGGACTTGGAGGTGATGGTCTTGGCATGGGTCTTCCGGTGAGTCAAAGCAAATAAGGTGGGGCGCGTTGTGGCCGATCGGTGATATCGGGAAACAGGTCAAGATCAAAGGGTTTCCCACTTTAGCTCATAGATGGTGCTGGGTTGTTAACTCATCACGAGAAAGTTAGTTACCGATATATGAAAGGAAAAGCGTAGGGAGTTAAAAGAAACTTATCGCATCATCGGAATAGCGTATTCGTGGTCGATCATGTGCCGATATGTGTGTGAGCGGATGTTGCAAACAGTTGTTCCTCCACTCTCGCCACCATTGCTTATATGATTCGGTGATGAAAGATGCTGGTGCCCGATGGATAGATCGACATCTGTAGTATATCGGCATCGGGGAGAGTCGTACTACCCCTGCTCCAATCTGCTTCCGCAGTGATTGTTTCTCTCCGGTTTGATCACATCGGCAAAACAAAGTTTGATTGGCGCTTGCCCAAAAGCCAATTGACGGGGATAACGCCGATGGATTGTAAAATTCATACGTGATATTGGTGTTTTTCCCGCTACAGAATGTGTTCACTGGGATTGCCCTGTGAGTAATGATGGCAATCATGAGTTCATTATCCTGATTCAGAGTGTCATCGGCAAAGTTGAAAAGAAGGGGGAATCTGTTTTCTTCGTCAAAATAAGGTACCCAGCCCTATGATCACGAGAAAGACCATTGTAGAAGCTTTGGAAGAATCTGCCGATCCGGTCTTCATTGGCCTCTGTTCTGTGGAGGACAATTATGGCTTCACCAAAATTGAGGGGTGAGCGTGTTGTTGATTCCTCATCCCCAAGCACGTGGTCTTCAAAGCATTTCTCTCATGGGAATTGTTGGGCAAAGAAGTCCCATTGCAAACGCGTTTGTGCATATGGGCATTCACCACATGTTGATAAACCACCACGGGCCTCCTAAGTTGCCGATGGGTTCGCCAAGCAAAAGTTTCGAGACACTTGATGAAGAAGATGATAAGTGGAGCTCGGAAGGTATCGCCAAGAGGAGGAACCTTACACCATTGGCCAAGAGTTCACCCAGCGGGAGGAAGGCGTGGGTTGGTCCTCTTGATCGACCACGAAGATAATTTTTTCTATCCACATATTCAAGAATGTGGCATGTTCCTCCGTTAACTGTCCCGGTCCTCCGGCATTCTTGAATATATCCCGTCAACCCATTGATATTATGCGGTATTCACCCTATATTCGGATTTTCTCGCCATAGATGGAGCCTTCATCGGCAGCTTGAAATGTCCAAGCCAAAGAGCATGTAGACATCGGCAAGTGTGGGAGAAGGGGCCATGTCCAAACATAAAAGTGTTTGTTGTGTCTGACCAGAAGTAAGCAGCTGCAATCATCATTGACTCGTTCTTTTGCATATCGGCAATGGATAGCCTAATGCATTGGTCTAGCTTCCGTTCTGCCCAATGTACTTGCATCGACCTGTTGACCCTCATGTACCAATCTTTCCACCCTTTGGTGGTTTTGGGCCAAGATCGGAATGTATCTTTCCATAAATTCAGAGAGAAATTTTGGGCTCTAAAAGGGATTCTGTAACCTCTCTGCATTAATCGAGCAGTTGGATCTGGGTTGCCCATTGGTCCTAGGCATTGGAAATGCGGCTGATCGGTTGGAATAACTAATTTGTTGCGAAGTTCCTAAGTTTAGAGGATCCGAAGAGCAAAGAAAAAGAAAAAATTACCAACTGTATGAACTCGCAAAGACTAGAGGAATCGAGGTAAAAAGTAACGGAAGTGGAACGAACCGCAGGGACGTCGAAGTTGATTGCCCTTATCTTGAGGTAGATGGGGGCACGAGCTGGAGATTTGAGGTTGACGCTGGAGAAAAGTTCTTGTTGGTTGAGGTCGCGCAGTTGTTCGTCGGAGTCGCCGCCGAAAAGAGAGAATGCCAAAGATTGGAGTCTGAGGGTAGAAGACGAGAGAAATCTATTTATAAGCCGCTTGGAGTAGGGGTATTCTGGACTTATCTCTATGCCGCGCGCATGTGGGTCGAGGTGGTTCAGATGGATATGGTAACTGTTCGCACGATAATCAAGGGATTGTACAGATGATTTGATGGCAAGTGATCATGACTTGGAAGAGATCTCGGTACAGGATATTTTAATTCTAAAAATGGCGGCATTATTGTGTTAGGATCTTGCCGATGGATTATTGTTTCGGTATCTTAACCATAATTAGGGCAAGAGTGGTTGGAAATTGTGTGATATTTACTGAGGTGCGTGAATTAGGACTAGATTTGATTAGATTTGATGACAGATCAAGTTTTGGCTCGGAGGATGAGTTACGGTAATTGGGCGAAGGCAACGTTATTCGAGTAAATTTCGAGCATTAATGGTTTTATACTCCGAAATTGGGGGCATGTGTTGACACCATTTTTTGCACGTGTCAAAATGATCGAGTGGGCTAATCGGCGGGAGGGAAGTTATCAGATATGACGACAAACCGGCGAAAATCAGCTTGTAAAGATGGTTGCCGATGAATGGTGGTGATCGATGGAAAGGTTGATTTAGACTCAAGCGTTGCCGATAAGGTTGGAGATGTTAGTGTCGATGCCGATGAAGGAAGGCTTGAAAACTACTGCCGATGAAACAGAAGTATGCCGATGGAAAGGAGGTCGGTGAGAATTCCATCGTAATTGAGGCGGACAGGGAAATAGATAGGAGTTGATTTCCTTTTCTATATTTGTTAGAGTATGATTCATGTAAGAGTCACGTGTTTCCTTAGATATGGACTTGGTGTCCTAGTCGTATTTGGTTATGTCTCTTTAGATCAGGGTATAAATATAGATTGAGGGGCAATGTAATATATATCAATCAATATCAAAACCAATTTTTACTCCTATTTACATCTACTTACTTTTCGGCGACTTCGTCAATTTGCATATTTCTTTTTCTTCTTACGAGTTCTCATTGATTCGGCGAGTTGCATCGCTTCAGTGCGACCTTCGGCGATTCTCGAGTTCCGCGTGAGTACCTCTTGGCCGTGACTTCCGGGCGTATCGCTGTTGTCAGGACCAAAGTGCTCGTATCTTCATCCTTGTCGATTAACAGGTCAAATCGACTGGCACGCTTTGGATATCGATTCGGGTATTAGCCCTTTGTGTTTGCAGATCCACTTTTGCATCAACACGTTGCATTTTTTTTGTCCTCGGCAAATCATTTTTTCAAAGCAATTTTTGAGGCCCTAAATGAATTCAAATGAAAAACTTTTCAACTACAAAGTTGTATAACTTCTCAAGATCTACAAAGTTTATTTTGGTCATTTCTTCATTTGACAAAGCGACAATAATGTTGTTCATAAAATCTGCATCTCTCTCATCTCTCGTATTAGTTTTATGAAAGTAGAAGAGAGATATATAAGATTTGTGAACAATGTTACTACCACTATGTCGGATGAACAAATGACGAAAATAAACTTTGTAGATCTTGAGAAGTTATGAAATTTTGTAGTTGACAACATTTTGATTTGAAATCATCTTGCCATGCAAAAACGACGTTTGAATTTGCAAATTTTAAAATTTGAATTTTTCAAAAGACCTTGGATGGAAAAACTTCCTAAATGAAAATTGTAGATCTCCAAAAGTTATGAAACTATGTAGTTGACAACTTTTTGATTTGAAATCGTCTTATCATGCAAAACTACGTTTGAATCTCTTAAATTTGAAATTCGATTTTTTCAAACGACCTCGGATGGAAAAAATTTCCTAAATGAAAATTGTAGATCTCGAAAAGTTATGAAACTTTGTAGTTGACCACTTTTTTATTTGAATTCGTTTAAGGCCTCAAACAAGCAATTTACTCTCGATTTAGTATAATATATGATGATAGATAACGAAATCTAGATCCAAGTTACAGTGTAGTGCAGTGCAGTGGTAGAGCAGCAGACACGCGAGGTAGAGGTCGTGAGTTCAAATCCCGCCGGCCGCGTTAGCCGTGAATTTTGCGCAAAAAATGCAGCGACTTTGATGGAGACGGGCGGGCGCTGGCCGGTGGCGGCCTCCCTTGGAAAAAAAATTTGCTATTATTTTTGGGTTTTCTCGCATTTTTATTTTGCCGAGTGTAAATCTTTGTCGAGTGCTTTTCCGGCACTCGGCAAAGGCTTTGCCGAGTGCGCTTTGCCGAGTGCGGCAAAGCCTTTGCCGAGTGCCCTTTGCCGATTGCGGCAAAGCCTTTGCCGAGTGCGGCAAAGCCTTTGCCGAGTGTATTTCGGGCTTTGCCGAGTGCCACAGGCACTCGGCAAAGCTTCGGATTCCAGTAATGAATAGAATGAAACTTTGGGGCAATTCATTCAATCACATAGATATTCTCAGCTCTTCCAGGATGCCTACCTTGTATGTTACTAATTCACTTATACAAATTCTTCTCCAGCTTCTCATATCATTTCAAGACGCTGGAAAATTTGTATGTTGTCTACAGTTTCCAGTGTGTGTAACACCCAAAATTTTTCATTCTTTTAAAATAAGTAAATTTGATTTAATTATGTTATTAAGTGTGCATTCAATTATAGGAAATTAATAATTTTTGGGGAATTAAAATCAATTATAAGATTTGAAACTTTTGATGCATACATGCTGCTGCAATATTTATTCATGTGATGATTGTTCTTGAATTAAAGTTCAAATGAATTCAAAAATTATTTGAAAATGAAATTGGGAAAATCGTTGGAAATAGGAAAATAAATCTTTTCTTCTCCCCTCCTTCCTTCTTTTCGCCCATTGGCCCCTCTCCCCTTTCCCCGCCGCCCGCCAATCACCGCAGACACAGCGCACATGCCTTCGCCCAAAGAACAACCGCGTTGCCAATGGCATACTACTGCTTCCTGCCTTGACGACACTGGCCCCACCCCCCACAATGCGCCACCCCAACCCCCACTCGCCTCACCGCGGTCAAGTCGCTGGTCAAGAACCGTTGCCTGAACGGCGTCGTGGGAGCGCTGGTGCCTCGGCCGCTTCAAATAGCAGCCAGACCCCGCACACCCGCTGCCCCCCCGCTCTCGTTTCTGCTTGACAAGCACCGAGGAAGGCCGCAACCGCCGCAGCCGTGGTCACCGGGATCCGCCGTCGTCGAGCTCGGGACCTCCGCGCGAACCACCGTCACCGAGCCATCTCCGCTCCGGTTTTCACCATGGTGAGCCTCGCCGTTCTTCCCTCTCTCTCCCCGTGCAGCTTATTTCTCGTTTCTTGGCTTCTCGAGCCATGGCCGCGAGCCATGGTCGCCGGCCATGGCGGCCACCGCGCTAGCCGCCGCTCCCGGGCACCGTAACGGCATGGCCGCGACCCCCTTCCTCCCCCACGTCCCCCGGTGCACTCGGCTTTTCGTTTGGCAAACCCTAGCCCCCTAACCGAGCTCACCGGTGAGACTTCACCACCGGCCATGGCGCCTGGTCGCCTGGGGTACTGTTCCGGCCGGCCACCCCTTGTTCTCTCTCCCCCGGATCTATTTCTGGCCGTTCATTTCAAATCCGACGGCCACCGTTGGCCGATACCCCTTCGCTGGTGAATATGCTAAAGAGCCCCTCTGTATTCATGTAATAAAACCCGCCGTCCTTAGCGTATTTCCCCATGTACGCTTTCTCATTTTGAACGCGTAAAGTTTACTGTGTTAATTCAAAGTACGTTTTTAGTATTTACAGAAATGCCATTTGAACTGTTTTGCTTATAAAATCGTCGTTTTAGCTTCGAATTGATCCGTTCAAATTGCGTTAGCTTCGTAATTTCATAATCTACATGTTAGAACCATTGTTAGTCAAGTTTGAGACTTTTAAATTTCATGGTTAGAATTAATTAAATATATTGCTATAGGAAATCCTGTTTAAATCATAACTTTCGCATTTTAGCTCCGTTTTTTGTGAACTTCGCGTCGACGTGATCGTAGCGAGACGTAGATTATTTTCATAAACATTTTATCTTGTTTTCTATACTGTTGGTGTACTGTTCTAATTATAGGATTGTTTGCTTTGCATGAATGCCTTTGGAATGTTGTATGTTGCCGTGTTGGTCGAATTCAGACGGTGAGGGGAACGTTGGAGACCAAGAATACTTCAACGACCAGCAGGACCAGCAGGAGTTTGCTAACCATGGCAAGTATAGCATGGGATCTACCTTGATGCCTATTCACCTTTATTAATTACTCATTTGCATGTGTCTAATTTTGATACTCGTAAGGACATCCTAGTGATTGATTATCCTGTTCCTTGTCTCCTATGGGTTATATGCATATGGGTAGTTTGCTAGTGCTCAACATAACTATACATGAGCTACATATTGAACAACGATTCTATGGAAAGAAAAGGTAAAAGTTGTTTTTAAACAACTGGATTATAGGGCGATGGAGCAAATGACTTTCGATCATGCTGCTCTCGGCCCTCCATAAGGACTTATCTGTCAGCAAAAGCTGGGACTGACAGTGCAACCGTGAGAGTCATATGGCTCTGACTTTAGCTCAGTAATAGGACCTTTTCTAGCTTGTTAGAGGTTACCTTTATGGCGCAAAAGGGGCTTGCCACGTTGGGTATAGGACTGCCTCTGTTCCTATGTGTATAGCCGCGATGGATATGTGCCATAGGAAAGGGGGGTTCCTACATCTGCCTGCCAAGGAAACTTAGCGGCCCTAACTTGTTAGAGAAACCTATGAAATGGCTTCATAGTGTAACCTGCCCGCTCACCTTGGCAGTGATATGGGAGTAATTAACCCGGGCATATGGGAATCATGACTCGCGGTGAATGTGCACCACCTCTACAGAGGGTAACAAACTGTTATAACAGCCGTGCTCACGGTCACGAGCGTCCCGGAAACTCACAGAATAGATGGCTACTTATAATGTTGTTTATACGAGATGATTATGATGATGTCACATGACTCAATTGGATCGGATATATGATTATGTGGGTTTAAATGGGAGCTTAAGCATAACTTGATAATAGTTGAGGATAAAATCTTGACTTACTAAAAGTGCTAGCTGCAGTAAACCAGTGTCAACCTTTTTGAGCTTCATAACCCTATGTTATCTTGTTGAGTACGGGACGTACTTATGCTTGTTTACTTTCTATATTTGGATAAAAATCCCGGATGGATAACAGATGACAACGGATATGAGGAGTTTCCTGAGGATTATTAGGCTTGTGGTCAACCAGTCGACCGTCCCTGTGATGGAGTTCCACGAGAGAGTTATCTTTTTATCTTCCGCTGTGTTATGTAAGACAATGTGATGCTATTATTCGTTATGTAAGATACACCGTGATGATACTTTTTATAATTTGTCAACTTATGTGTGTGACTGATCCCTGGGCACACATGAGTTTAGTGCATTCAATTTTATCCTTAAAATTGGGTGTGACAAATTGGTATCAGAGCAGTGTTGACTGTAGGACGCAGCCTAGTAGAAACTGGTCGTTTTAAGCTTTAGATGTTGCTACAAAAACCCTTGCTCTATGAACCTTGATATTTTCTTCTCTACTATATATCTATCTTTGCTATTCATCTTTACCTTGGTGCTTATTTTAAAATCTTTGTTCTCATCTCCACTCCTTAATTTGACATGCTTTTAGAACTATCCCTCACCACCTTCTTGCGTGATCTAAAGAAGAGTCTTAGGATTGTTATCCCTAGTATAATAAGGACGATAGTATCGCAAGTTGAGTCAATAATTGAGTTGTGCATCTTTATTGATTGTTGAATTGTCATCATGCTTATGATTGTTTTGAATCTTTGTAATGATTGCAATGATCTTGTTGGGTGTTCCTACAATTTCATTTAGTTATAGGCCTAAGGTATAAGGATTAATGAAATAAATAGTCAGGTTTTGGTTTTCTTCTGTTTTCCCTATCCTGTCTTTTCGGAGCAGTCTGCATTCCTCGACTTATGTCTCTGAATTTGGATGACCAAAAATCATGGGAAAATTCTGGACAATAGTAGACTTCAATATGTTCTCTGAGCGCAAGAATCACCTTTATAGCTATTTTGGTTATGGAGATACGAAAATCACAAGGCGATGCATTTGTGCTGTTTGGAACCGGGAACAGTTTCTGTTGTGTACCGTTTTCGACCAAAGTATCTACAGAATTTGGAAAAGTGTTCTATAAAGAAGTTGTGGATAATTTTATAAGCTTTCCAACGGTATAAGCTACAACTTCATTGGATTAACAGAATGGAAGTTACAGCTATTTTACTGTGCTGCTGTTTTTCATCTCGTGAGGAACTTCAGATTTCTTGTTCTTGCCCTTACACGAGAGTATCAATTGGATGACAGAATGTCTTGATACTAGTTAGCTCATCTATAAGAATGTGCGAGCTATGCTTGGTGTCCCCTAGTTTATCTTTTCTTAAGGGGGGTAGCCAAGTGGAAGAATTTGCAAGATGAAGTGTCCTATGTTCTGCATTGCGCAGCAGAAGCGTGGTGGGCCCATAACCCACAGGTCCCAGGATTCAGGATGGATGAGAATGGTACTCTTCGGTTCGGTAAAAGTGATATCACCTGGAGAAGCAAAAGTCGTTGTCGATGTCCTTAGCAAGAGAGAGTTATGCTAAGAAGATTCGAACAACACCAAGGATTAAGATTTATATTCCCAGTTCGAGCAACTTAGCCAGAAACATTAATGTTTTGAAGATTGGTAGAAGAATTTTTCTTCTGACCAAGAGATTCGTCAGGACATCGTCGGAAGGTGGATATTTTGAAGAGAATTGGTATTATAGGAAAAGTGGCTTAGTGATTGGAGTTACCTAAGGGTTGTTCAAGGTACCTATCAGAATTTTGAAATCAATTGGGCAAGTTACTTGGAGTAAGATCAACATGTATGCAAAGTAAAGTGGAATCCCTATCGAGACGATGGAACTACACGAGGAAGTAAAGAAGAATCCAAAGGCAGAGAATCTGCATCTCTTTTGTCGACGTCTTCCGAATCTCAAGGACGAGATTCATCTTAAGGGGGGTAGAATTGTAACACCCAAAATTTTTCATTCTTTTAAAATAAGTAAATTTGATTTAATTATGTTATTAAGTGTGCATTCAATTATAGGAAATTAATAATTTTTGGGGAATTAAAATCAATTATAAGATTTGAAACTTTTGATGCATACATGCTGCTGCAATATTTATTCATGTGATGATTGTTCTTGAATTAAAGTTCAAATGAATTCAAAAATTATTTGAAAATGAAATTTGGAAAATCGTTGGAAATAGGAAAAGAAATCTTTTTCTTCTCCCCCTCCTTCCTTGTTTTCGGCCCGCTGGCCCCTCTCCCCTTTTCCCCGCTCGGCCCGCCAACCGCCGCCATGCCCAGCAAGGCTGGTCGCTCGGCCCAAAGAAGCGCCATTCCACCCGCCCGAACCGTTCATTGTTGCTGCACGCTTCTTCAGGCCATTGTTGACCGCCTCCCCACACTGTCGGCGCCACTTCAACCCCGCGCCGCTTGGCCGGTCAAGTCGCTGGTTGCGAACCGTCGCCCACGAACGGTGTCGTGGGGCGCCCCCACAGTGCCTCGGCCGCTTCAAATAGCAGCCAGACCCCGTGCGCACCCCGGCTGCCCCCCGCTCTCGTTTCGCGCTTGCAAGCACCGAGGAAGGCCGCAAACCGCCGCAGCCGTGGTCACCGGGATCCGCCATCGTCGAGCTCGGGACCTCCGTGCGAACCACCGTCACCGAGCTGTCTCTGCTCCGGTTTTCACCGTGGTGAGCCTCGCCGTTCTTCCCTCTCTCTCCCCGTGCAGCTTATTTCTCGTTTCTTGGCTTCTCGAGCCTTGGCCGCGAGCTCCGCGAGCCATGGTCGCCGGCCATGGCGGCCACCGCGCTAGCCGCCGCCCCGCGGCCAGAATTATATGGCGCGACCCCTTCCTCCCAAGGTCCCCGGTGCACTCGGCTTTTCGTTTGGCGAACCCTAGCCCCCTAACCGAGCTCACCGGTGAGACTTCGCCGCCGGCCATGGCGCCTGGCCGCCTGGGGTACTGTTCCGCCCGGCCACCCCTTGTTCTCTCTCCCCCGGATCTATTTCTGGCCGTTCATTTCAAATCCGACGGCCACCGTTGGCCTATACCCCTTCGCAGGTGAATATGCTAAAGAGCCCCTCTGTTTTCATGTAATAAAACCCGCCGTCCTTAGCGTATTTCCCCGTGTACGCTTTCTCATTTTGAACGCATAAAGTTGACTGTGTTAATTCAAAGTACGTTTTTAGTATTTACAGAAATGCCATTTGAACTGTTTTGCTTATAAAATCGTCGTTTTAGCTTCGAAATGATCCATTCAAATTGCGTTAGCTTCGTAATTTCATAATCTACATGTTAGAACCATTGTTAGTCAAGTTTGAGACTTTTAAATTTCATGGTTAGAATTAATTAAATATATTGCTATAGGAAATCCTGTTTAAATCATAACTTTCGCATTTTAGCTCCGTTTTTCGTGAACTTCGCGTCGACGTGATCGTAGCGAGACGTAGATTATTTTCATAAACATTTTATCTTGTTTTCTATACTGTTGGTGTACTGTTCTAATTATAGGATTGTTTGCTTTGCATGAATGCCTTTGGAATGTTGTATGTTACCGTGTTGGTCGCGTTCAGACGGTGAGGGGAACGTTGGAGACCAAGAATACTTCAACGACCAGCAGGACCAGCAGGAGTTTGCTAACCAAGGCAAGTATAGCATGGGATCTACCTTGATGCCTATTCACCTTTATTAATTACTCATTTGCATGTGTCTAATTTTGATACTCGTAAGGACATCCTAGTGATTGATTATCCTGTTCCTTGTCTCCTATGGGTTATATGCATATGGGTAGTTTGCTAGTGCTCAACATAACTATACATGAGCTACATATTGAACAACGATTCTATGGAAAGAAAAGGTAAAAGTTGTTTTTAAACATATGGATTATAGGGCGATGGAGCAAATGACTTTCGATCATGCTGCTCTCGGCCCTCCATAAGGACTTATCTGTCGGCAAAAGCTGGGACTGACAGTGCAACCGTGAGAGTCATATGGCTCTGACTTTAGCTCAGTAATAGGACCTTTTCTAGCTTGTTAGAGGTTACCTTTATGGCGCAAAAGGGGCTTGCCACGTTGGGTATAGGACTGCCTCTGTTCCTATGTGTATAGCCGCGATGGATATATGCCATAGGAAATGGGGGTTCCTACATCTGCCTGCCAAGGAAACCTAGCGGCCCTAACTTGTTAGAGAAACCTATGAAATGGCTTCATAGTGTAACCTGCCCGCTCACCTTGGCAGTGATATGGGAGTAATTAACCCGGGCATATGGGAATCACGACTCGCGGTGAATGTGCACCACCTCTGCAGAGGATAACAAACTGTTATAACAGCCGTGCTCACGGTCACGAGCGGCCCGAAAAACTCACAGAATAGATGGCTACTTATAATGTTGTTTATACGAGATGATTATGATGATGTCACATGACTCAATTGGATCGGATATATGATTACGTGGGTTTAAATGGGAGCTTAAGCATAACTTGATAATAGTTGAGGATAAAATCTTGACTTACTAAAAGTGCTAGCTGCAGTAAACCAGTGTCAACCTTTTTGAGCTTCATAACCCTATGTTATCTTGTTGAGTATGGGACGTACTTACGCTTGTTTACTTTCTATATTTGGATAAAAATCCCGGATGGGTAACAGATGACAACGGATATGAGGAGTTTCTTGAGGATTATTAGGCTTGTGATCAACCAGTCGACCGTCCCTGTGATGGAGTTCCACGAGAGAGTTATCTTTTTATCTTCCGCTGTGTTATGTAAGACAATGTGATGCTATTATTCGTTTTGTAAGATACACCGTGATGATACTTTTTATAATTTGTCAACTTATGTGTGTGACTGATCCCTGGGCACACATGAGTTTAGTGCATTCAATTTTATCCTTAAAATTGGGTGTGACAGTGTGCATGCATTTGGTCCAGTACCCCACAACAAGTACTGGGCTTCCCTGCCCTCTTTGTTCTTTCATTTTTCCGCGACAATCAGCTTCTTGAGGTGCCTATACTTCTACTTTAGATGCTTATTTTGTTCTCCATTCCAACTCATCGTGCATCGAAAGATCTTGTGAATCTGACGAGTATTATGATGCTAATTAATCAAATGGAATTATGCATGCCTTCAGTATTTTAGTCGCTCACAATGGCTTACCGTCAAAGGTGGTTCGGCCTCCTACGTGAACAAGGTACTGCGTGCAACTCTTCTTCTGTAAAATATATAAACTGTTATGTATCACATGACCTATTTTTGTATGTGCAGGTAAGGGAAGAATTGGAGAGCAATGGTTGTCAGATTAAGATCGGCTGTGAAGTCAGCTCTATTTCAAAGTCCAAAGGAGGTAAATTCATATACTTACAAAACTATTTAATCAAACCATGTGCTCACATGGGCTAGAATTTCAGGAGACAATGACTACGTTTTCTCTTTGGTAATTTTTAAAAGTAACAGACATGAGAGATATACATTATAGCTCTATTTAGTTGTAATAAATAAATCTATCAATTATTGATCTATATCTATTTTCATCTATATCCATAGTTTTTTTCGTTTGGCTATAGATCCAACGGCTATTACTATCGATGATGCTTATAGTCTACCGATTTGATGGCCAGATTTTTCTAATAGTTATAAGATTTTCTAGGATTTGTCTTCTTTTTGGGTCTCATGTGTAATAACATGGAGAGACCATTGGGACCTCTAATTAAAATTTCTAGGATTTTTTTTTCAAGTGTGATACTATTGGTTTGAAATTTAAAGATAAGTTTTGCATGCATTTCAAGTGTTGCATCCATTTTGTAATATCCTTGATTTAAATTTTAGCTTTCAACATTTAATCAAGGTGCCTCTATTTTTTATCCATGTTCACTGCCGAGACTCTAATACTTATTGCATCACATATTCAAAATTTTCATATATTATTTTATTAAAAGAAAATTCCAGGAGCTAGGCTACCTCCTTAACTCTTACAATGGTAGAAATAGTCATTTCAGGTTACACCATGGCACTTAAAATATGGAACTTACAATTATATGGGTAACACCGATAGGGAAATTACAAATACCAATAGAAAAAATAGAAAATTAATTTTCCTGTCCATGTACCGATAGGAAAACACCGCCAGAAATAAAGCGACAGAAAAATACAATTTCTCTGTCGGTCGCTCAATTTCTCTGTCGATACACCATTTTCTTTGTCGGTACTAACGTCAACAGAAAAATTCCGAGCATGAAAATTCGGAGCCACCAGGTCCAGATTCCCATGTAACCGACAGAAAAATGTAAATAAACCGATAGAAAAAGGCCTTCCATTTCTATCTGTTCATTTAAATTGAAATCCACATAATAATCTCAAATTTAACTTGAGCCATTTATATTGCACAAATGCAATGAAGAGATCATATTACACAAGGCACACATGGCTGAATTATTCAAATGACAAGTGTAAAACAATCAAATCCATGTTTATAAATTATCAAGTTCAAAAATGACACCAACAGTTAGAAATATCATAAGTAAATTGGCACAAACCAACTTTGCCTCAAAATGGTAACAATCTACTCTAATTTATAAAAAATATTGAATCTTCATGCCACTGTGTAGCACCCGGTTTTAAGAACAAAACCAGATACGCATCATATGTGAGCCTAGAAACTCAAATCTCACATATAGCTACAAATAAGGGTAATATCAAAAGACAATGCTCAATATATAACGTACTTAGTATAAAGGATATAATCTTAAACAGCAAACAGCGGAAAGACAACTACGATCTTCAGGTGAAGACTCTAATCCACAGGGACAACTGTCTAGTTGATCACAAGCCTAACTCCTCCAGACTAGCAATCTGGTACCTATCCGGGATTTTTTCAAATATGTGAAAAATAAAGCAAGCGTAAGTACATGTCGTACTTAACAAATATAATATGGAGTTCATGAGGCTCAAAAGGCTGACACTGGTTTAACTTCAATTAGCTTTTAATGAGCCATGTTTTAGCAATTGGGTGGCAACAAGTTTATTCACAAGCCCATATAAACACATGATCAGGTAAACATGAATAATGAATAGCATAAACAGTAATCATTAGTGAGCATTTTATCATCAGTATCATCAGTGTTCATCATCTATTCTGTAAGGGTCCAAGGCTGCTCATGACGGTGAGCACTCCTGATATACCAATTTTACACTCTGCAGAGGTTGTACACTTTTACTGTGAGTCATGATTTACCCTTTTGCCTGAGGCGGCCAACGTCTTGACTAACTACCAAGGAAGATCGGCAGGGTTCACTACGAAGCCTTTCAAAGGTTCGTCTAACAAGTTAGGGCCGCTAAGGTTTCTCCATCAATAAGCATGAACCCTCCTCTAAGGAGTAACTAACAAAATACTAAGAAACCAAAGTGCACCCTCTTGGCAGGCCGAGATCATACCTGTCGAAGACCCTCTTGCGCCATAAAGCTAACCACTAGCAACCTAGAAAAGGTCCTCGTACTGAGCTAAAGCCAGAGCCATGTAGCCCACACAGTTGTACTATAAGTTTTGGATGATCACTTACAGTTAAGTCATTAGGGAGATGAATCTAGAGCACCATAAAAACAGCCCAACGCTCTAGCCTCCTTGTTCCATGTTGCTAAAAAAATATCTTTTAATGTTTATTGCATATACCATTAGTTGTGTGGGCTACATGGCTGTAGTTGAGCACTAGCATCATGCTACCCAATGTATTACCCCATAGGTATCAAGGCACAAGGTACAAAGTACTAGAAAATGCTTAGGGGTTATCAATGTAGACACATGCATCATGAATTAAATGATTAAAGGTGTATAGGACAACAAGTACGATCCCATGCTATACTTACCTTAAACTTAGATCCTTCTTCTATTGAATTGTAACCTCCAAAGGACATCTTCTGGAAAACCAACTTCTTTTATATCACCAACGCAAAGCTCACCGACTAGATATAATCAAAAAGCACCACACAAGCATTCATGCAATCATACACGAAGCAAACAATAGATCTAAATTAGAACAGTACATCAAACATAAAATCAAGGTGAAAAGTTTGTAAAACAAATCTATGTCTCGCTACGAACACACATACGCGAAAAGCACTCTAATCGAAGATATAACGAAAAAGTTATGAATTAAACAAGATTTCTTTTAATAAAATAATAGATTAAATCTAACCTCAAATTTCAAAACTTGAAAATATATTTAATAGTAGGATGAACATAGAGATTACTGAATTACAAATCTAACACAACTTGAATGGATCAAAACGGAATTAAAACGAAGATTTTATGGCCTAAATAAGACTAGTGGCAAAACTGTAAATAGATGAAAGCGTATTTTGGATCTAATCGAAGAAACTATATTTTTAAAAGAAGAAAACATATTTTGAATCTAACAGAGGGATTTTACGCTTTCTAAAAGAGAAAACGTATTCTGAATATACTAAAAAGAAACTACGTTTTCGGAATAGGAAAACGTATTCTAGAAGTGCGCTATGGACTGCATGTTATATTATGCAAAACTATAGGGGCGCTTTTGCAAATAAACCTGGCGAAGGGGTACGGGCGATCTTGGACCGTTGGATTGAATCTGGATGGCCCAGATTAGAAAAGAGGGAGAGAGAGAGAGAGTTACCGGCCGGAGAAGAAAACCAGCGCGGCGAGCTCCATTACCGACGGCGAGAAGCTCCTCAGAGCGCTAGGTTTGGGCCCTTGAGGCCACGGTTTGACGAGCCGAGAGCACAGGGAATAAGAGGAGAAGGCGACGAACTCACCTAGGGCCTTCCTGCCATCGATGGCGGGTCTACAGCGTCGGGCAGCGCAGCGGCGACGACGACGGCGAGAGAAGGAGGAGAAAAATCTAATTGACTACATGAGGGATTTTCCAAACTAGGGGCTCCACTTACGGTAGTTTTGGTGTGCTTTGCCCAAGGAGTTGGTACGTATTTATAGGGAAAAAAACTATTCACATCTACATCAACTAGCAATATGATACTAATGGACCTAAATAATCATTAAAGCCCATTAGTAAATAAATGCATCGGCCTTTGAGATTTATTAGGATTATTGCACATGGGCTTTGAGAGATGGTTGAAAAATGAGATATATTATTTATTTTCAGAATTAATTAATTTCGCAAATAAAATAATTTTAGAAAATTTTAGAATTAATATTTAAGCCACGAAAAATACTCCGAGACCTCCAAAAATTTGGGAAAATTTTCTAGAGACACTCTGGAACATGATGAACCCCAATAAAGTATTTGGAGCACATGAAAAGATTATTGGGAACTCGGAACATAAAGATTTAGGCGAAGGAAGTAGGATTTAAATTCCAGAAAGAAACTAGAAAATTTCTAGAGATAGATATTCGTCTTCTAAACGTATTTAAGAAGAACATAATTTGCACATAGAAACACAAGGTGCGACCGGCATGAATGCAACAAACACGTTTCTACCTTAAGATAAATTTTAATCTAATGAAAATTTAGTGTTTCCTCATATTTTCATGAGCATAAAAATACAAAATTAAATCATTTTAGTTCTATTTCAAGAGAAGCAAATTTTAGGATGTTACACACTGATTTAGCCTATCTTGCATAGAGCATCTTTGCAAGGTTCATCTTTGTTTGATATAATAACCTGCAGAAGTATAAAGAAGACTATATTCAAGTAATAACACTTGCTGTCATTTCAGTGTGATGGTTAGTTTGTAATTTGCTTCTGCATTCATACACACTACATTATTAGGATCTAGTACCTTGAGAGGTCGCATCTATGAGGCTGCCATCACCATAACCAGCTTCAGATTGGTCTGCTCACATCTCTAGTCCTTGAAGCGATGCTGCCAGGCGCCAGCCATAGACATGATGACGCCGAACCCTAGCAGGAAATAGGAGAGCCATGAGATGGCAAAGTGGATGACGCAGAGGGAGAGATAGGGGAGGGTAGACGAAGGAGTACCCAGATCCGCCACAGTAGCACCAAAACGAGGTGGAGACTAAGCAAGGGAGCCGGATCTGCCGCTGACCTTCATCCACAGCCCTAGGCTCGCCCCTAGGAACCGAGCGCCGCCACCGTAGCCTCGCCCCTAGGAACCTCGCGCCGCCACTTGGGGCAGGGGAGGGAATGACGTCGCCATTTGGCGGCCACGCACCGCCACTGCTTGAGGGCCGGGGATGGGGTGCCACCGCTGCTTGAGGGCCGGCGAATGGGGCGCCGCTGCCGCTTGAGGGCTAGAGGAGGGGCCTCCACCGCCGCTTGAGGGCAGCATCCCTAGCCTCGCTCTTGGGGATTCCGCGCCGCTGCTTGAAGGCCGCGTGCGCCGCTGCTTAGGTATCAGAGGGGGAGGTTGGCGACGTCTGAGAGCACAAAGACCTGAGCTAGGGTTTCCTACTTTTATGTGTATGCGGGCACATCGTGCCTACTTTTGGGCCGGCTGAAAGGCCAGCGCGCCCAGGCCCAGGTTGGCTATCGATCTGGATTCTAGGCGCATGTCAAATGAGATTTCCCTGTCGGTGCTATGATAGACCGACAGAAAAATATAGCAACACACAGGATAATTGTAATTTTTCTGTCAATTTTCGTATTTCTTTGTGTGTTCTATCATAACCGCCAGGATAATTGCAGTTTTTCTATAGTGTAATAATATTGTTTTATAAAACATATATTGCTTAAAATTGAATTACTAATATACATATACATATGATACAATGTTTTAATCAAAATGTTTAAAATTTTTAAGATCACAACTTTATTAAGTTGATGAACAAATATATTTA
Organism: Miscanthus lutarioriparius; assembly: GCA_904845875.1. Taxonomy (NCBI): domain Eukaryota; kingdom Viridiplantae; phylum Streptophyta; class Magnoliopsida; order Poales; family Poaceae; genus Miscanthus; species Miscanthus lutarioriparius. The sequence continues at coordinate 12,738,863 of CAJGYO010000010.1, forward strand.
GGAGTTGGTCCAAATCTTCAAGGTGCCAATTAGGAAAACCAAATCTTATCTTAAAGCAGATGGGGTTAAATTTTATTAAGTTTTACTGATATGAGGCTGCCAGCGTCCGGTCACATTTTCGCCGCTCTGGAACCTCTCTGTCCTCGACCGGACTCTGTTGTCCTACGTCCGATCGATCTGCCGCCAGCGTCCGGTCGCCTGTCTGCCGATAAGCGGTGGTCTAATCAACCTAAGCACTTCGCAAATCACCTACGCTAATCAACTAATGAAACACTAAGCACTATGCAAGTGGAGATCACTAAAATGGTGTATCAACACCATAGATATGTTTCCTCAGCTCCACGCTACTCAAATGGCCGGTTGAGGGTTGTATTTATAAGCCCCACAGAGAAAGTAGCCGTTGGGGATGAAATCCCGCTTTTCTGCTACTGACCGGACGTTGAACTCGTCCTGACCGGACGCGTCCGGTCGCCCCCCCGTTGGAGCCGCGATCAACTGATCGGACGCTGCCAGCGTCCGGTCACATGCCACCGGACGCGTCCGGTCGCATTTTCGTCGCTATGGAACCTCTCTGTACTCGACCGGACTCTGCTGTCCTACGTCCGATTGATCTGCCGCCAGCGTCCGGTCGCCTGTCGCCGAGCCACCGGTCCAGCGTCCGGTCGCGCTTCCAGCGTCCGGTCCAGCGTCTGGTCGCCTCTGCGAGCTCGTTTCTTCGCGATCTTGCGTACGGCTTGGTTCCTATCTTCATGTTTGGACTTTGCTTGATATTTTGGGTCGTTTCTTGTGCTCCTAAGGTCTTGCTTATGGTGTTGATCATCGGATCAACACGTCGCATTCGTCCAAGTCACGTGTTGCACCCTATTGAACTATAAAACAAACACTTGCAAATTCATTAGTCCAATTTAGTTGTATTGGTCATCAAACACCGAAATCCAAAGTAAATGGGCCTAGGGTCCATTTTCCTTACACAATTAACTAACATATAGTTGGGTTCTGGAAAAGATACTTTTGAACTGCCAACTACAGCTAGTTGCTTACAGAAAATTACGCTACTTATTAACTAATGAGAAGAATGTTATGATACTGCGAGCAGGTTACCAAATTTTAGAGGTTGATGGTTCAGAGGAGATGTACGATAGGATCATATTAGGTATTAATGCACAGGATGCAGTAAAAGTACTAGGTGCTGAAGCAACACATGAGGAACTGAAGACTCTGGGAGCTTTCCAGTATATGCGCAGGTAACACATACACTATACACTATATATTGTGTTGTTCCTCATTTACATGATCTGATACAATAATTTTCAATTCTTGTATTTTTTTTCTTTGCAGTAACGTGTACGTCCACTGTGATGAAAGTTTGATGCCACATAATTCCTCCGCATGGAGCGCTAGGAACTTCTTGGGGACAACAAGCAGTGGTGTCTGTGTTACCTCCTGGCTAAATATACTTCAGGTGACTTTAGATTTACTATGTTTTTTGTGCATGATGGTTGATGAACGAATATATTTATAATATATTTTACACAATATGGAAGTGTTAACTTGGAACTTTCTCCTACATTTGAATTGCTAGAACATTGAATCTGCCGGGCCTTTACTTGTGACACTGAACCCTCCTCGTGTTCCCAATCATGTATTGCTTAAATGGCATACCAAACACCCAATTCCTTCCATTGCAGCTGCAAAGGCTAACCATGAGCTCAAGAACATCCAAGGAAAGAGGGGAATTTGGTTCTGTGGCACATGTCAAGGTGACCACTTTTGTTTGATATCAACCTGGATGCAATTTAACTAATTAAAATATAAGTAAGACTGAAATGTTGCACGTTTTTTGAAGAACAGGCTACGGATACCATGAGGACAGTGTTAAGGTATTCCATGTGAACTTGAACTTTTTAGGTTTCATCACTAAGGTGCTGAATATTAGGCAGATATTTATGGGAGTGCATTCTGTTTATGGCAAACTGAATTAACTCAGGCTGGGAAAGCAGCAGCTTCAGGATTGCTTGGAATGAAATGTGACCTTTTGGTTAACCCAAAACCGATGGTCCCATCATGGACTGAGGCTGTCGCACGTTATTTGGTAGCAAGAAATTTAGACCAATACACATCTATTGGTAACTTCTGGTGAGGCTAGTGCAAATCCTTACACAGCACAGTCTCTCTAGTCAAGATTTTCACATCACTTTTGTGCACAGCATGCTCGAGGAAGGAGGCACTACGTTTAGCTTTGGTAAAGCATGTGAGAAATGCGATATAAAATCTGTGATACGATTTCATGATCGCCAGTTCTATTGGAAGGTTCTCTTCTCTCTTTCCTGTTTTATTCGAAGTTTTTTTTTTTTTTGACCTTCCAAACTACATTCTGGTTTCTTCTTCACATCTCATGTGAGATACATCTTTACTGTGCCTCATGTTTTGATTAGGCCGCAACAGAAGGAGACCTTGGTTTTGCATCTGCCTACATCCATGGCTATATCTCATTTGTTGATCACCGGAATGGCCTTGTGAACCTTGTACGGGTAAGACAAGTGTCTGGCCGATTGGTTTTTTACATATTTATAAAATCCAGTGAAGTTAGGACACTATAGGAAAGCAAGTTCAAGATAATCCTTCTAACACAATTGATTCAATTCTTGTCTAATCTTTTCCAATATGTTAGTGGGAAAATGGTGCGCATGCCTTTGAATACATTAAAACTTGGATGCTGAAAACAAAGTTTTATTCTCGTAATAGAAAAGGGGAAACCTTTTTTTTTTAATAATTATGTTAGTTGGAAAATTCTTAATAAAAACTTGAATTGTCATAGGCAAGTTTGATTGTTTAGTTACATGGATTCATATATCTACTCTGTTTCTGTTTGCTGACTAAATCTATGAGCCATATTGGTACAGATTATATTGGCTACTAGATGTGAACGCAAGAGGTTATACAGCACTGATAAGACAAGGTATCTCATCTTAATTCTAAGAAAAACATCTGAACAGTTCATCAATATGAAGGATCGTATATGAATATGCTATTGCTGAACTTGTTCAAATGTGCCCTGCAGCGGTTATACAATTAAGGCCTGGTGGGCACCGTTGCTTGGAATTAGTGGTGGAGTTGGATTTGCAAAATATTTTCTGCGTCATGCCTGGCGGAAGAATAGTGTATCCAAAGCTCCTAAAAATATATCTGAACACTATGATCTGGTTAGTGAGCTTTGTTTATATTTTTAAGAATAAAAAAAATAACTAACTGCTCGAAGTTTACAACTATTCTCCCTCCATCCATATGCTGGAAATCATTCACTTCCATTGTGTTGAACTGAGTAAGTGGTGACAGATTTATTTCAATGTGAAATATTTTTGTGCAGAGTATTCTAGCTTCTGGTATTTTCAAGGTTTGCAAAATCTCATGATTTGATTTCCACATTGTAAATTATGTAGCTTTGTTCTCGAACAAGAATATTATGTAGTATATCTACTCTTGTGAGTAATACTCCTCTTGAGATTGCTCAATGACCTCTATATATTGGTTCTAATGGTAGGCGGAGGACGAGAGCTTAGAAGCAGCCCAGCTACGTACGCTTGACAGTCTCATCAATAAGGTAACAAAATCATAACATGCATTAATTGTGCTTTGTTTGAACTCTCTTAGATCATAAATCTCACCTGATCTTGGGACAACCCCAATATATGCATTACCTTATTAATTACTAGTAGCTTGCATATAAAAGTCCACATGACCTTATATATATGATGTCCTGTTGTTGCAATGAATCCATTTAACTGAAGGCTAAGGTGGAGTCAGGTCATCATGTTCTTGACATTGGTTGTGGTTGGGGCACTTTAGCAATACGGTTTGTGAAGAAAACTGGTTACAAGTTCACAGGAATTACATTATCCGAGGAGCAACTGAAATACGCCAAGAGAAAGGTGAAAGAATCTGGATTAGAGGTAAGTCATATTTCTTTTCTTGATAGTAGTGGCCCGAGATTGTCTTTTAGAAATATTAGCCAGCATTGGAAATTTAAAAAGCATGACTACAAATATCTATTGTATATGCAGGACCGCATAACTCTCCTGCTTTGTGATTACCGTCAAATACCGAATGGCCAAAAGTTTGATAGGATTATAAGTTGGTGAGTGATACTGCTGAAGTGATCATAGAAATGATAGCTTAGCTGCTACTCTGATAACTATGTTCTCCTTGCTCATTTAGTGAGATGCTTCAACACGTTGGCCATGAGTACTACGAAGATTTTTTTGCCTCCTGCGAGTATCATTTGGCAGAACACGGCATATTTGTCCTCCAGGTTGATCATTACCAATATTTATTTATCTTATACACCATTGTATGATTGGGGATAACTTTAGTCTTCAACAAACTATTTTTTCTGAAAATTAAATTTATATGCACACAGACCATTGCGCTCGTAGAGGAAATGTACGACAAAATGAGGTTGCGGCCTGAGTTTGTAAAGACATATATCTTCCCCGGTGGCTGCCTACCTTCTCTAGGCCGGATTGTGTCTGCCATGACAAATGCATCAAGGCTCAAGTATGTACTCAACTATATTTCATAGCCATCGTTTAACAAATTCATCTGTGGATTATCATGCGTACTTCTATATTGTTGATGAGTACTCCTGTGTGCAGCATTCAACACCTTGAGAATATTGGTGACCACTACTACACGACTCTAATGAACTGGAGGGACAACTTCGCGGCAAACAGAGAGTAAATTCAATACTACCTCAAACTCAAGTTTAGTTGCAGGTGCTTATTTATTTATATTACTTAGTACTAGATTCCCCTTATTTGTTTTGATATTTCGCAGAAAAGCTTCTGCCCTAGGATTTGACGAAAAATTCATCTGTATTTGGGAGTACTATTTAGGTTATTGTGCGGCTTTGTTCAAATCGCGCATTACTATAGATTACCAGGTACGCGCTTACTATCGACACTATATGGTTAAACAATGGTAATTAACTTCAGTTATGTGGTAACTATGGGTTGATTTTTGTTTATATGCTATGCAGATAGTGTTTGCTCGGCCAGGCGATTCAAAGCTACCAAGCTATGTCGCCATTGCATAAATAGAGGATGTTGTGTTTATGTTTCACAATATGTTTTAGGTCGAGATAATATTGTGTTATATGTGTCGGATACCATAAAAAGGGGTACCCCAAGCAAGAACCGAAAAGATTGCTTAAACCTTGCAAATATCAGATCCAAACAACAACCACGAGGTCTCGGCTGATTCTCCGATTCGCCCGAGGCCCGTCCCGCAAAGGCCTCGGACGAAAGGCCAACTCTCCGCCTTGCCGAGGCCATCTCGCCGAGGCCCTCTCGCCGAGGCCCCGCCCCACACGGCCTCAGACAGGTTACCGATTCTCCGACTCGCTCGAGGCCGGCTCGGCAGCAACCTCGTCGCCTCCATCTCGACCGACTTCTCTGACAAAACGTCACGCGTCCAACCACTCCCGCAACGTCAGCCCCACGTCGACGTAGTGTAGCAGAGTGGCCGACGGAACAGGAGATAGGACTGAGCAGGGGTTACCAGACACTGTGCTCAGCACTGCTCCCATGACTGGCGCCCGTACAGCACTGTGCTACCTAATTCCTGCTCCAGGAACAGCGCGGCGTGGGGAGTTTAGGTCAGGTATGGGTCACTATAGCCTCGGAATCAGTGCATAGGACCAACTGCTCCCTCCAAGGCCTCGACAATCCACTTCAGGGCCTCGGCAACTTCGGGACTCGCGCCCGTCGAGCCCCCTGCGATGGCTCGGCCTCGGCACCAACTGAGCCTCGGCTCTTTACACTGTCAACGCACAGTGACCAGCACATCGTCGGCCATACCCTGCGCCAAGCTATCACTGGAGCTCCCACGTCGTACAAGATCAGGTGTGACCGGCGTGTTGCTCCAGTACATCAAGGACGACCACTCCGTTGACCATACCGCCACAGTAGTAAGCTACAGGGCTCAGACATGCCACCTCCGCTTACAAGACGCTGCATAAGCGAACACATGTATCACCCCGGTCCCCCCTTCAACTATAAAAGGAGAGACCGGGGCCGTTTCTAAGCGAGGGTCAGGCGCTGTCGGGAAGATCGCACAGGAAGATAGACGAACACTCGCATAGGCTCACGTAGACTCAGACCCATGCTTCCCCGCTGCCTGAGAGCAACGTCTCAAGCAGCCCGCACCGCTCCACGCAGAGACCTGGGACTAGCTCCCTCTCTCGCCCAGCTTGTAACCCCCTACTACAAGCACTTCGGTGCAAGGAATACAAGATCGATCTCTCAGACTGAACGTAGGGCACCGATTGCCTGAACCAGTATAAACCTTGTGTCTCTTTGCATCACCATCCGGGATTAGGGGCATGTAGTTCACATTCACTAGTTGGTTGAGGACCCTCCGGTCCGAAACACCGACAGTTGGCGCGCCAGGTAGGGGCCATACTGCGTCTTAGCTTAATCGTCCCAACAAGTTCCGGATGGCAGACCCCATACGACCACTACGTCTCAGCACGGTGATCTGGTTTGGGAGCCTAGAGTTCATGTCTCTAGGATATGAGTACGATATGGTACTCCTTACCCCCAGAGCCCCACCGGCCGACAACGGCGTCACGCACCCGTAGCCTAGGCGCGGGCGGCGCCCGGACCGCCGCTCTCGTCGCGCTCGCCAGGCGCAACGCGGGTGGGACCACCCCGACACCGCGCAAGTTCAGGGCGACGATCCGCGCTCCGCCTGTATCCCATGCCCGGCTGTTGGCACAGAGTCCCTGGCTGGGTACCTGTATAGCTTAAGCCTGGGCAAGAGAAAGACGTCGGTGGCACGCAGCGATGCCCCGTCATCAAGCTCTGCCCCGCCACCTCCTGAGGAGCCGAGTTCTTTCATCACCCCATTCGACATGTACTGCTATGTCACTATGCCATTCGGTCTCAGAAACGCAAGGGCCACGTACCAGCGGTGCACCACCCAGGTCTTTGGCGAGCACATCGGGCGAACCATCGAGGCCAGCGTGGACGACATCGAGGACAAGTCCAGGAAGGCCAGTGACCTCGACGACGACTTAGAAGTTGGTGGCCTGCCCAAGTACTAAAGCCCAGGACCTACAAGCTAGCCTACGAGAAGGGCAAAATCCTCACCAACACTTGGAACATAGAACAGATACGTCGCTTCTACCCTTAAATTCCCAAGTGTCATACAATTTTCCTCGAAATACAATAAAGAAACGTTCTTTAATTGTTCTAAATTTTCGAGGAACCCCTCGAGCCCATCGGTACGGGTTCGGCGTTACGATAATCGCTTAGGGGAGACTCAACTCTGCCTCTGCAGAACCGAGCCTCCCTCGGGGCTAGGAGGGACCCCCCAATCCCAAACTCATCACGAACTCGACAAATCGATTGCAAAAACCTAAGGACCGAAAGTTCACCTCGAGGCCAAAAGGCCGGCCGAAGTCGCGAGACAGCCTCGCCTCTGGGCTACGGCAACTCCTCACCACCTTTCGCCCGAGGGGCAGCTTAGGCTCCAAGGAAGTTTTTGCAAAGGACTTGTCTAAAAACGAGACAGGGGGACACCGTTTTTAGTCGTCTTTTCAAAAAAAATCCTACGCCAAACTCTCTCACGTACTCTGACAAATCAATTGTAAAAAAAACTAAGGACCGAAAGTATGCCTCGAGGCCAAAAGGCCGGCCGAGCCACGAGACTGCCTACGCCTCTAGGCTACGGCAACTCCCTCGCCACCTTTCGCCAGAGGGGCAGCTTGGGCTTCGAGGAAGTTTTTTACAAGTGATATGTTCAGAAATAGAGCAGAGGGCAGGGGATGGGAAACATAATAGAAAAAGATTAAAAAACATATATACACAAGTACTAAAAAGGCCTCGACGGCCACAAACGTTATGGTACAATGATGTACGTCCTAATCTATTACATGACCCCTTTGGCCCAGGTCAGAATACGGGGTCGCCAACATCGACGGACGGCGTAGGAGGAGCTACCTCCTCTTTGAACAGCCGGGCCAGCGCCGTGCCAGGGGCTTCAGCCGCCTCCTCCTCGGCCTTCTCATTGTCCTCTGCCACGACGTAAATCGTGTCCGAGACCGGCAGGGAGGTCTCTGAATAGGATCCCACCGTAGGGAGGCATCGAGCCCCCGAGGCCAATCGAACGGCCCTGGGACCCACTGGAGAAGCCCTCTGGTGCCTTTGGAGTGTGTCTCTGGACCGCTAGCCGACCCCTATCGAATGGGGCATGGGCCTCCACTTGGACTTACCCGATAAAAGCTCACCGGAAGTGCCACCGCTCGCGCCCACCGAGGGTAGCCTGACATATTCCACCCCTCCTTCCAAACGAAAAGGATGCACGAGGGTCGCACAAAAAGCTAGGGAAACTCCTAATCGCCCTCTCGCTCCATGCAGAGGCTCGAGGGCTCTTCCTGTAACCTTGCCGAGACCCAGCGACCCAGGCTCGCACGCGAGGGCTCGGCAAACAACCCCTCCTTCTGAACAAAAAGGATGCGCGAGGGTCGCACAAAAAGCCAGGGGAACTCCTGATCGCCCTCTCGCTCCGTGCAGAGGCTCGGGGGCAAACAACATCGACCTGAACTCGCACTCAGGGGCCCGACAAACGCGATGAAACTCCTTACTTGACAGAGAAAAAGCCCCTGGAGGAGTAAATCCACTCCTCCAGGGCCTCGGGGGCTACACCCGGCGGGTGCGCTCGCACGCACCCCCCGGAACCATGAGTACAAAACACAATCCCGACGGGAGCTGCTGCAAGCCAAAATATCGACAAAACCTCAGGGAGAGTGCTCGCACTGACCCCGAGGCTCGGGGGGCTACTGTCGGATACCATAAAAAGGGGTACCCCAAGCAAGAACCGAAAAGATTGCTTAAACCTTGCAAATATCAGAGCCAAACAACAACCACGAGGTCACGGCTGATTCTCCAATTCGCCCGAGGCCCATCCCGCAAAGGCCTCGGATGAAAGGCCAACTCTCCGCCTTGCCAAGGCCCTCTCACCGAGGCCATCTCGCCGAGGCCCCGCCCCGCACGGCCTCAGACGGGTTACCGATTCTCTGACTCGCTCGAGGCCGGCTCGGCAACAACCTCGTCGCCTCCATCTCGACCGACTTCTCTGACAAAACGTCACGCGTCCAACCACTCCCGCAACGTCAGCCCAACGTCGACGTAGTGCAGCAGAGTGGCAATACGAAACAGAGAGAGGGGCTGAAAGGGGTACCGGACACTGCGTGCTCAAGATCGCTTCCCATGATCGGCGCCTGTACAACACTCAGGCTACCTAATTCTGCTCCAGAACAAAGGCGTGGGGAGTTTAGGTCGTCACGGGTCACTATAGCCTCGGAATCAGCAGCATAGGACCAATCGCTCCCTCTAAGGCCTCGACAATCCACTTCAGGGGCCTCGGCAACCTCGGGACTCAAGCCGCCGAGCCCCCTCATGATGGCTCGGCCTCGACCAATCGAGCCTCGGCTCTTTGCCTCATCAACGACAAATGCGACCAAGATGTCGTCGGCCATGCCTCTGCGCCAAGCTATCACCGAGCTCCCACGCCATACAAGATCGTGTGACCGGCGTGTTGCTCCAAAGACATCAAGGACGACCACTCGCTGACCATACCGCCACAAAGAGTAAGCTACGTGGCTCGAGACACGCCACCTCCGCTTACAAGACGCTGCATAAGCGAACACATGTATCACCCCGTCCCCCTTCAACTATAAAAGGAGAGACCGGGGCCATTTCTAAGCGAGGGTCAGGCGCTCTCGGGAAGATCGCACAGGAAGATAGACGAACACTCGCATAGGCTCACGTAGACTCAGACCCACGCTTTCCCGCTGCCTGAGAGCAACGTCTCAAGTAGCCCGCACCGCTCCACGCAGAGACCGGGACTAGCTCCTCTCTCCCAGCTTGTAACCCCTACTACAAGCACTTGATGCAAGGAATACAAGATCGATCTCTCGACCGGGACGAGGGCACCGATTGCCTGAACCAGTAAAAACCTTGTGTCTCTTTGCATCACCATCCGGGATTAGGGGCACGCAGTTCACATTCACTAGTTGGTTGAGGACCCCTCGGTCCGAAACACCGACAATATGTGTCTGTGTGAGCTTTATTCAGTCATGTACTTGTGTGTTGGAGAGCAGGTCAGCAGCTGCATGCGTGAGATAGTTTGATTAGAGGCACGCAAGATGCATGCTAGAAGTCCATGCAGGTGAATGTTGTGGCTCGGAGGCGTGGCCTAGTACTTGATGTCAAGGGAAGTACCTAGCTCTTTGCATGTGTGTTAGTGGTGCTTTAATTTGCCTTAGATTGGTGCTCCACGTAATGGGCCTGTTCGCTGGTTGGTTTCTGGGCTGGTTTAGACTGGCTGGTGCTGGTTTGTTGTGAGAGAAAAATACTGTTGGCTGGTTGGTTTGGGCTGGGTGAAACCAACAAACGAACAGGCTGATTGAGTTGACGACTTGTAATAATATTTTTTAAATATGTTGAAGTTTGTTATGTATGAAAGAGAAGAGGCACTAATGTGTGGCGTGCCAAAAAAAATCATTTGTCTGGATAACATGTTTCTAGACACTACTAGAGAAATGGGCTTTTGTTACAAACATCATACTAAGTCCAGCAATAAATGAACCAATGCACACAACCACACTTTATGTTAAAAGCTTGTAGTGATTCTCATGGTGAGTGAAGTTTGATAGTATTATTACCCTGTGTTTGTGTTTCAAACCGGATGTTGTAATGTTCGAAGTGAGTATTACTATGAGTTTGTGTTAGAAGCAGGGTTTTGTAACACAAACTTGGAGTAACATCTTAGAGTATTACTCCAGGTTTAGAATATGGTATACAGTGATGTATAAGGATAATCTAACATATTATTTAATCTGTAACAACAAGCACTACAACAAATCGCCTTCTCTGTTACGTATTTCTAGTGACAATGGAGCAACGCGCGCATCATTGATTTATGATGTTCTCTAGATTGTGTTGTAAAAAAGAACATGGGTTGTAATAACAATGAATAGGAAAAACTGTCATAGAAACGTCACTAATACCAAGGTAAAAACATTCCAAACCAATGCGCCAAGTGTTGCTAGGAAATATTACAGTCAAAACGGATATGACATCATCACTAAGAGATAGCCAATGGGTTCTGATGTATTATTTATTGAGTTAAATGCACTAGCGACCCTCAAACTTATAATGGTGTCACATAGGTCCACAAACTTTAAAAATGCATTTCTAGGTCCTAAACTTGTTAAGTGATGCACCTAGTGGCGGATGGCTCATTATGGCTAGGTAGGGCCTTTGCTACACCTTGATTTTAGTGCATCACTTTCTCTCCTCTTTTAAATTTTAGTTTTTTTCTAGTGTTTTTCCTATATCTTCACCATATATTGAGCCATGGAGCTCTATTGGTATATTTGTGCCACACCGTAATTTGTATTTGTCCTCCGCCACTGGATGCACCGTAGGTTCATGGCAGCCACATGGGCATCTTCTGCTTATGTGGCATGCCAATGTGGCATGTATATATTTTAATTTTAACCCTCTCATTTATTTTTTCTTTGAAACTAGACACTCCTTTTCCTTCCTCTCTTTTCTGCTTCTCCCGTCCTTGCTGCTGCAGAAGTTCGCGTGGCTCGCATGGTTCCTGGAGTTGCATTGTCGCTGCTCATAGTCTATTTTGAAGAGAAAAATAATTTTAAAGGGTTAAACGTAAGATTACATGCCACACTAGTATGCCTTGTCAGCAAAAAAAATGCCTATGTGGCTCGCATGAACACGCAGAGCAAGGATCCATAATAATGCATTTTCAAAGTTCATGGACCTATATGGCACGCCTTTGCAAGTTTAAGGGTCGCTGATGTATTTTACTCTTATTTATTTCCATAGCATCTTCTTTGGTCACATTTGACCACCCCAAAGTTCCTATTTTGATTAGTTAATAAGACAAATAGAGTAATGGTAGTATTTAGATTTTGCTCAATTTTCCGCCACGTTGGATGCATTTAGGAGTCACACTGCCAAATATTTGAAACAGTATGAAGTTCAAAATATAAAAACAATTTTCTTTTACCCTTTATTTTTACTTGGTCATATTGGTCTGTTCTCCTATTTTTTTGGGGCAAATTGGTCTGTTCTCCTCTGTTTTCTAGACCGGGCCCGTTTGTTATCGAGTCCGAGCCCATTTTTTTCATGCTCCTCTCACACATGCATCGTCGCTCTACTAGATTGGACTGAGGCCCATCTAGACAAGGGCTACTCTCCTTGATCAGACAGAGCCCGTTGGCCATTGCGAAGCATGCAACTGAGGCCGTCGAAGTTGGACCAGGCCTCGCCCAATACTAGCTGTGTCGTGCGCCCGGCCTGACCCGTCGAAGTTGCTCTCCCTGCTGGCTCCTCCGTGGTTGTGTGTAACGGCCCAATGGAGGACGGAGGCAGTAAGCTCACGCTAGATGTGGCCCACTACTCCACTTTCTGTTGAACGCAAAATATTGATTGAGGGAAAAACAAGCTCAGGTTTGGCCCAAATAATTCCATTTCCTTTTCTTTTCCACGATCTTTTTCTTTGCCAATGGCCGAAACAGCTGTTGTAACTGTATGAACATGCTACTTTACTTTACTTTACTCTTTATTTCATTCACCCAGTATTTCTCTAAAGTTAACTCAAATTTCCACAGCAATGCCCAGAGAATTCATTTGGTATCTTGTATTCTTTCGGTTGCCTAGCCAGAAGTTGTTTCTTCAGACAGTTTGGGTTGAATGGATGGATCAACTCTCATGGAAAGAGAATATATAGTGGGCCAGGCAGATGTGTTAGGCCATGCCCAACGCTCCACCCTGGCTGTATGCTCCGGTCTCCACGTCCGCACCAAGCCTCCGCATCAGCTCGAGCGTTGGCCTCGCAGTGTGTCAGAAGAGCTTGCAGAAGCTGCGACTACTTGGTCTGACTAAAGCACAGAGCCACCATTCCACGCGCGTTGTGAGCCACCGTACCGAAACGAGCATTGCAGCAAAATAGTACAGCCTTGCTCACGCGTTTGTCAGACCCACATGCATCTCCGGCAAGGATCAGAAAAGTGAAGTTTGCAATGCTATTAGCCGGCATTGGAAGATTAGTAAGATTAGTGTCCTCCGTGCCTGCGTGGGCAACGATGATAGCTGCCTCCGTTGGTGGTGCCCTTAGAGAAAACCTATGTAGTCACATGACATGCTGCTGAGACGGAGCTCGTTGTTATGCTTATCCCTGACATTATTTCTCTAAAAATGAAACATTTAGATAGACGCAAAAAAGGAAGCTTTCCACCTTGTTTAGTTCCCCCAAACTCTCAACTTTAGCACTATGCAAAAAGAAGATTCCCGTCACATCAAACTTGCGGTACATGTATGGAGTACTAAATGTAGATTAAATCAAAAACTAATTGTACAGTTTGGTTGAACTTTACGAGATGAATCTTTTGAGTCTAATTAGTCAATGTTTAGACAATAATTTACAAATACAAACTAAATTACTACAGTGTTTACCATCCCATCTGTAAATACCGATTCCGACCGAACTAAACGTGCCCCTCGTGGTGGTAGTGGAACGCCAGGGACATCACGCTGCATGGCATGTGCATGGCTATGAGCCTACGCCTACACCTACGCCATCACTCACCAACTGCAAAATAAATTCGGCATCTCATTGGATAGGTCATGCCATCGCTCCATTTATGCCTTATCCTGTTCATCGTCCTTATGGCGTACCCTGCCCTCTTATCAGAGGATGGCCCTTTTCTCATGAAATTTTAGGGCCTTTTTCTTGACGAACGGAATTACGATGGCTCGACACTAAGTCAGATTCTTATAGAACAGGGACATTTTTACTGTATGGGTGGCTGGGGTTGGAGGCGCCTCTATAGTGAACGTCTTTGGGCTCCAGCAGTCCAGCCGCCCCTACAGATGGCATAGTTGGGGCTGATCTGTAGGGGCGGCTCAATCACTAGCCGATTGAGCCGCCCCTGCAGTGCTCATTTGTAGGGGCGGTGCTGTTCGACTGTAGGGGCGACTGAATCACCAGCCGCCTCTACTAATGGCGCACGAATAAATAGCAGCCACCCCCGTCTTCCGCCTCGGGACACACTCTTCTAAAAAAGGTTGGGAGGCCTTAAGCTCCTCTTAAAAATTGCTCTACTAAGGGGGAGGTTTTGATCTCAAATTCTTTGGTGGAGAGGCTCTAAAAGGTAAAGAAATGCTTCTCCAACTCTTTATTCGAAGTTTAATTCGTTGGTTGGTGAGTAATTTGATTTTTGGTTTTCTCTCTCTTCCATGGAGCTTGAGCTAGTTATGAGTGAAATTGGACCCTAATTTTCACTATACTAGGGTAAATTAGGTAGGGAAGTAAGATTGTATTCTTTGTTACTTTATCTTTGTTGATTTCAGTGTAGTATTAGTGAAGTTTAGGGCTCTCGTGAGGAACGAAATTTTAGGGCCCTTCCCCCATTTAAAAAATTTAGGGCCCTTGGTTGGGTACTTAGGTTGCTCGGCATTTACACGTACGCCAAGGTGGCTACGACTTACTGTGACCACACTCCACACCACTGCACGCCCTTGTACCCTAGCTGATTTTTTTCGTGATCGCCAAAACTGTCTCATTAAAAAATTTTAAGCTCCTAAAACCTTGGGCCCAACCTTCGTGCCCCTTGTTTAAAAGACCGTTTATAAAATGATGAAAAAAATCACCTTCATGACCTTCAGCACCGATTTACAATTATCTTTGAGTTGCCATTTTTACCTCTCGCCAAGATATAACCTATAGCTAACCAACAAACAACGCGGAGCTTTGCGAAACGAGCGTCAGCTGCTTGGGATTCTTGTGGGAGAACCTGCTCACCCGAGTTCAAGTCCCCAACTGCTAGTTGGGTTTCTTGTGGTGGAACCTGTTCACCCGGGTTTAAGTCCCCGACTTGACACGGGTGTTCGTATTTTTCTGGATTTATTCTAGAATTTTAAGGCCCTATTCTTTCAGTGGTATGCGATGTGCCCGTTGACAGCGATGCACCAGTGGTGGCTTTGTCAATTTCGAGTTTTGCCGGTCCACCTCAGTTCTTTAGAGGTACTCATAGGAGTAGGGTGTATATGCGTGCATTCATAGGGGTGAGTGTGTGTTCGTGTATGTGAGCATTTGCGTCCGTAACAGTGTCTTGCAAAAAACACACGAAGCATTACTGCTTATGTGCATGCAGGTAGTGTTTGGCTTGAGGGATGGAATGGACCCAGGTGGGATATATCACTTATTTGGTGTTTGGTTCGGAGTTACCTAAAGATGTGCATGCAGCCCGTGGGCCAAAGGCCCGGCCCAAAGCACAGTTATTGGGCCCGACCCGAGCACGGCACGGCCCGAACCCTAACCGGGCCGTGCTGCCCCCAGCCCGTGTGCAGGCCGGGCTTGGGCTGAGGCCTCGGCCCGCCGGGCGGCACGGCACGGCCTGTTTTACAACGGCCGGCCCGGTGGAGGCCCGTTTTAATTTATTGAGCTAGTCGTACTATTTTTGTTTCTAGGGTTTTATCTCACGAGGTGTGAGTTTTACCTAGAATGGTTTTTAATGAGGCGGCATTGCATAAAAAGCTCAAATATTTTGTCATCTGGTGTTTCTGTGATTGTTAAATATGAATATGTGAACTCGTGATTGTGCTTTGTTAAATATGGTGTTTATTGTAAGCGTGCATATGGGTCGCCCGATGGACCATGGGCAATGGGCTCAACGGGCTGGCACGGCCCGATATTCGCCCACGGACTGCGCTCGGGCCGTCCGACAGCACGGTGGATCTGTTCAGAGACGGCCCGGTGGCCCGGCGGGCCAAACGGGCCCGAGCCCGATCGGGCCGCCGCGGCGCCCGGGCTTTCGGCCGCTGCCGTGCACGCGGCTTGCCCGTTGCTCATCTTTAGAGTTACCGAGTCAATAACATCCCACTTCGAATTTCCCACAAGATCCGGGCTCACTCGCCCGCAAAGAAATTTGGCGAACGGGTCATCCCCGTGGACGAGCGCCACGCGTGCATGCGAGAAGCACCAGGAAGAAGAGGAGCTCGGGTTATTCGGCTGTCAGACTTGAGGAAGAAGGCGAGCTTGCCGTCGGAGGTTAGGCACGGAGATGAGCTATACACGCGTGTGAGGGAGAAGAGGAGGAAGAAGAGGAGCCACGCGGGGCGAACTCCAGCGAGCTACAGCCTCACTGGAGACGGACGAGCTCCGCCACTGCCACCACGTGGGTGACCTCTGGCACTACCGCCTTGTAGGCGAGCGTGCGGGCGAGCTTTGCCCCGTCGCCTCACGTAGGAGTGGCGAGCGCACCGGGGAAGGAGACGGAGGACGAAAGACATAAGGAAGGAGCGCCGTGTGGGTTGAGGGTGAAAGGGACAGGGAAGATTAAGAATAGAAACTAACAAATGGGTCCCACATGTTAGTAGTTGATTCCATTTTTGATGTCTCTGGACCAAACAGAAAATAGAGTTATCCCGTCCCATGAGCCAGAGACAAGATTGTCTCATTTCAACTTGACTCCTAACCAAACACTACCTAAGGTCACTAAGAATGCAGAAATTAGGATAGTTTCTATGTGCATTATTTGAACTGCCACGTCAATATTTCGATGATGTGGCAAGCTATTTATTGAAGAGAGAAGAAAAAAATTAAAGAAACTATTTCTTAGTTAGAAACCGGGTCTTCACACGTATTGATGCATGAAGAAACTGAGTGTATCACGATGGGGAGGGTCAATATCATTTCTACCTGTTCCTCAAGATCCTGTGCGCCCGACGAGATGGGGCCTCGCAGCAGCCGGCGCCATCGCACGGCCCAAGCCAGAGCTTGAGCTACGCGGAGCCCGAACAGGACGGCACGCACGAGGCGAACGTGCGGCAGCCTAGAACTGGAAGCCGCAGTAAACAACGACGAGGATGTTCCATGCGACGGAGAGCGTGTATTAGGACTGCCGGAGGTTGGTTGGGAGGGCGTCGACCCTCGCACCCCTCGTGGTGCCAACGGCGGCGGCGAAGGACCAGACCGTCCTGCGGACGCGCTCACGCGCACGGTGCAGTTCCGGAGGGATATCTCCAGCACCTCCAGATCACTGCCACAGTGCCACCGCTCCCAAGGAGACCTTCGTCAGCCGGTGTGCGGTGCCATAGGTGACCTCAAAGCCTGCCCGGTGGCAGCCGTAGCCAGTGCCGAATGTGTTAGGCACCTCCATGTCGCCATACAGGTACGTACGTACGTATGCGTCTAGTGCGTACACGGGGTATACATGTCCAAACGTGCCGCCCGGTCCGGCACGGGCACGGGCACGCCAAAGCACTGCACCATAGGGCACGGGCACGAAAGGCACGATTGTCTGGCCGTGCCGTGCCGTGCCACTCATCGTGCTGAGGCAAGGGCCCAGGCACGGCTCTCCTTGATGCGTGCCGTGCCGACACGACAGGGCCGACGTACCCGTGCCAACCCAAGCACGACAACCATGAACACCAAGCCATTCAATCGGTTCGACATTGAAAAATTAAAAAACACACACACCCAAGATTAAAAATCTTCAAAATCCATCACATGGTATATTCACATATTAACATCTCAATCACAAATCAACAGAAACTCGACGTGGGATTGGGGATTAGAGATTGGGGAATCACAAATCAACTCTCTGATAGATTCTGACCGTCGCCCCCTACCCGTGATGGCGCATGGCATTCTCACCGTCGCTCGGTGAGGGCACCAGTCCACCTGGAATGGGGGACGTAGAGGTCGGGGCGGCAGCATCAGGTGGCAGCTGGGGCGTGGCATCGGGCTTGGGCGGGACTGCGGGAGGGGAGCGCGTCGGAGGGAACGGGATGGGAGCAGATGGGAGAGGGAGCGCGACTGCGCGAGTCGGGTGGCGGCGGCTGGGGATGGGGAAGTCAGATATGTTTAGGGTTACAGAGAGATTTTATATTTGGCTATGGGCCTTAGCGGGCCAAGGATGTTATCGGGACATGTTTGTGCCGGCCCAGCGTGCCGGGGGTGCAGCCCAAGCACGGCACGCCTACGCAGGCCGGACCAGCACGGGCACGATTGAGTTCGTGCCGGACCGTGCTTGGGCCAGGCCTTAACAGGCCGTGCTCGTGCCCCCGTTAAGGCCTGGTCCATATGGACATCCATAGCACGGGGTAGCATAGCATGTACGCACGTGCAGTAGGTGCAGATGCAAGGCCGTGCCATGGATGGTGATTGGAGAGGGAGAGAGAGAGAGCAGACCAGCGTCAGGGATGTGGTCCGGCTCTAGACTTAGAAGTAGAAATATTGCACTGTGAAAGATAGTTTGTTATTGATATGCCGTCCTAAAGTATAGAAACCACATCTAGTTTATGCATTAAGAATGCCCTAACTAAGTAGTCACTTCAGTGAACTACGAAGGCACGGGTGTTTTCAGAAGTTGTCTAAGGTTCCTCTTGAACCTCGAACGTTCGTGGCTCAAGATAAGTGCCCTTCTTTTTCTCCCTAAGATCATTTTCAGCAAAAGGCTTAGAAAGTTGTTCTCCACAGGTGTTTTCATAAGTTGTCGAAGCTTCATGGCTCAAGACAAGTGCCTTTCCTTTTCTCCTAAGACTAAGACCAGGATTCGATCCAGGGACGTTTGATTCTTGAGGCTACGCGCCAAACCACAACAACGTACCGTTGAGTTTTTGTTATATTCAATTCAAGTCATGTAACCTCCTTTTAACCCTTATTATCAGCTCGACCATGCACAACTCCGTTCGTAAACTATCTTGGCTCGCGAAGCTATAATCATGTTTATTGCGAAGGACCATATAGTTAGTAGCGATGTGGCAAAGTTTGAAGCTACCAAAGACATTATAGGGGCCTAAGTCACAGTTGATAATGAAGCTTAGTACTTCCTTACGACTAAGGTTCTCAAAAAGTTCACTGGAGTGTTTCTCTAGCCACTTGAGTAGTCATTTTTAGGTGGGAAATGTCCATGGAGGGGGAGACGGGAGATCTGTGCGGGATGGGCCTCCTAGGGTGGGTTCCTCGAGGTGGTTAGGTCATTTCAAGCATTGATTGTACGTTAGGAATGGCTTCCTTGTACATACTCTTTTGAGAAGTATGGGGCGTCGGCGTGTGTTTGGAATTGCCCAGCTAGATATACATTGCGATCGCAGTAGTTTTGTTCTTATATCAGTACCTCTGATTTAATTTTCAAAACTGTTCAACTTTCGCTGCTTTTATAGAAATGACTTATCTTCTGCTATCTTTACTAAACTTGTTTTGTAAGAACTCTAATTTAGAAACTCTGTGATATATGAAATGGTTAAGAATGCTACAAGCTTTGTTAAGTTATTTATGATCTTGATGAAAACATGGATTTTTTAGTTGTCCCTCGGGGGTACTGCAACAAACTACGGAGAGTTTGACTTGTCTCTCGTCAGTTCATCCAAGTTCAGCGTCTGCCATGGCTGAATCTCTGAGAATCCTTGTTCTACAGGACGGCAGGGAGGAAGAGGGTGAGATGGGAACTAAACAATAGTTATTGTAGGGTTGGGCTTCTATTTGGGCCGACTAGTGTTACTGTTTCCACAGCCCACGTGAGTTCCCTTGTCGTGGAGGCAATCAGTGAGTTACGAACCCAAACGACGCTGCCGGCCACCGTGCACGAGTGCCGAGTGGAGAGGCTCGATCTGCCAGAATGTCGGTGCCGGACCTGCGATTTTCGGGCAACGTGTACGCCTGTGCGGCTGTAGCGCTGCAGGGTATGACAAGAAGCCTCGAGCACTTTGAATCGACGACCACAATTACTCTGACTAATAGTCCACTTCCACCCGATCAGGGTAGGGGTTGTGGTGCTTCCTGGTTGCTGGCTTCTTGCAATGCTGCTTATTCCTCGACAGTAAGTTGCTCAGACCTCGTTCTTAGGCTGTGTTTAGTTGTAGAAATTTGGATTTTGGGGCTACTGTAGTACGTTCATTTTTATTTGGTAAATAATGTTCAAACATGGACTAATTAGGCTCAAAACGTTCGTCTCGCAATTTCCCACCAAACTGTGCAATTAGTTTTTCTTTTCGTCTACATTTAATGCTCCATACACGGGCCGAAAACATTCGATGTGACAAGTACTGTAGCAACTTTTTGGAAGTTGGGGTCGAACTAAACAAGGGCTTAGTTTATTACTATATAATACACTAGTGCTATTTAATTCCTTTGTTCAGTGGCTCTATTTGTTTATTTGTGTTGAGACTTGCGGTCTCAGATAGTGTGGAGGAGGTAGAGGTCTCCGCCCGCTAAGCGCTGCCCTTAGGCGGAGGCTCGGGAAATAGGCACGACAAGTGGGTGTGTAGGGAAATGGCACGTAAAACTAGGGTTTCATTAATTCCTCTTCCAACCTCCCGTACTGTTACAAGTGTTCCCTATTTATATGGCTCAACTACCACTTTTACAGAGTTTACAATAGTACCCTTCAACTGCTACGGTACATTCTCGGAATATTCCACTACTCGCCTTTGCTCTCAGGGGTAATCTTGTCATGCCGCCCTCAGGTACTGGGCCTGCGCGATCAGCCGGCCCATCAGGCCTCAGGATTCGGCGATGGGCCTTTGGGCCTCCGCCGTCGGTCTCCGCCCCATCAGGCCTCAGGATTCGGTGAAGGGCCTTTAGGCCTCCGCCATCGGTCTTCGCCCCTGGGACGCCGAGGCCGCAGACCCCCGACGCCTAGTATTGCCGTCCTCCTGCTTGGGTCTCTGCCCCTACGAGCGGAGTCCGAACCGGCGCCCCCGCGCCGTCCACGAGCGCCTTCCTCTGGTTACCTGCACACACACGTAGGTAACGTTTGCACTTGATTAGCCTTGCAGCGGGGCGGCCTCCGCCCCCTCCGCCCGGAGATGCCTACGAGCTAACCGGGCGGAGGCTGCGCCAGGGTCACCGGCAGCGTCCTGCAAGCAGTCTGAGAAACCGTCATCTTTCTAGGTCTAGAGACGTGGTAGCTGGGCCTTTGCTTAGGTAGTTGGTCGGAGACGTCTCTGCGAACTGCTGGCCGCATAGGTCTCCACCACTCTCGGAGGCCATGTTACAATAGTTCCCCCATTTTGAGACCACAGTCTGCCCAAGCGTGTCGTGAGCTCAAAACACCCTAAGCAAGGACGTCCGTGGGGGCGGAGACTGCGCGTAGTCACGTCTTCGACCGATCCCCGCAGGTTCCCCCCTGACCCGCTCTGGCGTGGCCGCTGGTCTTGTCATAGTAGCCGTTAGGCTACAAAACTAGCCGTTGTCCTACGCTGTGGCCGTTTACGCCGTATTGCTTTCCGTTGTATACCATGCGACTTCTTCGGAGATGACCGTTGGGCGGTAGGCGAATTCTCCGGAGATGACCGTTGTACGGCGGGAGCCGGACCGCCTACCCGCGGCCTATATAAGTGCGGGGTTGGTGGCAGGGTCCCCCCCGCACTGCTCATTCGCTTTCCTTGCCTCTGAGAAATCGCTCTCTGCTCTCTTCGCTTTCGCCTGAGCTGCCTTCGTGCGTTCCGTCTTTCCGCTTGCGTCTTCCGGTTAGGCTGCCGCCGCGCTGGCTTTCTTTTCCGCCTCCGCCCATACTCGCCGGTCTGCCTTCTTCAGACCCTATCGCCACCTTCTCGGCGTTAGGGCCGCCGGCTAGAGTGCGCGCTTTGAGGAGTGCATGCTTGCCTCCGCCTCTGCGTTGGAATTTGAAAAACTAGTGGAGGAGGATTTGGGGAGTGTCTCCGCGTCCATCGGAGACCTGATCGCTGCGGATTCCAGAGACATGACGATAAAGTCATGGGATTTTGGCCCCTCCTCCATTACTGAAGAGGCGGTCACGGAGATGTTGAAGGAATCGTATTTTCCTTCTTCGAGGGTAAAAATCCCTCCACCTGGCTAGACTGTTCCGGAACCGGAGGAGGGATATGCGGTGGTGTTTCGGTACTTCTTCACCTGCGGCCTCCGCCTTCCTTACATCCCCTTCCTCCACCGGGTGTTGGAGACCTTCAATGTCCAACTCCATCATCTGACTCCTACTGCCTTTCTCACGCTTAGCAAATTCTGCTGGGCGTGTGTTTCTTATGGTGTCGAGCCAGATGTGGACACCTTCTGCGCTTACTACGAGCTGTAGAAGCAGCCGAAGAAGAAGAAGGAGATGCGAGAGGGCAAGGAGGTGGAGGTGATCTACCAGTATGGTAGTTGCACCTTCATGTCAAAGAGGAACAAAGGCATAGACCGCCTGGAGATTTCTTTTTGCCAGAAGGCCAAGTGGGACCGCGGCTGGCTTGAGCAGTGGTTCTACGTGAAGACCTACGGGGTCCGCGGCACTACCGAGGATGGTGCGGAGTTCGTGGAGTATCCATTGGCTTCAAGAATGGAGGAGATGGCACCGCATATGCGCGTGGATCCACCGGAGGAGATGTCTCCGGCGAGGAAGGCTTGCGACCGGGCTTTTGCGGCAGCGTGCCGCAACTCTAGGGGGTCATGACCTGGTGGAGGAGATTATGGCCTCCAACTACTGGCCCCTGGGCAGAGACAACCCAGCCTTTCAGCTAGAAAAGGTGAAGGTTCCCGTTTTTGGGCCGAAGGCCGGGATTCCTTTCCCCCGCTTTGGCCGGTCTTTAGGGGAGGGGGTGATGGAGGACAACTTCGTTGCTGACGTTGAGGAGGTCACCGTCGGGTTGGTTGGAAAAATTTCCGAGCGTGAGTACACGTCTCGGAGAGCCGTGGCAGGCACGATGCCGTGTTTCAATCGAGTTTTTGAGGAGCTCGGGATCGTCTACCGGTTGTGCGAGGTTCCCGCCGAGGTCCTGGCTTCGATTGACAAGAAGAAGAAGAAGGCCTTCACGAAGAATGTTACGGCGGAGGCCGAGTCCAAGAAGAGGAAGGGCGCCGCTGTTGCTCGGGCGCCTGCGAAAAAGAAGAAGAAGACCGGTGCTCTGGTGATCACGGCGGCCGCGTCTTCGGCCGGTAGTGCTGGCGTTGCCTCCACCGGCAGTGAAGACGTTCAGAGCTCCTCCGTCCCGTCAGTGGACGTGCGGGTTGCGAGCGGCGGTGATCACGGCGGCCGCGTCTTCGGCCGGTAGTGCTGTGCGCGGCGCTGTGAGCGGTGCGGAGCGTCCGGGGGCCAGCGCTGCTCCGGCGCGCTCCTTGAACGGTGCTGCGAGTGTCGCCAAACAGCCGGAGGCTAGCGCCGCCGATCCTATGTCCGACATTTTTGGCGGGCTGTATTCAAGTTTTGAAGAGGGCACAGAGGTCGCCTTGCAGCATGCTCCTTCGTCTCCCGCTGTTGTTGCGCCTTCGCCCGCGCTAGCAGCCGACGTCGGGCAGCCGAAGGCCGTGCTTGCTGAGTAGGCCCCGGCGGCTCAGTCTTCTTCGAGCCCTCCGCCCGCCAGGCCGCTGGCTGAGGAGAACCGGCCCTTTGGGCCTTCGCCGCATGATATGGTGGAGACTTCTGCCCAAGGGGCTCGGCAGGCGGCCCAGCCTGGGCTTTTTATGAGTAAGTTTGTTTGGCGCACATTTTTGTGTTTACTTTCTTCGCCCGGTTTATTTGTTTATGTATTGTACCAAGTGCTAATACCGTGTACTTGTTGCTTTGTAGGTGATGTCATGGCTAGACTCCTCACCCTAGAGGAGCGAGCGGCCGCTGCCAGCATCAGGTTTGGTCCGGGGCAGCCGGAGCTGATGGCGCCGGGTCCAAATGAGTATAGAGTGTTTTTATCTTACTCGTCTTTTGGCCTGTTGTTATTGCCTATTTCTGATCGGCCCTCTGACCTGAGTTGTTGTTGTTGTTTTTTTTGCTATGCAGGCTCCTCCGACACTTCTATCTCAGGTTGGGAAGAGTGCTATCTTGGGGTTCTTGGAGATGTCGGAGGTGGTCTCTGGCAGTTGGTGTACGTATTGTGAGATTTGCTTTTCTCGCCTTATGGTTTTGTGTTTGTTTGTTCTTCTTTGAACAGATCGCTTCAAGCAGCGTCTGAGGGACATGGATTTCTTCCAACTTCTTTGTGTTCACCTAGAACACCAGAGCTTGGTGTGTCTTTGGCGATTTGCCTTTTTTTTGTGTATGTTCGCCTTTAGACTTGTTTTTGTTTCTATGGCTGATCGCCTTGGTCTTCTTCTTTCTGATCGCAGGGGTATCACACGGCCGTTGTTATGGAAGAGCGCTGCACTCGCGAGGTCTCCGACCAAGATACTGCGATTGAAGCGCTCAAGGCAGAGAACGAGCGCATGGAAGGTGAAAAAGGGGGTTTGGCCAACTCCCTTGTAGCTCTCTGCCTTTCTCTGGCAGAGAAGGAACAAGAAAAGGAGGCTTTGAGGGCCGATCTCGCCAAGGCCCGGGATGCAGAAGCTTTGTTCGCCGAGCAGACCCGCAGGGCGAACGAGTTGGCTGAGGGTCTCCGGTGAGAGCTGACCTCTGGGAAGGAATCTATAGCTGTGGTGGGGGAGCAACTGTCTTTGACGACGAGGCGTTTGGACTCGGTCAAGGGGGTCCTTGCTGCAACCATTGGCCATTACCGGGCCATCGTCGCCGAGTTCGGAGGCGAAACCTCCACTCCTCCGGAGGAAGACAACGTGTACGCCCTCACCTCCTGGCTAAAGCGTCACCTTGCAAAGCTCCCCAGTCTGATCAATGGCTGCATGGACTATGGGGCGCTAGCGGGAGTAGCGAATTACGCCAAGCTTTTGGTGCGCGGCGGGTGTACGCATACTGAAAGTATTCTGGAGGGAGCGCTGCCGGGTCCGGAGGAGCTTGGTGAGACTTCTCTTGGTTTATGAAAAACCTTGAGAAATTTCATTGGGTACTTTTGGGCTCCATTTGGGAGGCTTGCTGCCCGAAAACTGGCGGAGGAAAAGAGGGCGAAGGTATTTCTAGTCTTTGTAGCCGCTATTTTTCTCTCCTTGCTTTTTGCGAAGCTGCGAAGGCTTTCATTGCCTATGCCCCTGATATTTTAGCCTATGCTACAGGATGCGTAGAAGAGTCTTGGGGCAGGCCTCCGCCATTTCCACGCTCATCGACCGCGGGCGACGCCTCCACCACCGCTGTCGCTCCGGTGGGCGCTACGATCGGTGGTGGTGATGGTCGGAGGCCGCAGGCGCCGTCCCCACCCATAGTTGATGCGGGCTCCGTTCCAGGGACTTCTGCTGCGGCCGGGACGCTGGAGGTCTAGGCTCTTTGTAGGACTTAGCTGTTTTAACTTGTATATTGTAGTCCAGTTGGACTCTTGTAAATAAAGTTTCTTTTGTTCTAAATGATTTTGTGGAAAATTTTAATCTTGCGCTGGTTCTGAATCGGGAGCCTACGCAAGATGTTGCGCCTTTGAATCTCTACAACGATGGTATTTATGTGAGCGGAGAGCTTTGGGAGTATTGACGTTCGGCCTTTCCCCGGAGCGTTGTGCGCGACGTGTTTGAGTCAGTTAAATTTGAAATAGACGACGAAGCTGGCCTGGGTTTACTTTCATGGCGCCATTAAGCATGGACCTCCCGCCACAATAGTTTGGATTTTATTGTAAGTTTGTTTCCTATAAGAATGCTACTTGACATTTTATGGAATACAAAATAGGTTCACTTTCTTGATTGTTTGTGCAGGGGCTTATGTCTGTTGTGCTAGTTTACATATCTCGTCTAGTCCCGAGCTTGCACACCGTGGGCCTTTGCTTGGGTGAACCTCCGCTCCATGTTCTCTCCTCTGTGCTTGCTTGATGGCCGGGGTAGAACTGTTGGCAGTTTTTTGGCCGGCGGAGGCGTACTTGAAGTCCGCCTGGCGAGGCTTGCTGAATCGGTGTGTAATCCGATAGGAGGTTTGGCACGGCTTGTGCAGACGGCGGAGACTTTTGGTATTTCTTTAGCTGGGTGTTTTAGCTGTCTGGTGGTATGGGCCTCCGACGCTGCATACCCGTGGGACATGTTTCATTTGTGGAGATGGCAGGTTAGGTCTCCGGCGTTAGGGGGATGTTACGAGATTTTGTGCGATATCCCCCTTCTTCCGTAGGCCTACACTGTTCATCACCGTGTTGTAGTTCCTGTCTCTTTTCCCACTGTCTTCGACCGTCTACTGGTGCCTCCGATTTTACGAGTTTTCATACAATATCTATGGTCGACTTAGATATCTAAGGAGACCCCTGCCTCCATGGCCGTTGCTGTGGCTTGTGCTTGTGCTCTGCCTTCTTCCCCCCTTGCGCCTTCTGCTGACTGTGGTTTTAAGGGCATGGGGGAAACCCGTTTTATAGCGGGGTGGTGGCTTTTGGTTGTTAAATTTTTGGTATGTTGTTTGTTGGAACGTATCTTGGCTTTAATGGCCTATATCTTGCTTGAATTATTCTTGCCTTTTGAGATCTTTTGAAGTAAATAGTCCTAGTGCCTAAGTGACAAGGTTTTGTCAGACCTTTTCCTTGTTTTGCTGTTTTCGATGGCGGAGACCTTCTTCTTGGTTCTAGCGCCATAATGGTGTTACCCCTTATGCTTGGGGTGGTTTTTTGTTAAGGTCGGAGGCCTGTTTGGCCGAGGTTGTTTTTGCCTTGATGCCTGAATTTGTTCAGGTCTTCATCAAGGTCGGAGGCCTATTTGGCCAAGGTTGTTTTTGTCTTGATGCCTGAATCTGGTCAGGTCTTCGTCAACGGTCGAAGGCCTGTTTGGCCAAGGTGGTTTCTGCCTTGATGCCTAAATTTGGACAGGTCTTTGTCAAGGTCGAAGGCCAGTTTGGCCAAGGTGGTTTCTGCCTTGATGCCTGACTCTGGACAGGTCTTTGTCAAGGTCGAAGGCCAGTTTGGCCAAGGTGGTTTCTGCCTTGATGCCTGACTTTGGACAGGTCTTTGTCAAGGTCGAAGGCCTATTTGGCCATAGAGGTCGTTTCAAATTGCCAATGCCTGTGGCCGATGCTTTGAAAGGACCTGTGCTTATTTTTGTTCACCGAATATTGCGGCGCCAGAGCTAGCCGCTTTTGGTTTTGAACTTTTCAAGCGTTCTTTTGGGGAATTACCTCTTTATACTTCTAGAGGATTTTTACATTGAGCCTGCCTCGTTAAAAACCTCACCTCCGCTTGGAGTTCTCCTGTGAGGAAAAGAGTACAGGCTCTTTTACATTTTTTTGGTTGAAGAAAAAAGAGCTGAAAGGTAAATGAACGGAGGGGCCTCCGCTTATTATTTGCGGAGGTTGCCCTTTGGTACATTGCCTAGATGTAGTATCTACGGAGGCTGTCAATATTCCAGGTGTGGGTTGTCATGACACCTTCGCTGTCGGTCAAGTGGAAAGAGCCCAGGCGGCCTGCTGCCGTTGCTGTGTATGGGCCTTCCCATTTCGGCTGCAGTTTGCCAACAAGTTGTGCGTTGGGTTTTCTTCTGAGTACGAGGTCTCCGTGTTTTATGTCTTTTCTTACCACCTAAGAGTCTCTCCACTTCTTGGTTTGGGACTGATATTTTGCAATGTTTTCGACTGCTTCCAGTCTTATGACTTCTATTGTTTCTTTTGCATATTCTTCATCTTGCAACATTAGCTGTCTCGTTGTGCGGAGGCTTTCGTACTTGATTTCTTCTGGCATCATGGCCTCTTCTCCATAAAGCAGTTTGAATGGTGTGAATCATGTTGTTCTTGAGACAGATGTATTGTGTGACCAAATCACTCTGGGTAATTCATCTACCCATTTTCCTTTGCATAGGCCCAGCAATGTTTTTGATATTGCTGAAAACACTATTCTGTTTGCTCTGTCCACAACACCATTGGACTCTGGGTGGTATACTGAGGCGAAGGCTAGTTTTGTCCCAATGATTTTATAGAATTCTTTGAAGTTCTCTGAATCGAATTGTTTTCCATTGTCTACTAGCAGAATCCTCGGTACACCGAATCTGCAAATGATGTTTTGCCAGAAGAATTTTCTGACAGTTTCTGAGGTTATCTTCGCCAGCGGCTTTGCTTCTATCCATCTTGTAAAATATTCTACTGCCACTACTTTAAATCTGTTTCCTCCTTGGGATGGTGGTAATGGGCCGACTAGATCCATACCCCATCTTTGTAGCGGCCATGTCGGAGGTATAAGCTGGGTCTCCGACGATGGTTTTGACTACCCGGGAGAGAATGTTTGGCATACTTTGCATGTTCTAACTGTCTGCTCTGCGTCTTATATGTGTGTTGGCCAATAAAAGCCTTGCCTTATTGCCTTTGCTGATAATGCTCTAGAGCCAATGTGCGACCCGCAAATTCCTGAGTGTATTTCTTGAAGCAACTCTATGCCTTCACTCTGTGATATGCATTTGAGGAGAGGCTGGACTACTCCTTTCTTGTACAGTACACCATCTATGATTGTGTAATTTCTTGCCCTGGCCTGTATTCTTGCTGCTTTTGCTTCATCTTCTTCGGTGGTTTTGCCTTCTAAGAATTCTATTATCGTCTTTCTCCAATCTTCATTTTGCAGGTGTAGTATGGGCTTAGGTGCCTTAGATGTCTCCGCAGTTGCCGGAGACTTCAGGATCTGGTAAAAAGTGTTTGGTGGTAGTTGCAGGTTGTTTGCCGCAGCTTTAGCTAGTTCATCTGCCTCTACATTTTCTGATCTTGGGATGTGCTTCAGGGTGAAGCCCTCGAACCTCTGCTCCAAATTTCTGACAACGGATAGGTATTTGATGAGTTCTGGCTCTCTTGCTGTGTATTCTTTCTCTACTTGGCTAGTAACCACTTGAGAATATGTTTTGACTGTCAATGTTTTTGCCCCTAGGGCCTTTGCTTTACTGAGCGCTAGGATCAGGCCTTCATATTCTGCTATGTTGTTTGTTGATTTGAACTCTAGCCTTGCTGCGTATTTTAGTCTGACGCCGGAGGGTGCCGTTAGGACGGCGGAGGCTCCTGCTCTGGCTTGGCCCTAGGCTCCATCCATGAATGCTATCCAGCCTTGAGTGGTTGGTTGTACCTTGGGCTCTGTCGGAGGTGTTCAATCTGCTACAAAATTGGCTAGTGCTTGTGATTTGATTGCTGTTCTGGGGACATACGAGATACCAAACTGTGATAGCTCTGTAGCCCATTTGCCTATTCTGCCAGAGGCTTCCTTGTTTCTAAGCAAGTCTTGCAGCGGCAGCAATGTTGGAACTGAGATTTCGTGGGCTTGGAAATAATGCTTTAGTTTTCTTGATGCCATCAGCACTGCGTAGGCAACTTTTTCTACCTCAGTGTAGTTTAGCTTGGCTCTGGACAATGCTTCTGAGATAAAATAAACTAGTTTTTGAGTTTTGCCTGATTCTTTTGCCAGCTCGTGAACTAAGACTGCGCTGACTGCATGGTCGGAGGCCACCACATATAGCAATAGGTGGCTGTCCGATTCTGGGACGGAGACCACCAGTGAGTTTGCCAGATACTCTTTCAAGTTATGAAATGCCTCCGACTGCTTGGACCCCCACTCAAAGTTGTTTCCGCCCCTCAGGGCTTGGAAGAAGGGGAGGCTGCGTTCTGCTGATTTTGAGATGAATCTGTTGAGCGCTGCTATTCTTCCCGTCAGCTTTTGCACTTCTTTCTTGTTTTTGGGTTCTGCCATTGTCATTATTGCTCTAGTTTTGTCTGGTTCGCTTTGATGCCTTCGCTGCTTATGATGTATCCGAGCATCTTCCCTTTTGTAACTCCAAATATACATTTTTCTAGGTTGAGGCGGAGGCCAGTTGTCCTGAGGTTGGCGAAGGTCTCCTGTAAGTCAAATACATGATCATCCTTGTTCTTGCTCATGATCACTATGTCGTCGACGTAGGCTATGATGTTTCTATCTAATTGTGAGCCCAAAACTTCCTTTGTCATTCTGGCAAAGGTTGCTCCGGCATTTTTGAGGCCCTCCGGCATTCTGGTGTAGCAATATGTTTCGAATGGAGTGGTGAAACTTGTCTTCTCTTCGTCTTCTTTTTTCATCCAGATTTGGTGATACCCAGAGAAACAGTCGAGGAGAGAAAACCTCTGGCATCTGGCTGCCTTGTCGACGGAGGCATCTATTCTTGGCAATGGGAAAGGGTCTTTTTTGCAAACTTTGTTCAGATCTATGAAATCTATGCACATTCTCATTTTGCCATTCTTCTTTGGTACTAGTACTATGTTTGCAAGCCATTCTGAATACTTGACTTCTCTGATGACTTTTGCATCTAGCAATCTTTGCACCTCCGCCTTTGCTGCTAGGATTCTATCCTCCGACATTTTTCTCTGTTTCTGCTTTCTTGGCCTCATGTTTTCATTGATATCTAGTTCATGCTGTATGATGTCCCTGCTGACTCCCTGTAGGTCGGAGGCTGACCAGGCGAAGATGTCTTTGTTTTTTACTAGAGTTTCCATGAGCTCTTCCTCCTCTGCTTTACTCAATTCTGAGCTGATTGTTACTTTTCTATCTGGTAACTCCTTTTCTAAAGGGGTCACCTTTATCTCTTCTTGACCTGCCATATCTGTTTTTCCTCTGGGCATATTCGGAGGCTCTAGTTCTTTGTCTGCCGACTTGACTATGTTGATGTTTCTTTGGGCTCTGTAGATTGCTTTTTCTATGTTTCTTGCTTCTTTCTGGCTGCCTCGGACTGTGATAATACCATGGGGTGCTAGTATTTTCATGCACAGGTAGGCCATATGCAGGGCTACGTTGAATTTGGTCATGAATCCTCTGCCCAAGATGGCATTGTAGGGGTAATGCAGATCGACGACGTCGAAGGTTATGTACTCGGTTCTAGCATTTGCTTGGGTTCCAAAGGACACTGGGAGTGAGATTTTTCCTAATGCTTGTATCTGCTTGCCTCCGAATCCTATCAAAGGGGATTCGGAGGGCTGTAGTTGATTTCTGTTGAGCTTCATTTGGTCGAAGGTATTTGCGAAGATGATATCTGCTGAACTGCCAGTGTCAATCAGTACTCTGCTTATCTCCCATGCTGCTGTGTTGGTCTTGATTACCATTGTGTCTGCGTGAGGGTAGCTTTCTAGCTGGAGATCTTCTTCTGTGAAGGTGATTGGGACTCTGGACCAATCTGTGTATTTTGCTGGGCCTTGGACTGCTACGTTGTTTACCAGGCGGAGGTGATCCTTTTTCTGCTTTTTTGTTTGAAACTCCATTGATGATCTTCCGACGATTGGTAGTATCATGCCTATTGTTGGTAGCGGTCCATGGGGGTTGACTTGGTTTTCTGGGTTTGGCTCATTTTTTGGTGTTGGTGGTTGGTTGTGAGGTGGCGGTGGAGGCAGTTGCTGCATGTGCTGCTGTTGCGGCGGAGGCTCGAACCTGATTTGGTTTTATGGCGGTGGGTTTGTTTTGAGGTAGGTTATGTGGGGAGGTTTTGGGTTTATATAGGTCAGGCTTACCTCCGACCTGTAGTTACCCGCCGGAGGCTGCTGCGAAGGCGCTGACCGCCATGCTGGTAGGAAGTTTGGGTAATAGGCAGAGGCCAGTGTGGAGGGATGTATTTGGTTTGCGTTTAGCGCAAGGTACATTGGGCAGTATTGCTGGTGGCTAGTTGTGTAGGTGTTGCTGACCTCTCTTGCGCTCTGCTGTGTCGGAGGTTGGGCAGTCTGCTTGTTCTTCATCCTTTCATGTGTCTCTTTTGTCTTCGGACAATCTTTGGTGTTGTGCCCTGCGCTTTCGCCGTGAAAAATGCAATATGGCCTACGTTGTTTCTGGTTGTGGTTTTTGTTCCAGTTTTTGCCTTGGTAACCTTGCCGACCTTGGTTCCGGGTCTGGGTCTCCGACCCTGCTGGCGCTGCCAGTTGGCCTTGTTCGGGGTAAGGTTGACCCTCGATGCTGAGCACTTGCCCCCGGCCTGGTTTCTGATTTGATGCATTCTTGTTCGTATAGCTTTTCTGGGAGTTTTTGTTGCTGTTGAGCTGTCTGTTTTGACCCTGCTCCTCCAGCCTTTTCCGGAGATCATTGTCTGATCTGCAGTATTTCTCAAACTCGTCATACAACTGCTGTATGGAAGTTGGTTTCTTTCTTGCTAGGTGTGCTGCGAATGGCCCGATTCGGAGGCCCTTGATCGCTGCTTCAATGGCAATCTCGTCTGGGACGTCTGGTGCCTTCGCCTTTAGTTGCACGAATTTCTGGAAGTATTCGTGTAGTGTCTCTCCCTGCATTTGCTTGCACTGGAACAGATCTGTGGAAGTCAGCGACTGTGCTGTTAGCCCCTTCAAGTTTGCCAATATCTTGTCCTAGAGGTTCTCCCAAGAATAGATCGTGCTTGGTTTGAGCATAGAATACCAAGCCAACGCGTCGCCTTCGGCAACAATAATAAATGACTTTGTCAAGATGGCGTCGTCTCCGCCGGCGGAGGCTACTGCTGCCTCGTAACTCATAATGAACTGATAGGGGTCTGTCTTTCCGTTGAACTTTGGTAGTGTGATTGGCTTGTACGTCGTTGGCCATGGCGACTGTTGTATGCCTTCAGAGAGTGGAGACTTGGGATCGAGAGGCCTCCGCATCACCTAAGATGGCATCGTGGGCTAGCTGATCACTGGCGGAGGTATGGTTGTAGTTGGTGTTGCTGCGGAGGCTGGGATTGCGGAGGTTGACGCTGGAACTGCATGCTGCATACTTAGCATCTCAGCATGTAGGACTGCCAACTGCTGCCTTATTTCTGCTGCTTGTGCTGACACTAGAATAGCTTGCTGATTAGCTGCGAATGCTGCTGCCATTCTATCCCTCTCTTGTTGCGCTCTTTGCAACTGTGCTTGTAGCTATTGCAGTTCTTGCTCGAGTGTTGTGGCTAAGTTTGGTTGGGCCTCCGGATCTTGAATCTCTGGATCTTGGGGTTTCGGTGGTTGACCCTGGGCATCTGCTCTGGTGTCATCCTCTGTTGGTGAGGTTGCGTAGGTGCTACGGGTGGTGCGCCTAGGCCTTCCTCTCTGACCCATGGTCGTTGCTGCTCTGGTGGTTGTTTTTCTTTTCCCTGCCATCGTTGGTTTGCCTTGGCCAAACCACGGTGGGCGCCAATGTTAAGACTTGCGGTCTCAGATAGTGTGGAGGAGGTAGAGGCCTCCGCCCGCTAAGCGCTGCCCTCAGGCGGAGGCTCGGGAAATAGGCACGACAAGTGGGTGTGTAGGGAAATGACACGTAAAACTAGGGTTTCATTAATTCCTCTTCCAACCCCCCATACTGTTACAAGTGTTCCCTATTTATAGGGCTCAACTACTACTTTTACAGAGTTTATAATAGTACCCTTCAACTGCTACGGTACATTCTCGGAATATTCCACTACTCGTCTTTCCTCTCGGGGGTAATCTTGTCATGCCGCCCTCAGGTACTGGGCCTGCGCGATCAACCGGCCCATCAGGCCTCAGGATTCGGTGATGGGCCTTTGGGACTCCGTCGTCGGTCTCCGCCCCATCAGGCCTCAGGATTCGGCGAAGGGCCTTTAGGCCTCCGCCATCGGTCTCCGCCCCTGGGACGCCGAGGCCGTAGACCCCCGACGCCCAGTATTGCCGTCCTCCTGCTTGGGTCTCTGCCCCTACGAGTGGAGGCCGAACCGGCGCGCCCGCGCCATCCACGAGCGCCTTCCTCTGGTTACCTGCACACACACGTAGGTAATGTTGGCACTTGATTAGCCTTGCAGCGGGGCGGCCTCTGCCCCCTCCGCCCGGAGACGCCTACGAGCTAACCAGGCGGAGGCTGCGCCAGGGTCACCGGCAGCGTCCTGCAAGCAGTCTGAGAAACCGTTTGGGTCTGGAGGTGTGGTAGCTAGGCCTTTGCTTAGGTAGTTGGTCGGAGACGTCTCTGCGAACTGCTGGCCGCGTAGGTCTCCGCCACTCTCGGAGGCCGTGTTACAACAATTTGGTTGTTAATTTGGCATTTCTGTTCAGATGTTCACTTCCACTAAAGTAGGTGCTGCAGCTGCAGATTTTTACTGTGCTCTTTCTCACTAATAAACTGTTCTAACAGTTCTGGTGGCTTAAACCCTATTTGGTTCTTTAGTCCTTGGCTAGAGGTGCTAAAGTTTAGCCAGGATGGTTGTTTAGATCCCGGTGCTAAAAGGTGAGTAAAAGGTGAAAGTGAGAGAAGAGAGGAAGAGAGCAAACTCACATGTTAGCACTTTTAGTCCTCTTTAGCTCATCTTGAGGAGCTAATGGACTAATGGAAGGTAAAAATTAGTCCTCCCCTTTTAGCCCATCTATTTGATTTCTTAAAGGCTAAAATTAGGCTAAGAGCCATCTGAAGCGTACACCCTATAGGCAATGGCAAACAAATAGGAATCTATTGAATTTTGTAAATTTTTAAATGACAAATTTTTATACAAAATTATTTATCCTTGTGCTTTTATAAACTTCGGTGAATTGGTGGCTACGGAGGTGGTGTTTGGTTCTAGAAATGCAACGTTAACGTTTGGCAATTGGAAGGGAATCATTAATTTACTTATTTTTGTTCCATGCGTGGCAATCAAAAGGCATGTTTGTTTTCACGCCGACGGGGAGCGTTAGAGTTTACCTATATAATAGCACCTCCAAAACGGTGAAGTTCTCCTAGTATTTTAAGCGATAATAAAACGTTGCCACCCGTCATAGCATATTGAAATCATCGCTAGGAAGTATTTTGTAGGAAATGTTTGTACTAAATATTGAAAGCTAAATCACTGTGAGAACCCACGTCACTGGCAGAACTCGCAGATTCTGGTTATGTACGTGAAATAAACAATAACTAACGTGATCTATCGGCGATGTGAACGAATCACACGCTACAAAATGAGATAGCCAAGCAACATCTTAATTGCCATCTACTTGGTCGGTGCGTTAATTTTATTCCTTTCTCCGCCGCTGTATACTAGGTTAGAGCGTAGCTATAGGAATCACTTTTCCCAGGACTCCCGGATGACTTCGTTATACAGGCTGGCACAGAGACTTTGCAAGGACTTGCCTCTAAAAAAGAAAGAGAGGCCTTGTTTAGTTGGCGAAAATTTTTGGATATTTTCGTTGTTATTTAACAATTAGTGTTTAATCATAGTCTAATTAGGTTTAAAAGATTCGTCTCGTGAATTTCGTCTAAACTATGTAATTAGTTTTATTTTTTATTTATATTTAATACTTTATGCATGCGTTCAAATATTCGATGTGACAAAAAATCTTGAAAAATTTTGCAAAATTTTACATAGACTCGCAAGCACAGTCTGCAGTCAGCAGCGAATGCTCTACACCGCCGGCCAGCTGGCAGCAAACAGGCAAGGTTAGCTGCTCGGCATTTAACTTCGCAGTGATGAGGCTACGACAATATATAGCTGCTACAGTATGAGGCTCCGTGCATGTGGGCCGTCCGTCCGTCTTGCCGCCGCGCGCGGCCGGGCCAGCAGGGTTTCCAGCGGTCCGGGGCCCAGGTATCAGTCCTGACTGTCCTGTCGTCGATCGAAGGTGTAGATCTTTGTGTTGGTATAGGCTGAGTGCTCCTGATGGGACTGTACTCAGCAGCACTGTTATGAGATACCTGGGCCCATTGCTTGATGCGGACCAGCTTGCCTATAAGCCCATTGCTTTACTTGCTCTTAGAGCTGCTCGCTGGCACCTCCGTAGGAAGCAACGCACGTGCATCGCATTGTATTCTTTCCTAACAAGGACACCCTAGAGGGCTAGCTTGAGGTACCTGCTACACCAATACTCCGTGCATCTGCTGTTAGCATTGCCAAGATTGTCCGATCGAGACATCCATCGCCATAAGTGATTGATGTTGTGCCTCCATGTGAAACAAAAATCTCGACCAAGATATTCACTTCCGGTGAGAGACCTTTGGTTTCGATCTAGTGTCTCCAATAAGAAATGTCACCTTACTCATCTATAATTAAAATAACCACGTTCAAATTTTCACCTCCTAAGCACTATACTAGATAGACAATTTAGGTCACATTTGACATGGCTTCTTTACGGTCTCCTAAAGCCGTTTAGTTTTACCCCATTTAGCTTCTTCACCGGCTCTTCATCCAAGGAGCCCCTTAAAAATGCGCACTTCGTGCATTCCTCCCTTACCACTCCACTCATACAATACTTGTGTCCAAACGGGATATTCATCCTCCACATTCTATCTTCGTCTGATTTTGAAAAGAGTATTTGGGACCTCCAAACGAAATCAAATGAAAAAGTTGTCAAATACAAAGTTTTATAACTTGCTAAGATCTACAACTTTGGCTTTGGTCGTTTCTCCATCTTAGGTCGTTTGGAAAAATCGAATTTCAAATGTGAGAAATTGAAACATAATTTTCTGCGCACAGATGAGTTGAAATGAAAAAGTTATAAAGTACAAAATTGCTTAACACTATCCTAGATCGGCACATCATTGCCGATTTGGTTGTGCCCGTACAAAATACTCCAGCGAGGAGGGTTGATCCGGCAGTAATATATGTGCGGATCTGTCATAGTGTTAAGTGAGAGTAGAGACTAGCTATATGAATCACTTTTCACATACGATGTTTCCTAGGACTCCCGGATGACTTCGTTATTTACAGGCTGGCACAGAGATATGCAGTCTGCAGCCAGCAGCGAATGCTCTGCAAACAGTAACTGTTATAGCTGCTCGGCATTTGACCTTGAGCCTGTGTTTAGTTGTAGGAATTTGGAATTTGGGGCTACTGTAGCACGTTCGTTTTTATTTAGCAAATAGTATTTAAATATGAATTAATTAGACTTAAAACGTTTGTCTCGTAATTTCCCACCAAACTGTGCAATTAGTTTTTTTTTTCGTCTACATTTAATGCTCTATGTATGAACCGTAAACATTCGATGTGATAGGTACTGTAGCACTTTTTGGAATTTTGGCTTCAAACTAAACACGCGCTGAAGTGATGTGATGAGGCTACGACCATATATACCGCTGTCTGAGCCTCTGAAGCTCCGTGGCTGGACTCGGCCGGCATGGTCACCACTGGATCACAGCGTCCGTCAGCTGATCGCCGCGCGCGGGCCAGGGCTCCCAGCGGGGGCCCAGGTATCAGGCCTGTCGTCGATCGTGGGGCTGCTTTGCAGGCACCTAGGGAGCAACGCACATGCATGCATTACATGTGTACTCCGTATTGCACGATGCACCTACGGAGCACCTAGGCACCTAGGGCTAGCTTTGAGGTACTGATGGCGGGAAAACGGGCGGCTAACGACCCGCCTCCACGTCAGCAGAGACAAATTTAATTTTGGTGAATTTAGACGGGACAAATATAAAAGAACAGGTAATGCGAGTCCATACTTCCATAATTCTTATATTTTCATAAAAATTATGTTAATTACATCTCTGAAGAGAAAACCCCTGATTAAGAGTTCCAACATGATTACATGATAAATAAAGATTACATCATATGGCTTCCTATTACAAACTACAAAAGAAAACAAATTCTTCAGTCTTGTAGTTGCCGATGGATGAATATGAATTTCTCGATGAGCTACTTCACTTTTTTTAAATATATGAGTGGCGGATAGCTTGTTTGGGTCTTTTAGTTGAGTACGCATGTATTTAACTCATGCGTATTTTGAGTGTATATCATTTTATTTATTTGGACCATGACATAGGCTAGGTCTTAATTACTAAACCCGGCATATGATTTCTGCTTAGTTGATTGGACATGGATGCCTTACATGCATTTTGACATATGCTAATGTCGACGGAGGGACATTAATTTACTTGGTTCATTATTATATCACGTATACATGGACGTGATTTATCTTAGAGACTAAATTTGATATAGTCTCGCATGCGAGACCATGGATTAACATATTTTGACATATACGATGCACTCATCATATATAGGGTGCGATATTTCGTTTGGGCTTAAGCTAGGGACGACGTTTATTTTACTATGGCCGAGGTTGCGTCACCGGCCTCGGCCAGGGGTCTATGTAATTATATATATTATTTCATCAAGGTCAGCGTATGTATTAATAGCATGGTGTTTGACCGTGGATCAAAGCACGTGCAATCTCATTTATTTAAATTTGATTTGGTTTGATTTTTGATTTATCAGCTAATTAGGCACAATCATATATGAATGTTGTCTAACTGAGATGCAATATTTGACGTGCCCATATGGTGCACGGTATTTATAGAGAGTCTATGCTTGGCATGTATGACCGGTTTCGGGAAACTATGACAGATATTATTTATTTTAGCCAGAACGCCGCAGCAAGTTAATTAGCATCTGGGTGATGGACGTGGCATGGACGCATGGGATTTGGCATGGAAGGACTAATTTTATTTGATTCATTTTTGTGACACAGCAGGATCTAGGTTCAAGGATGAAGACCACCTAAGCACATAAGGGGATATTAATTTATTTATTAACTTTGGATAGTACGGCGACTATTAGGATGACGATCATTTGATTTTAATTTATTTTATCTTTACAAATTTATCAGGTATATGAATCAGCTTGGCACTTTTCTGCTCATGTGGCTTGTGCTATGGTTTGATGCCGAGACTTGCTAGCGGCGTGCAGATGTATGGACTAAATATGCAATGCATGGCTGGATCGATATATAGGTATATGTGCACATATATATATATGCTGGCTAGTCAATCGATGACGCACTCCAGGCACATGCAAGCTAGTTAGTTCACAAAGTATGGCTGTTCTAATATACATCACATGTACATGTAGACGCTGGTTAGCTACTTATGCAATGCAAAGAAGACAACTGTCTAGAGGACTGCATATACACATATACTGCATATGGGCAGCGCTTTGCATGGAGTTTGCATCTATCTCTGTGTCTTTCCGAGCAAAGGTTCCTGTTGATTTGAACCCATGCACAGATTGACTGCAGAAGATGACGATCTTTGCATGTTTGAGGTTTTAGCTCTTGTTCTAGAGAACAATGCTTTTCCCCTGTCCGGTTTGCACGACAAATCCGGCATGGGGTCTTGAGACATCTCATAGCAACTTGCCCGATGGAGCCAAGCCGCATCTGAGGTCTTGATCTTGGAGACGATAGCTCTTGTTCACGAGAACAAGGCTCTTCCCTATCCATTTGCATAACAAATCTGGCTTGGGGCCTTGGATCATCTCATGGCAACTTGCTCAAGAGAGCAAGGTTGCGCACGAGGTCTTGATCATGGTGTTGATGAAGTTGTTGCGGACGCCGCCGTGGAGCCGTGAAGATGAAGACGTGGAAGAGGATCAGCAGAACGCCATGAAACGCCGCTCACCTTCTTCGGGATGCGGCGGACGGACGACGCAGCTGCTTCTTGCGAGGGGCCGACGGACGGACGTAGCAGCTCCTTGCGAAGGGCCGCTGATGTGTGCCGACGACGCCCGAGGGCAGCAACACGACGGTGAACTTCCGGCGGGCGGTTAGCGCGCAACGACGGCACTATGTGTTGAGTGATGCAGCGAGGCAGCCTGGAGGCGATATGCGAGATGGAGCGGGGCAGCTGAGAGGCGATATGCGAGATGGAGCCGGGCTTCTCTCTACTACTGGCCATGTATTTATAGGCCTAAAGCAAGAGCAGTTCCGTGGTGTTTTGGCGCTCTTTCCTTTGATTAACCGGTGCCGGCGCCAAAGTTTGAATCAACGGGAGCGGAGATCGTGCAGTCGTGCGCGAGCGGTGTCGACCAGACGCAGCCCTGTTTGAACGTGTAAGGCGCGCAACTGTGAACTCTTGAACCCCTTGCCTGACAACTGGTTTTTGGGCCATTTATTTATTCTTTAATCAAAGTAATTATGGAGAACGTACAGTCGATATCTTCTTGTGTGGGCTGGGCCGCATGCACGTACGTGTGTTACGTATATGTGTTGGCTAGCTAGCTTGTCAATTGTGTACAGATACGCATCGTATATACACACGTACGCTCATGGCCATAATTTAATTAACCCAACGTGTGTGCGTGTCCAAACGCATTTGCTTCTATATATATGTTTTTATTTCCTTGGAATGTAGATAAACAATATACATCTCTCCTCCTTTTGTGAATGAACAATATATGGTATACAAATATATACGACGGGTATATATTTGCATAGGCTTTCATCTTTGTCATGCGTCTCTTTTAGATATATTAATTTCATTTATTTTATGATTTCTGTATATGGCATATAACCATCTGAATTATTTATTATTTTATCTCTCATGGCATAAATATTCACATGTATTTAGGTAGGCCAAAATTTGTGCCAACAGATGCCCCCTCGAGGTCCGGATGCGAAAATATATGCTTACGGATCCGGAGCTCGAAAATTGAGCTATTTTATATTTCATTATGTATTCCTCTGTTTTGTTTTATATGGGAAATATATTTATCGTATAGCACTTGAACGGACTTCCGTATTCTACGTACGTGCCGGATATATGAAGGATATATATTCATTCATCATTTTCATTTTGTCCCCCCTTTTTTTTATATTGAAAAAATGCTCCTGAAACCTGAACTCCCGAGTATGCCGGGAGGTGGGAAGGCTCGTGGCTAAATAATAGGACTTGGTTAGTCACGTTTGCTTTTAACTCGAGAAGCTTGGCGGCGCAGGACTCTCCGAATATCTGCTCTTTCAATCTCTCCTAGTCCACGGTGATATATCCTTTCATTGAGCTCCTCTCTCATCTTTCCATCGTTCCTACCTAACATTATTGAAGTTTCCTCGGATTTGCTTCAGTTCATCGAGGCTCGTTCAAGTAAGATATTCCAAGTCTGGTGTACCGACTTCTCCCTGCCGTTACCTCCGGCGGCGACGAAAGGTATAATTCTTCTAATCTCCATCCGGCCGTCGTCGTACTTGATTTATTTAA
This sequence comes from Miscanthus lutarioriparius, assembly GCA_904845875.1. Classification (NCBI taxonomy): domain Eukaryota; kingdom Viridiplantae; phylum Streptophyta; class Magnoliopsida; order Poales; family Poaceae; genus Miscanthus; species Miscanthus lutarioriparius. Next base: position 12,779,545 of record CAJGYO010000010.1, read on the forward strand.
TCATGCTTTGAGCACACGCTTGTGTTTGTATTCCTAGATGGCTTGAGTTGAATTTATTTGATTTATCAGTCATAGGCTAGTCCCTTTTTTCTAACAATCTGACAGACGTGGACAAATTCCTCGGAACCTGTTCATTGCATATATATATCCATTTATTTTCTTGCGTACGGCTTGTATTTTGGAGCCCTAGTGTTGCCAATTTATCTACCTTTATATGTGGTAGGAACATTTTCGCAATTCTGTCGGCAATCATTTTTTTTGGTTTTACCCCCGTAAAAGGTAAAAGAAATGGTGATGGTTTCTGTGTATGATGCCTTGTGTCATCGGCATTTTGTTGTAGATGGAGACGAATGAGCCATCTCCTGGTTCATTTGAGAGGCTGCCGCTTTCTTGCGTGGCTCAATTTCACACATATATCCCAGCATCTGGTGATGAGGCCAACCCCGTGATTATAGAAACTGAATTAAAGAAAGGCGAGAGGGACGGTAGTGCTCGCGGGTGGAGAAGGGTGTCAACTTTCCGTGGCCATTGTTTTTATCCCCATGCACCCTCGCCTCAATCTGTGCAAGCATACACCTTGGGTAATCGCATGATATCTCAGGGTTTTGGATGGGAATACCATAGCATGGAGTATGTTTTAACTCCTTCAGGGTATGTGGAATGGGGTACTGCAGTCCTAAACCATCACTGTACAAATCTCAAAGGAGATGGGGAAGGTACTGATTATATCTATGGGGCCATATATTGTTTCTTGGGCCGTTATTCCATCTCGCTTTCATTATTCAGGTCTTTTTTAGAGAGGTGGAATCCAGAAACAAACACCTTTATATTCGCTGATGGTGAGCGTACAATAACTCTCTTAGATATGCTTCGGCTTGCGGGTTTACCTCTAGATGGAGAGTTTTATGAAGAATTTGTTCCTTCTCGGCATGAGCAAGACCCTTCTCTCCTATGTTATCCCAAATGTCTGTCTCAGCTTCTCAGGGTATGGGATAAATTGCAAGTTGGAGGAGAAGTTTCATTTCAAGAATGGTGTGATCATTTTCATAATACACCAAGAGGACCCCCTAATTCTGACGATGCTGATGCTTCGCTTACCTACAAAGCAGCTTTCTTGGCACTTTGGCTTTGTAGTTTTGTTGTCGTTGGAGGAGGATCTCTGATTCGGCCAGGGGTGTTTGTGATGGCCTCTTGGATGGCTATGGGTCGTCGCTATGCTCTAGCACAGCCAGCACTATGCTCATTGTACTACTCACTGAGACTGATCAGCACAAACCCAGTTGGTCCCTCTTATCTGAATAGGAGTTGGTCTGTTCATTATATCATAGGCTGGATGGGGGCCTATTTCAAAAATATCTTTGGTGATAGAATGCGGGGTGCACACGTTCCAGCCTATAACCATGCCTTAAAGAAGCCGATGATGGCGAACATCATGTTCAGAATTCCCACACATTTTAATTCTGTAGGGGCATTTGATTTTTTATGTAAAGATGCCAACATTCTTTGGTCTCCCTACAAGCCAAAATTCTCAGATCGAGCAAGGGCACCCCCACCAGCATGGATCCGCAACACATTTTATCTATCTCTCCGTCGTGGTATGCTTCCTTGGAGGCGGGCTGGACTATGCATTGCAGAGCCATACCACCCGGATCGCGTGGCTCGTCAATTCAGACTTGACCAAGTGATCCCATTCCTTCCACTAGCAAGTTTATATACCGTAGAAGATTTTGGAATCGCCCATGCTTATTGGAGGCACATTCTTCGTCCTGTGCAAGATAACTTGCCTCTTCTTCCGGATGACTCCATTACTGGCCAGTGCACAGTGCATTGGCTCAAGTGGTACAAGAAATTTTCAGAGCCCTTTAACTCCATTTTGGATGCCCTGAGCCATGGTATTGCTGTGGGTAAGGTACCATATCAAGACAGGAAGAAGAGAGCAGTTGACAATGTTATTGTCAGTCGTCGGCTTTCGCACCATGATTTGTTTGTGGTGCATGAGGTACCTGAGCAACGCCGTGCTCAGCATGCTGAGTTCATCAAATCAAAAGTAGAGGAATTCACTGGTCCGTGGAAAAAAGCACTATGCGACTTTTCTGCGTTCGGGGACTCTTCCTTCCATCCGACCATTTCAGGTATATCGTTCCCCTTTTTTTTAAATAAAATATCAGCAAATTTAATATCTCATTTCATTCTTTCTTCACGAGTCATCATTTATTTTTAATAATCTGTACATTCATCTCTGCAGCCAAGACGCAGTTCCTATGTCGATCCTGCTGCTGCTCTCTTCCCAGATGCCTATTTTAGTTGAAGGTCCACCAGCTCAAGAGAACCAAGTGAACAATCAGCGGCGATAGAAAATCAAGCTGTCTTGCCGCCGGCGGTAACCAAGGGCAACCATCTCCCAACCCTATCGTTCCTGATGCCAGTGCAAGCCGAGCCTCGAGCCAAACGGAAGCTTGATTTCGATAATGAGGATGGAGATTCCAACCCAGTCATTGGAGCTGCCATCATCGGAGAGAACCAAGGGCAGCCATCCCTTGATATTATTGCTCCAGAAGCCTTTGTTAATATGAATGAGGATTTTAATCCAGACATTGGAGAGGTCCCTCTTGATCATGCCCCCAACATTGCTGGTCATAATCAGTCTCCCAGTGATGATGATTATCTAGAAGATGAAAACGATGACAATGCAACTGCTGCAGGTTTTGGCATAATGAGAAGGGGAGGTAATTTTCAGCCTCTTCCATCTATCGTTACCACGAAACCCGGTGGGGACTTTTCTTTTCTTCTTTTTTATAAAAGTCTCTGCAACATGATTCGGGGAGTCTTTTCTAGCATTGATTCACTTGATGTTTCTATATTCATGAATGTTTTTTAATAACTATTATATTTTGTTCATTTTTTTTTTATATTCATATGTCATTCGGTTTTCGTTTAGGATTGGAGCAGCCGCCTGATCGTCCTTCCGCAAGCCAAGCGCAATTTCAGGGGACGCAAAGCATGGACGTTTCAGAGATTGAGGAAGTGTTCCTGACAGCTGCCCGCAAGGTGGTGAAAAAGGTCCTTGATGGGTTGAGTGTCACTTCATTGAGAGAGTCTGAGCGTCGTGCCGCCCTGCAAAACACCTCAGCTAAACTTCCTGTGAACTTTACTAGCATTTCTGAGATCAAGGCCATGTTGGACAAGCTGATTGATCTTTCTGAACAACTGCAGAAAGCTCATTCCGAATTTGCAGCAAGCAGCTCAGGGCAAGTAGACCAAGCTGTTGATGAAGCCAAAAAGGAGCTTTCAGCTAGGGAACATGCCCTTCAGGTCGCAGTCCAGGAAATAGTATCGGTTGAAAAGAAGAAAGATGAACTCAACCGTGCCTTGCAAGAATTAAATGAAAAAGAGAGACAACTTCTTGAGACTCGATCTGCTCTGGATTCAGCGGTGAAGCAACAGGAGCAGGCATTATGTGACGCCACTGCAAAGGCCAGCACAAGGGCTAGGAAAAACCTTGAGGCGAAGACAATGGTTCCTGCTCAGGAGGCCGAGAAGCTGCTCGGTGATTTGGTCCGTTTACTCCCTACAGCCAACTGATGGATCCAGTTTCATCAGCTTTATTAAGTCTCGAATCAGACTCTGAATAAATTAGTTCTGAACATTTATTCGCTTTCATTTGCTGGACGTTGCGTCGTCATATTTAATTTGGTTCTGAAATCATTAGTTGGTATCTTTTGAACTATTTGTTAATTCAGATATGCATTGGGATCTTTGTTTATTTCCAATGCATTTGAGAAACCTGTTTGTCTGTTCCTTTCTTTTTTATTGTATATGATCAGTGCGTTAATATCCTGCACCTCTATGCACTGAAGTTTGTGTGGTGTTTATACAATAAACTTTATTGATTACTAGCACTTTAGCTAGTTTATTATGACGCAATGGCCATGTATGTTTACTTCTCGCAGGTCAGGCTAATGCGGGACTTTATATAGTCTTTGGCGCTGCAGTTTACACTCATGCAGTAATGGAGCATATGATTGATTTCTTTTTTTTTTTTTTTTTTTTTTTTTTTAAACTTCAGTTTAGGCTCGTGAAAGCTGCGGAGCGTGTATATATATATATATTTTTTTTAACTTGCTACTTTAGCTTCAGTTTAGCCTCGTAAAGCAATGGAGGATTTTACGCCGTAGTAACGCTTTAGGAATTTTCCATTTACCGCCGGTGGGTAATATTCCCGTCCCGGAGATATGATTCTGTAAGCGCCACTAGAGTAGACGTCTTTTACAATATATGGGCCTTCCCATTTAGGCTCGAATTTACTTTGCATCTTATGTGTGATGTTCATAGGCCGAATAACTGCGAGAACCAAATCCCCTTCTTTGAACGACCTCCTTTTTACACATTTATCGAACGCTCGAGACATTCTAGCTTGGTATGCCTCCAAATTTTGCAACGCTTGAAGCCGTTTTTCTTCGAGATTATCTAGTTCTTTTAGGCGTAATTTCGCCGGTTCATCCTCATTGAGTTCTTCTCGGATAGCAACGCGTAAGGAGGCGATTTGCACCTCCAACGGTAAGACCGCCTCTCCTCCATATACAAGCGAGTAAGGCGTCATTTTCGTTGGCGTCCGGGTCGTGGTTCTATACGCCCACAAAGTTTCAAGCAATTTTTCATGCCAATGTCTCTTGTTTTGCGAGACAACCTTTTTAAGCAATTTGCATAGCACTTTATTGAATGCTTCCGCTTGACCGTTAGCAGATGGGTTATAGCCAGTAGAGAAATGGTGCTTAATTTTGAATTTGGCACACATTTTCTCTATTTGCCGATTCTTAAAATTTGTTCCATTATCGGATATGATTCGAGCTGGAACCCCAAACCGATATATAAGGTTCGTCCTTATAAAATTTTCCACATTTTCTGCTTTAACCTCTTTTAGTGCTATGGCTTCCGCCCACTTAGAGAAGTAGTCGGTCGCGGCAAGGATAAACCTGTGCCCCTTAGAGGATGGGGGATTTATTGGCCCGACTACATCCATTCCCCACATTTCAAAGGGCCAAGACATGTTGGTTGGATGTAACGGTTCATGGGGTTGGTGTATAAAATTACCATGTATTTGACATTCATGGCATTTCTTTGCGAATTCCATAGAATCAACAAACATTGTAGGCCAATAATAACCCAAATGTTTTAATTGGTAATGGAGCTTTGGTCCAGATTGGTGCGCGCCGCATACTCCAGAGTGAACTTCTTTCAAAGCTTCAATTATTTCACCACCGGCAAGGCAACGTAGCAAAATGCCATCGCAAGAGCGTCGATAGAGTGTATCATTTATACACGATAGTTAATTGACCTCTTTCGGATCCTAGACCTTTGACTAGAATCCAAGGGCAAATATCCATGGAGCAAATAATCCGAGAAAAGGTGTTCTCCAATCACCCATCTCGATTTCACACGTATCTATAGTCATGGCGAAGTAGATAATATATTCTCTTCCTCAAAGAAGTACGGGAAGAACTCTTCGCTCCTCCACATGAACGTCCATAGTTTGACATGGATTTATTGACATGTTGGCAGCTAAAGCTTGCCAATGCATCGGCTTTCTCATTTTGGCTTCTTACGACATGCTGAATTTTCAAATCAAGAAACCTAGTCATTAGTTCTTTTGCTTTCTTAAAATAAGGTACAAGCCCTTCTTTCTTTCTCAGATATGTTCCCAACAATTGATTGACTATTAATTGGGAGTCTCCATATATAGAGAGTGTGTTTAAAGCCCATATTGTGAGCTATCTCAAGCCCAATAATTAGCGCCTCATATTCAGCAGCATTATTTGAGACCGCCGAAGTGAGTGTGAAAGAATATGGGAATATCGCTTCATCAGGTGTGACAAATACAACTCCTGCACCTGCTCCCGACTTTCGGCAAGCGCCATCAAAATACATTTGCCACGTAGGATTAGATACCGTAGTGGTGAAGGCTTCCTCATCTGGTAGATCATCGTCGATGGGAAAGTCGTCAGGTATAGGATGTGCAGCTAGAAAATTAGCCAAAGCTTGACCCTTAACGGCTTTTTGTGGCACAAATACAATATCAAATTGTGAAAGGATCATCGCCCACTTGGCCAATCTACCTGATAATGTCATTTTACTTAAAATATGTCGGAGTGGATCAGCTCTCGATACGAGATGCACGGTGTGTTCTAACATGTAATGACGGAGTTTTTGAGCTGCAAATACAAGTGCTAGGCATATTTTTTCTATATCCGGATAGTTGCACTCGCAGGGTGCGGCTTAAGTAATATAGTGAGACCTCTTTCCCTTCATCATTGGTTTGTGCTAATAAAGCGCCTAATGAAGTTGGCATAGCTGCTGTATAGAGGATTAGTGGCCGCCCTTTAATTGGCCAAGCAACACACAGAGGTTCGTTAAATATTTCTTTATATCATCAAAAGCATTTTGACATGCTTGATCCCATTGGAACAGGACTCCTTTCTTCATGAGCCGAGAGAAAGGCTTGCACCTCCCGGATAAATTTGAGATGAATCTCCTAATATACGCTAAATGGCCTTGGAGGCTCTTTAATTCGTGCAAGTTTGTTGGTCGAGGCATGTCGACAATTGTCTTTATTTTAGTAGGGTCGATCTCAATGCCATGTTTAGTGACCACGAAACCCAGGAATTTCCCTGAGGACACCCCGAAGGCACACTTCATAGGATTCATTTTCAATTTGTGCTTTCTAAGGCGTGTAAACACTTCTTCCAAGTGTTTTAAGTGATCTTTCTCGCGCTTAGACTTTACCACAATATCGTCTATATAGCACTCAACGATTTCATACAATAAGCCATCTAAAATAATGGCCATCGCCCGTTGATACGTGGCACCCGCATTTTTCAATCCAAAGGGCATGACTTTATAACAGAATATGCCTTTAGGTGTACGAAATGCTGTTAACTCTTCATCTTCTGGCGACATTTTTATTTGATTGTAGCCAGAAAAGCCATCCATGAAGGAGAATATTTCATACCCCATAGTGGCGTCAATAAGGATTTCAGAGATCGGAATTGGAAACTCATCTTTTGGACATGCTTTGTTTAAATCTCTAAAATCAACACACACACGTATCTTCCCATTTTTCTTTTTAACGGGTACAATACTAGACACCCATTTCGGGTATTTTACTTCTCGAATAAACCCGGCAGCAATGAGTTTATCGACCTCAGCTTCTATTTGCGGGAGAAGTTCAGGACGATATCTTCTTTGTCCTTGCTTCACCGGAGTGACATCCTTTCGGACGGCCAATTTATGTTCAGCCACCATTGGATCTAAACCTGGCATTTCTTCATAAGACCAAGCAAATATATCTTTATTTGCAGAAAGAAATTTATGGTATTCTTTCTTACTTTCTTTGGATAAACGTTTGCTAATGAAGATTGGACGGGGATCATCGTCCGTGCCAATATTAATTTCTTCCAACTCATCAGTAGTTGGTTGATTTCCGTCTTCCATTTGTGGAGAGGCTTCAGTAGCATCGAGAGGTTCAGTGGAAGTCATATTAACTTCATAGCCTAAACCATATTTCTCTTCTTTCAACACTTCATCTTGATGTAGAGCATTGAGTTGAGCCTGAGACAACAACTTTTCGAAAGGTGCGAGCTGCCCCCGGCCATCACATAAAGACGGGCCAGTAGATATATCATATCCCATCTGTTGCATAATGTAAAGAATTTTGTCGTCATATAAAGAGATAGGTAATGTTTGATCATCTTTATTTAACAAAGTAATTTGTGTAGACCCCTTTATTTTAACGTCTCTTTCACTTTGGGCTTGTTTAATGTTATATTGCACCAAAGGAGGTAAGGGAGTTGGAAATGAAGTACCTCTATTTTGAGAGGGCTTTTTATTTATGATGCGAAATATAGGATCGCCTTTCTTCCTTTGGTTATTTGGTATATACCGATATACCTTTTTGCTTGATGTAGTCTCGCCAACTTCTATCTTGGGGATATTTTCCTCTAATGGTAATGTTGGTTTCGGCTTTGAGACTTTATCAACATGCTCAAAATAGAACTTTGCGTCAGCATAGAAGGTTTCCGCCGTGGTAAATGGCTTCTTATCCGCAAAAATCCTTATTATATCTCCTGAAGGATCTTTGTACTTGATGCATTGATGGAGAGTAGATGGAATAACTTTATTTTCATGTAGCCATGGGCGTCCAATGAGAGCATTATATGAGGTTGCTGCATCAATCACATAAAACTTTACATATGTCGTGAAACTTTCAAACTTTAAAACTAGACATATGGTACCCAATGCTTCTTGGCCTGATTGATTGAAGCCATGGATGACAACATTCGAGTGACATAAATCTCCTTTGGAATATCCAATCTTTTTGAGAGTGCGCATGGGCACCAAGTTTATGGTGAACCACCATCAATCATTATACGATTAATAGTAAGATCGTCAATTTCACCAAGCATGAAAAGGGCTCATTATGTTTTGTATTCCCTAATAACAGATCCTCATCAATTTGAAGGTAATACTTTGAGCTCGAGCTAATTTTACTTCGCTTGTGAAACCTCAACCCTATAATCTTCGAGAAATGAAAGTGCGGTAATAAATGCTTTTCAGAAATCGGAAGAGAGACACAAAGCATCATACACGCATAACATTGCTTCGGTATTTTCTTCAAGTGCGAGATTACATCATATTTGACCGACACATTGGGAACATGGTCGATTACATCACTCGGAGTTACATTTGGGGGATTTCTTTGTTGAGGAGATGGTCTAGGCAGTTGACGGCCTGATCTAAGCTGAACTTCATCAACTTCTAATGTCTCTTCTTCAGGGAAGTGAAGAGACTCGTCATCATCATCCTCAAACATTCCGATGGGGAAGGCATCGTACTTTTCGAGGGGGTCGGCCTCGCGCTTCTTAATATTTTGGTAGAAGCGCGGGCCTTCGCCCTTTTCCATCATTCGTCGTAGAGCAAATCGCCTTGAGAGTTGCTGTCGACGCTCTCCGGATCTTTGGGAACTTGATGGTCCTCCTTTTGGGGAGTGGATCCATCGAAGGAAAGTCTTGCCTTCATGCTGGCACTCAGCTTGCTGTTTTGGATATCCTGAGAAAGACACATTAACATGTTCAGGTTTTGATATCATATATTGATCATAACTTGGCCCTATTTTTGGAGCTGCACGACTCACCAAATCATTTTGAAAGGTGGCGACATTTGACGTTGCCGTTTTCTTCCCTTTCGTCATGTCTTTCTGTTGATCAGCATCTAAAGTGCCTTCATCTATGAGCTTTTGTATTAAGTTCTTGACCACAAAGCAATCTTTCAGTGTATGGCCTAGGATGCGATGGTAGTGGCAGAAATTAGGATCATCAAATTTAGAAGCTTCCTCGGGCCTCTTTGGTTTAGGGAGCTCAATGAGTCCTAATTCCCTCAATCCCATGAACAGATCATCCACTTCTTCAACAGGAAGGAATATTTCGATTTTGTCGCTCACTAAGAGTTGGTCTCCTAGGAGCGGGTGCACCTTCTTTGTTTGGCATTCTTGTGGACGTACCCCAGTTGGAACTTTCGGGTGCCATTGTTGCCTCCATAGCTTGCACTTGTTTTGGCTTGGAGGAGGTGGGCTTATCTCGTGGGTTACTTTTGTCCAACGGTGCTTTTATTGAATGTCCTTGGCGGACGAGACAGTGATGCATATAATTTTCTATGTCTCATAGCCTTTGAAGACAACTCTTCAAAAGTTATTGGCCTCACACCTTGCGGGTGAATGGCCATGTCTGGACTCAAGTTGTTCATACACATACGAACCGCCTGGGTTCGGGTGATTGGTCATTGGGCGGGCGTGGAGGCTTAAATTCCTCCATCTATTTATGAAGTCCGCAGCCTTCTCATTTGGCCTTTGCATAGTTTGAGTGAGCTCGCTTATTCCCACCATCCTTTGAGTGCTATAAAAGCGCTCTAAGAAGGCGCCCCCAGCATTTGTTCCCATGTGCGGATCGAGCACAGGTGCCAACTTGCTATACCATGTGAAAGCTGGACTGATAATGTTTGCACAAACCGACGTGGAGGAGAGCTCCATTATGCGCAGATCTTGGCACGCAATGAGAAATGAGCCACATGTTCATGTGGTGACCCAAATCCCATTGAACTTGGCTTTGAATTGCGGTGGCGATAATTGCTTGGAAATGGTATCATATCTACTTCCGGCGGATAGGGCTTGACATACCTGTATGCATGGAGTAATGAGTTTGCATATATTGCGCTTTCACGCCCTCGGAAATCATCCTTTGTATGCTTTCAAGGGTAATTTCAGGTTGAGGGTGGCGATGAGGACCATCCCGATTTGCGAAGGATGAGGAGGAGGATCATTCTGACCGGTCGATGCATTGGCCCCATTTGTATTATTTCGGCGTTGGTCACCGCTTTCGCATGAGTGCGGCCAACTCTTCTTCTTTTTTTGCTGCAATGCAGCCATCATTTGATTCATTTGCTCTTGCACGGATTGTCCATCATTGGTGGCAAGGACTTGTTCACCTCGCTAGGCTCACTCTCATTATGCGAAGAGTGTGAACCGATATCACTTGGGGCTTGTGGATCTTCCCGTTTGGTGGGTTTGGATCGATTGAGCCTGCAGATCCAATAATTCATTTTCAATATTAGAATGATCATTAAATAGGGATTATAAGACCCTACATAGATCGCATGATTTTGTAAATTACCGTAACTTGTTTGGCTTCGAGTCACCGGACGATGACCCAATGGAATTTGGTTGCGAGGCTTCTTCCTTTTAAAGTGGGTTGAAGTCAAGAAGCATCGCTTGTGTTGCAATCCTCTTCCTCAACACCCACCGGCATAGACGAAAAAATACCTCGAAACGATTACTCACAACCCTTTTATGAGGGGGTTGATAAGGCGTTGTTGTCGCACCTCAATCTCGGAGCGATTATCCCGATCTCATTTTGGGTGTCGCCAGTGGGTGTTGAAGATGTTTCCCTTGCACCTCTGCTAGAGGTAGAGTTTGTCGGGATTGCTAGCTCTCTTTCTTTTAAGCTAGCACGCTTTGCACGTACATTTGCAGCTTGCTTTGCATATTTCTTTCGCCGTGAGTCCTTCTTTATGAACTCTTGGTACTCGGTGATTTGGCTAGAGTCTCAAATTTACGCATGATCTCACCCTCAATATTATCCGAGGATGCGAGATACTCAGTAAACAATTTCCTTAAATCTTGGCATATAGTTCTTTCTATGGACGCTTGGAAAGCTTGCCTTGCAAATTTCGGATCCTGTGATACTCCCTTTTTGTTGGGCTAGGAGTGAATCACAAACGTGAGCCCTTTGTGCATCGGTCATTGAGTCAAGTTCATTGGAGAAGTCATCCCATGATTTAAGGATGTTGTGTTGCTCTTGGCGGTGTCGCTTTGGGGACACGAAAGCTTGTCTGTAGAAGGTCGTGATAGCGCCACCTCGATGATATGGGATCGAGAGTGTTGCAAATAGGATCCACATATCCTCTCTTTATATCATTAAGGGAGAGGTGAATCCCCTGCCACCGAAGCTCATGCTTTGGCTGATCATAGCTGGGATTGCAGACCATGGTGGGAATGAATTCCGGGGCCTCGGCCCGGAGTCGGCTCTTGGTCGATGAGTCACTCTCGGATGATGATGTAGACTCTACCATCATTATTTCCACCCTATCTTTAGGATTGCTTCTATCGTCATCACTTGTACTAGCATGGAAACCATGGTTGCGTAGCAACTGCTTATGGAGTTTTTGCTTTTCTTCGGTACCTTCCTTTTCAGAGAAAGCTTGACTCATAGCATGAGAAAAGGCTTCATTCCACATCCAGTTCTTTCGCTTTGCAACACCTGGGCAAGCTGGGCAAGCTGGGCAAGTGTGGATTCTTTTTGTCTGTTGATTCTCGATAAAACACAACTGTACGTGTTGATCTTCTATGTCTTCAATGTCACCCGAAGAGTCAGAGCTAGGGTTAGAGACCGCATTTAAATGAAGATTACAACCATACTCATTCTGCAACATCTCTCCGATCATGTATGGCACGACAACATCGGTGGATGCATATTTGATTTGGTCGTCTGTCAGAAGCTCATTGTCCCACTCTTTATAACGGAGTGCAGTACCCTTTCCTTCCACAGACACGCCCAACAACACTTGTGCGAGAGTCGCAAGGCTTGGCACATTGTCCCAATGCTTGCCTGGTATTATAAATGGCACCATGGCTTGCAGCTCTATCTTGTTAGAAAGTTCAACTTGGTGACCTTCCCGTAGCCGATCCAGGTCATTAGCGATTGCAACGCCAACGAAAACATGGTTTTCGTCCGCAAGGAAACTTTTGAGATCATCGGGGATGATGCCGGCGTGGCCGACCTTGAAAAGAAGACACTTCTTGCCAACACATATCTGAATAAGGGCTATTTTCTTGCGGTCCCACTCAAACCACTCGGTATCTAAGCCAACTATGAGGGCCTTAGACTCCTTACTACGGACATCTCGCAGGAAGTGCTCCACCGTTGTGGTTGAGGATGTGACCGTGACCAGGATTTCATTACCACCAACCATGAACATCTTTTCTTGGTCCATGGAGTGAGAGGGGTTGTTGTCAAGATTGGATGACAAATTATTTTTTATTACCCCGGCCTTTCCTTTGCTAATAGAAGCCTTTTCCTTGTTGCTAGGCTGTGGGTTTTGAGGAGAATCCCGCAGCACTATCCCCCTACTTGGAGGTGGAATATTTGTGGTAGGTGCGATCTTTGTTGGAGCTGCCCCCAGTATGCCTGGAGCAAGCTTGGGTGGACAAGCCCCCAACTTGTTAATAGTTGGTGGCGTTGGTGTTGTCATTCCCCCTTTTGCTTTTGCAGTTGATGAGGAGGATGCCATCAGTGAAGTCGACTTGGCAGGCGACGCCCTCTTGGTGCAGACAGGCCACTCCCCAAGTGTGGCGGGGCGGAAGCTCCGCGCCACCTTGGAGCTTGAGGGTTTGGATGAGCTAGCAGCCACAACATTGGTAGGTGCAGCCTTGTTGAAAGGTGCGGCCTTGCGCCAGTTGGTGGCACGTTCATTAGAGGCCATCCTTGCCTTGGCAGCAACTCTCCTTGCCCGTCGCTTAGCAGCTTTGGACGTTACAGGAGTGAAGCCCTCCTCGGGCTTGGAGTCAACTTCTTGGTCTTGAGCAACCACAGCTGGAGAGGCAGCTGTGGTGTCGAGCGAACTTGCGTTGTTGGAGACAGCAGGACCCATGGGCACATCGACCCAAAGGGAGCCAATGCGGATGGTGACGAACTCTTGCACACGTCCAGCCATACCTTCATATATAAGAAAACCATATATGAGTCTTCTTGAATGCAAATATCTATGCATAAAACTTCATTTGACATTTTAGGTCAAAGCCATATGATGCAAACATGATGGAACTCAAAGATGAGGTGAGAAGTAGGTCCCACTGGGCGTGCCAGAATCTGATGGCGGGAAAACGGGCGGCTAACGACCCGCCTCCACGTCAGCAGAGACAAATTTAATTTTGGTGAATTTAGACGGGACAAATATAAAAGAACAGGTAATGCGAGTCCATACTTCCATAATTCTTATATTTTCATAAAAATTATGTTAATTACATCTCTGAAGAGAAAACCCCTGATTAAGAGTTCCAACATGATTACATGATAAATAAAGATTACATCATATGGCTTCCTATTACAAACTACAAAAGAAAACAAATTCTTCAGTCTTGTAGTTGCCGATGGATGAATATGAATTTCTCGATGAGCTACTTCACTTTTTTTAAATATATGAGTGGCGGATAGCTTGTTTGGGTCTTTTAGTTGAGTACGCATGTATTTAACTCATGCGTATTTTGAGTGTATATCATGTTATTTATTTGGACCATGACATAAGGCTAGGTCTTAATTACTAACCCGGCATATGATTTCTGCTTAGTTGATTGGACATGGATGCCTTACATGCATTTTGACATATGCTAATGTCGACGGAGGGACATTAATTTACTTGGTTCATTATTATATCACGTATACATGGACGTGATTTATCTTAGAGACTAAATTTGATATAGTCTCGTGCGAGACCATGGATTAACATATTTTGACATATACGATGCACTCATCATATATAGGGTGCGATATTTCGTTTGGGCTTAAGCTAGGACGACGTTTATTTTACTATGGCCGAGGTTGCGTCACCGGCCTCGGCCAGGGTCTATGTAATTATATATATTATTTCATCAAGGTCAGCGTGCGTACTAATAGCATGGTGTTTGACCGTGGATCAGCACGTGCAATCTCATTTATTTAAATTTGATTTGGTTTGATTTTTGATTTATCAGCTAATTAGGCACAATCATATATGAATGTTGTCTAACTGAGATGCAATATTTGACGTGCCCATATGGTGCACGGTATTTATAGAGAGTCTATGCTTGGCATGTATGACTGGTTTCGGGAAACTATGACAGATATTATTTATTTTAGCCGAACGCCAGCAGCAAGTTAATTAGCATCTGGGTGATGGACGTGGCATGGACGCATGGGATTTGGCATGGAAGGACTAATTTTATTTGATTCATTTTGTGACACAGCAGGATCTAGGTTCAAGGATGAAGACCACCTAAGCACATAAGGGGATATTAATTTATTTATTAACTTTGGATAGTACGGCGACTATTAGGATGACGATCATTTGATTTTAATTTATTTTATCTTTACAAATTTATCAGGTATATGAATCAGCTTGGCACTTTTCTGCTCATGTGGCTTGTGCTATGGTTTGATGCCGAGACTTGCTAGCGGCGTGCAGATGTATGGACTAAATATGCAATGCATGGCTGGATCGATATATAGGTATATGTGCACATATATATATATGCTGGCTAGTCAATCGATGACGCACTCCAGGCACATGCAAGCTAGTTAGTTCACAAAGTATGGCTGTTCTAATATACATCACATGTACATGTAGACGCTGGTTAGCTACTTATGCAATGCAAAGAAGACAACTGTCTAGAGGACTGCATATACACATATACTGCATATGGGCAGCGCTTTGCATGGAGTTTGCATCTATCTCTGTGTCTTTCCGAGCAAAGGTTCCTGTTGATTTGAACCCATGCACAGATTGACTGCAGAAGATGACGATCTTTGCATGTTTGAGGTTTTAGCTCTTGTTCTAGAGAACAATGCTCTTCCCTGTCCGGTTTGCACGACAAATCCGGCATGGGGTCTTGAGACATCTCATAGCAACTTGCCCGATGGAGCCAAGCCGCATCTGAGGTCTTGATCTTGGAGACGATAGCTCTTGTTCACGAGAACAAGGCTCTTCCCTATCCAGTTTGCATAACAAATCTGGCTTGGGGCCTTGGATCATCTCATGGCAACTTGCTCAAGAGAGCAAGGTTGCGCACGAGGTCTTGATCATGGTGTTGATGAAGTTGTTGCCGGACGCCGCCGTGGAGCCGTGAAGATGAAGACGTGGAAGAGGATCAGCAGAACGCCATGAAACGCCGCTCACCTTCTTCGGGATGCCGGCGGACGGACGACGCAGCGGCTTCTTGCGAGGGGCCGACGGACGGACGTAGCAGCTCCTTGCGAAGGGCCGCTGATGTGTGCTTCGACGACGCCCGAGGGCAGCAGCACGACGGTGAACTTCCGGCGGGCGGTTAGCGCAGCCTGACGGCACTATGTGTTGAGTGATGCAGCGAGGCAGCCTGGAGGCGATATGCAGATGGAGCGGGGCAGCTGGAGGCGATATGCGAGATGGAGCCGGGCTTCTCTCTACTACTGGCCATGTATTTATAGGCCTAAAGCAAGAGCAGTTCCGTGGTGTTTTGGCGCTCTTTCCTTTGATTAACCGGTGCCGGCGCCAAAGTTTGAATCAACGGGAGCGGAGATCGTGCAGTCGTCTTGCGAGCGGTGTCGACAGACGCAGCCCTGTTTGAACGTGTAAGGCGCGCGCTGTGTGAACTCTTGAACCCCTTGCCTGACAACTGGTTTTTGGGCGTTTATTTATTCTTTAATCAAAGTAATTATGGAGAACGTACAGTCGACATCTTCTTGTGTGGGCTGGGCCGCATGCACGTCACGTGTGTTACGTATATGTGCTGGCTAGCTAGCTTGTCAATTGTGTACAGATCGCATCGTATATACACACGTACGCTCATGGCCATAATTTAATTAACCCAACGTGTGTGCGTGTCCAAACGCATTTGCTTCTATATATATGTTTTTATTTCCTTGGAATGTAGATAAACAATATACATCTCTCCTCCTTTTGTGAATGAACAATATATGGTATACAAATATATACGACGGGTATATATTTGCATAGGCTTTCATCTTTGTCATGCGTCTCTTTTAGATATATTAATTTCATTTATTTTATGATTTCTGTATATGGCATATAACCATCTGAATTATTTATTATTTTATCTCTCATGGCATAAATATTCACATGTATTTAGGTAGGCCAAAATTTGTGCCAACAGGTACCTACTGGATGCACGATGCACTACACCAATGCTCCGTGCATCTGCTGTTAGCATTGTCAAAATCGTCCGATCCACGTCAATCGCTATACGTAACTGTTGTGCCTCCATGTGAGACCAAAATTTCAACCAAGATATTCACTTCCGAGGAGGAATCTTCCGTTTCTAGTGTCCGCAGTAAGGGGTGTTCGGTTACATGCACTAAATTTTAGTTTATGTCATATCGGACGTTCGGATGCTATTTAGGAGAACTAAGTATGAGTTAATTATAAAACTAATTACATAGAGACTAATTTACGAGACAAATTTATTAAGCCTAATTAATCCGCCATTAACACATATTTACTGTAGCACCATATTATCAAATCATGGACTAATTAGGCTTAAAAAATTCGTCTCTCAAATTAGCCACAATCTGTGCAATTAGTTATTTTTTCGTCTATATTTAATACTTCATGTATATGTAAAACATCCGATGGGACAGGGACTAAAATTTTCCTGCAGAAACCAAACACCCCCTAGGAAATGTCACCTTACTCATCTTTAATTAACCTCGTTCCAATTTTCAGGTCCAACACACTGCTACATAAACAATTTATAGTAACATCATCAGTTTTTTTTAATCTATTCTCACTACTGCAAAAAGCATTTGTAGAGACCGCCTATAAAAATGGTTCCCAAAACGAGCCGCCTCTAGAAATGCTTCTGTAGGGCAGCTAGTATTTTCAGACGTCTCTAGATCTAGACGCCCGTAGAAATTGATTTCTAGAACTACAGCAGCCTCACCGTCACTTGTGCCTCCAGCACAGGAGGTGTTGATCCCCATCCGTCGTAGCAGCATTGTCATTGACGCGGGAGGGGGTGCGGCCATTCGTCGCCGCCACCGTGGTGAGGGAGAGGAGGTAGGAGGAGGCTGATGGGCCCCGTGCAAGAGAGTGGGGTGCAGTCAGAAAAAGAAAGAGTGGGAGGGGGGACGGGAGTGTGAGAGTGGGAGGGAAGGCTAGGGTTCCTAACTATTATTGTCGGTGTTTTGGACCGGCGAGCCCTCAACCAACTAGTAAATTTGTACTGCGTGTTCCTAATCCCGGATGGTGATGCAAAGAGACACAAGGTTTATACTGGTTCGGGCGATAGGTGCCCTACGTCCAGTCTGAGAGATCGATCTTGTATTCCTTGCACCGAAATGCTCGTAGTAGGGGGTTACAAGCAGGGCGAGAGGGGGAGCTAGTCCCAGGTCTCTGCATGGAGCAGGGTGAATTGCTTGAGACGTTGATCTCAGGCAGCAGTGAAGCGTGCGTGTTCGTCTATTCGTGAGAGCGCGAGCCTAAGCGTCCGTGAGTTCGTGAACTCGTGAGCCCGTCGTCTGTGAGCGTAAGTGTCAGCCTAAACGTAAGCGCTCGTCCGTCCGTCGTCCTAGAAACGGCCCCGGTCTCTCCCTTTTATAGTCGAAGGGGGGACGGGGGTGATACATGTGTTCTGTCAGCGGATGCGGCGTGTTCGAGCCCTGTAGCTTGCTACTGTGGCGGCATAGTCGACGGAGCGGTCTTTGTCCTTGATGCACTGGAGCAACGCGCCGGTCACGCCCAATCCTGTGCGACGTGGGAGCTCCAGTGATGGCTTGACGCAGGGCATGGCGGACGATGTGGCGGTTGCTGTGTGTCGACAGCGTAAAGAGCCGAGGCTTAGTTGGTGTCGAGGCCGAGCCATCGTGGGGCTCGGCGGGCGCGAATCCCGATGTTGCCAAGACCCTGAAGTGGATTGCCGAGGCTTGGAGGGAGCAGTTGGTCTTGTACACTGATTCCGAGGCTACAGGGACCTGAACCTGACTCCCCACGCTGCGCTGTCCTCGGAGCAGTTGGGGTTAGGCAGCATAGTGCGGTATGGGTGTTAGTCGTGGGCACAGTGCTAAGCACAGGGGCCGGTAACCCCTGCTCCATCCTGTCCCGAACGGCATGGCGTCGATGTGACCCTACGTCTCATCGGCCACTCCGCTGTGTCGAGCCGTCGTTCGGCTGATATTGCGAGAGCGGTTGAACGCGTTGGTTGGTCGTGACATCCTGCCAGAGAAGTGGGTCAAGGCGGAGGCGACGGGGTTGTTTGCCGAGCCGACCTCGAGCGAGGCAGAGAATCGGCAACTCGTCCGAGGCCTGCCGGGCTGGGCCTCGGGCGAGTCGGAGAATCAGATCCCTGTCTGAGGCTTTTCGTGCGAGGCCTCGAGCGAGATGGAGAATCGATAGGCCGTCCGAGGCCTTTCGTGCGAGGCCTCAAGCGAGGCGCAGAGTCGGTAGCCTCGGACAAGGCCGGGGGTTAGCCGATGGTTGTCTCTTGGCTTTGATTTTGATAGGGTCTTAGCGATTTTTTTGGCTCTTGCTTAGGGGACCCCTTTTTATGATACCCGACAGTAGCCCCCGAGCCTCAGGGAGAGCGTGAGCGCTCTCCCTAAGGTTTTGACGAGACTCGGTTCGCGGCAGCTCCTGGCGGGATGGTGTTCCGTACTCGAAGCCTTGGTGGGTGCGCACGAGCGCACCCGCCGGGTGTAGCCCCCGAGGCCCTGGAGGTGTGAATTTATTCCTCCAGGGGCTTTTTCTCAAGTTGAGCGAGGGGTTTTATCGTATTCGCCGAGCCCGCGAGTGTGAGTTCGGGTCGCTGGGTCTCGACACGGTTGCAGGAAGGGCCCCCGAGCCTCTGCACGGAGCGAGAGGGCGGTCAGGAGTTCCCCTGGCTTTTTGTGCGACCCTTGCGCATCCTTTTCGTTCGGAAGGAGGGGTTGTTTGCCGAGCCCCCTCGAGTGCGAGCTTGGGTCGCTGGGTCTCGGCAAGGTTGCAGGAAGAGCTCCCGAGCCTCTGCGCGGAGCGAGAGGGCGATCAGGAGTTTCCCTGGCTTTTTGTGCGACCCTCGTGCATCCTTTTTGCTTAGAAGGAGGGGTGGAATATGCCAGGCTACCCTTGGTGGGCACGAGTGGTGACACTTCCGGTGAGCTATTATCAGGTAAGTCCGAGTGGAGGCCTGTGTCCCATTCAATAGGGGTCGACTAGCGGTCTAGAGACGCACTCCAAAAGTACTAGAGGGCTTCTTTAGTGGGTCCCAGGGCCGTTTGATTGGCCCCGGGGGCTCGATGCCTCCCTACGGTGGGATCCCATTCGGAGACCTCCCTGCCGGTCTCAGACATGACTTAGGGCGTCCTGAGCGATCGCTCGCTCGGGCGTCGGCCATGTATGGGCTCACCCATAGTTGTCCCTGACTCTGTTGTCCTGGGGCGGCTATCGAAACCCTCGGGAGCCCAGCCTTCGAACCCCTGGACCGTAACGGGCTCGGTGCCCCTTATCGTGTTTTTCCAATCCTCCGAGTGCGAGCTTGGGTTGCTTGTCTTCGTACTAGGTGCAGGAAGAGCCCCCGAGCCTCCGCACGGAGCGAGAGGGCGGTCAGGAGTTCCCCTGTCTTTTCGTACGACCCTTGCGCATCCTTTTCGTTCGGACAGAGGGGTTGTTTGTCGAGCCCCTTCGAGTGCGAGCCTGGGTCGCTAGGTCTCGGCAAGGTTGCAGGAAGAGCCCTCGAGCCTCCGCATGGAGCGAGAGGGCGATCAGGAGTTCCCCTGGCTTTTTGTGCGACCCTCACACATCCTTTTCGCTCGGAAGGAGGGGTTGTTTGCCGAGCCCCCTCGGGTGCGAGCCTGGGTCGCTGGGTCTCGGCAAGGTTGCAGGAAGAGCTCCCCAGCCTCTGCATGGAGCGAGAGGGCGATCAGGAGTTCCCCTGGCTTTTTGTGCGGCCCTCACGCATCTTTTTCGCTTGGAAGGAGGGGTTGTTTGCCGAGCCCCCTCGGGTGCGAGCCTGGGTCGCTGGGTCTCGGCAAGGTTGCAGGAAGAGCCCCAGAGCCTCTGCACGGAGCAAGAGGGTGATCAGGAGTTCCCCTGGCTTTTTGTATGACCCTCACGCATCCTTTTCGCTCAGAAGGAGGGGTGGAATATGCTAGGCTACCCTCAGTGTGCGCGAGCGGTGACACTTCCGGTGAGCTGTTATCGGGTAAGTCCGAGTGGAGGCCCGTGCCCCATTCGATAGGTGTCAGCTAGTGGTCCAGAGACACACTCCAAAAGTACCAGAGGGCTTATCTAGTGGGTCCCAGGGCCGTTCGATTGGCCCCGGGGGCTCGATGCCTCCCTACGGTGGGATCCCATTCGGAGACCTCCCTGCCGGTCTCAGACACGACTTAGGGCGTCTCAAGCATTTCGCTTGCTTTGGCCTCGGCCATGTACGGGCTCGCCCATAGTTGTCCCTGACTCTGTTACCCTGGGGCGGCTGTCGAAACCCTCGGGGGCCCAGCCTTCGAACCCCTAGACCGTAACGGGCTCGGTGCCCAGTTCCTTCGTCTGAAAGGAATTGGGTGGGGGATGTCCCCCCCCTCGGCTGACAACAGCAGGCGCACCTTTTGAGGCATTTTTCTCAGGGAGGTGGAACGGCGCCTGCCGCTGCAGTGGTCAGACACGACGCTGTGTCAGCGGATGGGACGTAACTGTTCATGCGATTAATAAGAAAAAGGTGGGCGCGTGGGCGGTTAAATCGGATCTGGATTAACTGTGCCGGATCTGAGGGAAACTTCCCCAATTTCGTTGCCCGTCCGTTTCGCCCCCTTCCTGCATAAATATGTGATGAGCCTCGCCCCTCTCCTCCTTACCTTGTCTGCTTTTGCTTTTACTGCCCTCGAGCCATTGCTAGGAACAGAGAGCGCCGGGGAGAAGAAGGGAGAAGGGAGAGGAAGAGAGGGAGAGAGTGAGGCTTACCGCCGTAGTCACATTCCCTACTGTGCTCATGGCCGGCACTGTTGTTGTCATTGAGGCGGATCCTTGGGGTCGGTCCGACGTATCCGTGGAGACGCTGCAGTCGCTCGTCGACGATGGGCTTCTCCATCTGGTTACCGACCCCAACAGGCTAGAGTGGATCGCTCCGTCGGGCGAGCCGGAGCCGAGGCCTTGTGATGGCTACGTCGTGAGCTTCGTGTCCTTCCACGAGCGTGGTCTCGGCCTACCGGCGGACTGGTTCATGCGGGCGCTCCTGCACTACTATGGCGTGGAGCTCCACAACTTCAACCCCAACTCCATCGCGTAGGTGACCATCTTCGTCGCCGTCTGCGAGGGGTATCTAGGGATTGCCCCCCATTGGGAGCTATGGCTCCACCTCTTCCGGGCGGGGCATACCACCAAGCCGACGGGCACGACGGGCACGAGGAAGGCGGTTAGGGCCGGCGGCTATACTCTCCAAGTGTGCTAGGACCGTCAGCACCTTTACATCCCGGCCCAGCTCGCGTCAACCAATTGCCGCTGGTACACCAGCTGGTTCTACCTCCGCAACGATGACGGCGGACTTCCCCCTTACACTGGGCGGATCGTGGAGAGCTGTCCGGAGAAGTGGAGGTATGGCGTCCCGAAGGAGGATCAGCCCAAGCTGCAGCCGCTCCTAGAGGGGCTAGAGAGGCTGTGGGCCGCTGCCTTACGGTGGCTGTGGTCGTGGCTGCCTTCCACCGCCAGAGGGTGCTGCCGCTGATGGCTCGGTGGCGGCGCCTATTCGACATGAGACCGAATGAGCCAATCGAGGGCATCCAGATGTCTGTCGACACCCTCTCCGATGAGGAGATTCTATGTCGGGTGAGGGAGATGGTGGAGGGGAAGCTGAGGAGCGGTGGTCTGACCCCCATCGCGATGCGCCCGTCGCGGGGGTACCTCTTCCTGGTAAGTCACGCGCCGCTGCAGCCCCCGAGGCCTCCCCATTCCTCATCGTTTCCTATTCCCCTTACCCGTGTTCGCCGTTCTTGCAAGGGATGAGGGATGTGCGAGCCTCCCCGCCGCTCGTTCTTGAGGATGCAAAGCGGCTGGCGGTCAACCGGGCGCACGCTGAGGCGTAGAAGAAGAAGGATGCCAAGGAGGCAAAGCGCACGAGGAAGATCCTTGAGCGTGAGGGGCTGGAGAAGCGCCGCCGGCAGCAGAGGCGGGATGGTCTCCTGATGGAGGCGTCTCCATCACCGTCGCTGTCGATGGATGCTTCGGACAGAGATGACGAGAGCGAGATGGGGCGGGGTCCCCTGGACCATCTCCCTGACGTCGGGGAGACGGCGCCCGGGGCATCGGCGAGCGGCCTAACGCTTCCAAGAGGAGGAGGAGGAGAGGACGCCTCGGGCCGGCGATCGCCCGCCCCGGGGCCGAGGCCGACATGCCCGAGGCACGGGCGTTAGGGAAGCGAGCCATCAGCCTGGTGGGCTCGACGGCTGAGGTAGAGCAGGTGGCGGTGGGGGCGACGCAACTGCCCCCGCAGAGGGTTGAGGGGGCGCTGGAGTCCAGCGAGGATTGGCCGGCATCGGTGGATACAGAGGCCGTGCCTTCGCCGCCGCCACCGCCTTTGCAGAGGAGGGTCGCCGTGCCAAAGCGGTTGCATCCCCGCTCAAGGTGAGTGTTTCATCGGTGGAGTTGCAGTACCTCCCGCTCATCCCTTGGCCGTATGCTGACCTTGTGAATCTGTACCTCCAGCCGGAAGCGTCATGTGGAAGTGCCCGCCCTGGCGCCACGTAAGGCGCTCAAGGTGAGCGCTAGCTCCACCGCCCAAGGTGAGCGTGGCGTGGCCTTGGACAGGGCCAACCCGAAGGAGCCGGACGCCCAAGAAGAGGTGGCCGAGGTGGCCATGGAGCACGCAAAGGAGGAGGAGCCTACGCCTCGCGAGGCCGAGGCCCGCGAGTCGGCTAGAGCCAAGGCGCCTTCAGTCGCTGAGGCCACCGAGGCCGAGGTCCCCCGAACCTCCGAGGCTGAGGCGATGGAGGCCGGGGTGCCCAGGACCACCGAGGCCATGGTGGCAGAGGCCAGAGTCCCCAGGACCACCGAGGCTAGGGCGGCGGGGGCCGACGTGAGCGCGGCGAAGCCGGTGGCCTAGGAAGTGGAGATGGGGGTGGGGCAAGCTTCAATACTGCCCCCCTGATCCAGGGCCCGCCGCCACCGTAGGAGAGCGCCCGGGAAGTGGAGGTCCATTCGATCTCCTCCGACGATACTTCTTGGGGGAAGGAGGGGGCGGATGCCGAGGCGGCCAGCACCGAGGAGCAGCTTGCTCTGACCTCTAGCGAGGGAAGCTCGGCCCTCGTGCGGGTACGACCCGAGCCCCATGGGTGGGATCACCCACGTGTCTTGTGGCGGAGCCGGGACGACCCTGAGGGGGAGCCTCTGTTCACCCTCGAGGACACGGCCGAGGGGGCGCTAGGACACTTTCTAGCAATACCGCCGTCTGGAGGAGTAGTCGCTGCGGACAGTGCTGTCTGTCATGGCCAATAATCTGCCCGGCGTTGCCCAGGTGCGCGTTTTCCTTTTTCGTGCGGTGTTGTCTTTTTCTGAATTTTCTTGCAGTGCATGACCCATGTTCTGCCTATCTAGGAGCTCGAGACCCGGTCCCTCGGGAAGTCGATCTTCCTCCGGCGGGAGAGGGACGTCTGGGACCAGCTCCAGCGGCAGATGGACCTACTTGCCGATGCCAACGAGCTTCTGTCGGCGCAGAGCGCGGAGGTGGAGGACCTCCGCCTTCGTTGTGCCGATGCGAAGGCCGAGGCAGCCACGGTTCGGGAGCAGGCCGCCCCTCTGGCAGCACGGATCAAGGAGCTAGAGGAGGAGCTGACCCGGGCGGCCAGCGAGCGGGACACCTTTATGTCCCAGGCTGAAGAAGCGAAGGCCTCTGCCAAGGCCATCGCTGGTCAGCTGGGGACGGAGCAGGGTGCACACCTGCTGATGAAAGGCGCCCTGGCTTTAAAGGAGAAGGCCAAGGGTGAGTCCCGTCCCCCTTGTTTTATTTGTTTTTTTGTGTTCGACCCCTAACTCCCTGCTGTGATGCAGAGCTGGAGAAAGAGGCTTCTAGGGCAGCCGAGGCTTCTCGGGTCAAGGTCCAGGGCTGGAAGGAGAAAGTCGAGGCCTCTCGGGTCGAGGCCCAGCGCTTGGAAGAGAAAGCCGAGGGTGAGTCCCGTAGGCCTCCGCCCTTATTTGGCTTGTTTTCCTTTGCGCTTAACCCCATTTTGTTTGTTTTGGCGCAGAGTTGGAGAAGGAGGTCTCCCGGGTCGCTGAGGCTTCCATAGCGGTGCAGGCGGTGCTCGATGCCGAGATCGGGGAGCACAACGCGCTGCAGAGCGCCGCCCGTACCGCCTGCGAGGCCCTGGAGGTTGAGGGAGTCCAGTCGGGTAGCTCCCTTGGGAGCCGCTAGATCGCGTTGAGCGGCCAAGTGCGTGAGCGACTCCGAGGGGCGTTACACACGAGCGTCAAGCGTGCCCTGGCCATCATCGCGTCGCACTATGCTGGCCTCGACCTCGAGGCCATCAGTGATGGCTACGTCCTGGCCGAGGATGACAAGGAGGCCGATAAGGAGGTCACAAAGCTGTTGGAGGCGGCTGAGGGCCCTAGCACGGCACTAGCCAAGCTGTTCGAAGAGGAGGTGGTCCCTCCCATGCCGTCCGCCGATGTTGGAGACCCTGAGCCTTGACCTAGGCCCAAGAGGCCATGTAAATAGAATAGGGATTATTTTTGTATCGTAACGCTTGTGGCCGTCGAGGCCTTTTTAAAGTACTCGTGCTTCTTAATCGTTTTTATTGTATTTCCGAGCCTCTACCCTCTGTCTCGTCTCTGAACAAATCTCTTGCAAAAGACTTCCTCGGAGCCTAAGCTGCCCCTTGGGCGAAAGGTGGTGAGGGAGTGCCGTAGCCCGGAGGCGTAGGCCGTCTCACGACTCGACCAACCTTTTGGCCTTGGGACAGACTTTCGGTCCTTAGGTTTTTTTACAATCGATTTGTCACAGTGCGCTAGAGAGTTAGGCGCAGAATTTATTTTTCAAAAAATGACTAAAAAATGGTGCGTGGGACTTAGGGGGAGTCCCCCTTCTAGCCCCTGAGGGAGGCTCGGTTCTACAGAGGCAGAGCCGTGTCCTATTCGAGCCCCGCAGTGGGCACATCTACAGAGGCAGAGCTGAGTCTCCCTTATGATGTTATCGTAATGCCGAGGCCCGCGATGGGCTCGGGGGGTTTCTCGAAAAATTAGAACAACTAAAGAATGCTTCTTAATTGTATTTCGAGAAACAATGTATACAATGCTTGGAAATTTAAGGGTAAAAGCGACGTAGCTGTTCTATGTTCCAAGCATTGGTGAGGATTTCGCCCTTCTCGTTGGCTAGCTTGTAGGTCCCGGGCTTCAGCACTTGGGCGACGATGTATGGTCCTTCCCATGGTGGGGTCAGCTTGTGGCAGCCCTTGTTGCTCTGCCTCAGCCTCAGCACCAAGTCGCCCACCTTCAGGTCTCGGCTTCGAACGCGCCAGGCTTGATAGCGTCGTAGGGCTTGCTGGTACTTGGCCGAATGTAGAAGCGCAACGTCTCGGGCTTCCTCCAGTTGGTCGAGGGCATATTCGCGGCTGGTGTGGTTGCTTTGCTCGTTGTAGGCCTGTAGCCTTGGGGAACCGTATTCCAAGTCAGTGGGGAGGATGGCCTCGGCCCCATAGACCAGGAAGAACGGTGTGAACCCCGTGGCTCGGCTCGAGGTGTTCCTCAGGCTCCAGATGACCGAAGGGAGTCCGACAAGCCATTTCTTGCGAAACTTCTTCAATCGGTTGTAAATTCTTGGCTTGAGGCCTTGTAGGATCATGCCGTTGGCACGTTCTACTTGGCCGTTTGTCCTAGGGTGTCCTACGGCCGACCAGACCACATGGATGTGGTGGTCGTCGCAGAACATCAGGAATTTTTGGCCGGTGAATTGTGTGCCGTTGTCGGTGACGATGGTGTTCGGAACCCCAAACCTATGGATGATGTCAGTGAAGAACAACACCGCTTGCTCAGATTTCATTCGATTAATCGGGCGAGCCTCGATCCATTTGGAGAACTTATCGATCGCTACCAGCAGATGGGTGCAGCCTTCGGGGGCCTTCTGCAGAGGCCCAACCATGTCGAGCCCCCACACGGCAAACGGCCATGTAATGGGGATGGTTTGGAGGGCTTGGGCCAGGAGGTGCGTCTACCATGCATAGTACTGGCATCCCTCGCAGGAGTGTACGAGCTTGATGGCGTCAGCAACCACCATTGGCCAGTAGAACCCTTGGCGGAAGGCGTTTCCCACGAGCGTCCGAGGCACTGCAAGGTGCCCGCAGGCGCCCGTGTGCAAGTCCCAAAGTAGGGCTTGGCCTGCCTCGGTGGTGATGCATCATTGGAGAGCGCTAGATGGACTTCGCTTGTACAACTCACCGTTGCTGAGGACGTAAGTTTTGGCTCGTCGCGCAAGCCATCGAGCTTTGGTCCTGTCTGTGGGAAGCTCTCCTCGAACGAGGTAATCAAGGAACGGGACTCACCAGTCCGTGCCCTGGTTGGCCTCGGGAGGCTCTGCGTTGACTTCCATGACCTCGTGCTCGGCCGATGGGGTCTCGGTGACAGAGGGGGCCTCGGGCCCTGCGGTGGGCTCGACCGGTGGGCCCTCTTCCGTCGCCGAGGCGTAGTCGATGGAAGTCTTGTGGAGGTCTCTAGCGAAGACGTTCGGGGGGACCGGGGCCCGTGCCGATGCCATCTTTGCCAGTTCGTACGCGGCCTCGTTGAATTTTCGCGCGATATGGTTGAGTTCGAGACCGTTGAATTTGTCTTCTAGGTGACGTACCAAATTGCAGTACGCCTCCATTTTGGGGTCGAGGTAGTTCGACTCCTTCATTACTTGATCGACGACGAGCTGCGAATCGCCCCGTACGTCGAGACGTCGCACTCTAAGTTCGATGGCGATCTGCAAGCCGTTGACGAGGGCTTCGTACTCGGCTGCATTGTTGGAGGCGGCGAAGTGGAGCCAAACCATGTAGTGCATGTGTACTCCGAGGGGTGAGATGAAGAGCAGACCCGTGCCTGCCCCGGTCTTCATCAGGGACCTATTGAAGTACATGGTCCAGCACTTCATCTGGACTTGAGCAGGTGGCAATTGGGTGTTGGTCCACTTAGCCACAAAATCGGCCAAGACCTGAGACTAGATCGCTTTTCGAGACACAAAAGCCAGGGCTTCTCCCATGAGTTTGATGGCCCACTTGGCTATCCTACCCGAGGTCTCCCGGTTATGGATTATCTCTCCCAGGGGGAAAGACGACACCACGGTCACCAGGTGGGACTCAAAGTAGTGATGCAGCTTGCGTCGAGCCAAGACTACGGTGTAGATCAGCTTCTGGATGTGGGGGTAGCGTGTTTTGGTCTCGGAGAGCACTTCGCTGATGAAGTAAACAGGTCGTTGGATGGGTAGAGCGTGCCCCTCTTCCTGCCTCTCCACTACTACGGCCGCGCTGACCACTTGGGTCGTTGCGGCGACGTAGAGTAAGAGGGTCTCGCCTTCTGCTGGTGGTATCAGGATGGGAGGATTAGTGAGCAGTGCCTTGAGCTTGGCGAGGGCTTCTTCGGCCTCAGGGGTCCAAGAAAAGCGTTCTGATTTCCTCAAGTGACGGTACAGAGGCAAGCCTTTTTTGCCAAGGTGCGAGATGAAGCGGCTCAGGGACGCAAGGCATCCCATAACCCTCTGTACTCCCTTGAGGTCTCAGATCGGTCCCATGTTGGTTACGGCCAAGACCTTCTTCGGGTTGGCCTCGATGCCGCGTTTTGAGACTATGAATCCCAAAAGCATGCCTTGGGGAACCCCGAAGACACACTTCTCAGGGTTGAGCTTGATGCCCTTCTCTCTGAGGCATTTGAAGGCTATCTCCAGGTCATCGACGAGATCCCTGGCCTTTCTGGACTTGACCACGATGTCGTCCACGTAGGCCTCGATGGTTCGCCCGATGTGCTCGCCAAAGACCTGGGTCATGCACCGCTGGTATGTGGCCCCTACGTTTCTAAGGCCGAACGGCATAGTCACATAGCAGTACATGCCGAATGGTGTGATAAAAGAAGTCGCGAGCTGATCGGACTCTTTCATCTTGATTTGATGGTAACCGGAATACACATCAAGGAAAGATAGGATTTCGCATCCCGCAGTGGAGTCAACGATTTGGTCGATTCAAGGTAATGGGAAAGGGACTTTTGGACAGGCTTTATTCAAACCGGTGTAGTCTACACACATCCTCCACTTCTCATTTTTCTTTTTGACTAACACAGGGTTAGCTAACCACTCTGGATGGGACACTTCCTTGATGAATCCGGCCGCCAAAAGCTTTTGCACCTCCTCGCCGATGGTCTTATGCTTTTCCTCGTCGAATCGGCGCAGGCGCTGCTTCACCGGTCTGGAGCCAGCCCGGATGTCCAAGGCGTGCTCGGCGACCTCCCTCGGTATGCCCGGCATGTCCGAGGGACCCCACGCGAATACGTCGGCATTCGCACGAAGAAAGTCGATGAGCACGGCTTCCTATTTGATGTCGAGGGTGGCACTGATCCTCAGCGCCCGGTGATTGGGGCAGGTGGGGTCGACCGAGATGAGCTTGACGGCCTCCGTGGGCTCGAAAGTACCGGGATGGGCTCGGGCAGCTCGCTACCAAGTCAGTCGAGGTTGACGATGAGGGTCTCGGCCTCCACGAGAGCCTCGGCATACTCGATGCACTCGACATCGTAGTCATATGCATGCTCGTACGTGGACTCGATCGTGATGATGCTGTTGGGGCCCGGCATCTTGAGCTTGAGGTAGGTGTAGTTGGGGACCGCCATGAACTTGGCGTAGCACGGGCGCCCCAGGATGGCGTGGTAGGCCCCCTTGAACCCAACCACCTCGAACGTGAGGACCTCCTTGCGATAGTTGGAGGGAGTGCCGAAGCAAACGGGCAAGTCGATGCGCCCGAGGGGTCGCGTGCGTTTCCTTGGCATGATGCCATGGAAAGGCGCGGCATCGCCCCGAAGTTGCGACCGGTCGAGCTCTAGGAGCTCCAGGGTGTTGGCGTAGAGGATGTTGAGGCCGCTGCCTCTGTCCATCAGGACCTTGGTGAGCCGGGTGTTGCCGATGATCGGGTCAACGATGAGTGGGTATTGCCCGGGGTTTGGGACATAATCGGGGTGGTCGTCCCGATCAAAGGTGATCGCCTCCCGAGACCAGTCAAGGTATCGGGGAGTGGCCACCTTAACCGAGAACACCTCTCGGTGTTCCCTCTATCGCGGGCACACCATGAGGCATGCGGAAGGCCCGCCGAAGATCATGAAAGCATTGTGCACTTCGGGGAACCTGTCGTCCTTGTCGTCGTCCCTATCACCGGCGTCCCTCGTTTTGGCATCATCGTAGGGGAGCCCGAGCTTGGCGTAGTAGCGTCGGAGCATGGTGCACTCTTCGAGGGTGTGCTTCACTGGGCCCTGGTGGTTGGGGTAGGGCTTCCTAAGCATGTCGTCGAAGAGCCTGGGGCCTCTAGGGCCTCGGGGATTCTTGCGCTCTGCGGCCGCGACTAGACCGGCCTCGAGGACCTCTTGCTTCCTCTGGCGACCCTTTTTCTTTTTCTTGGGGGAGGTGGGGAGCCAAGGCCTCGGGGGCCTCATCTCTCCGATTCCCCTTGGCGTCATTGTCGGGGAAGATGGCCCCAATAGCCTCTTCGCCCGAGGCAAAGTTGATGGCGATGTCGAGGAGCGCGGCAGCCGAGCTTGGCACGTTCTAGCCTAACTCTCGGACCAAGTCTCGGTAGGTGGTGCCGGAGAGGAAAGCCTAGACAATTTCTGAGTCGCCGACGCTGGGCAACTCGGTGCATTGCTTGGAGAAACGCCGGATGAAGTCTCGGAGAGACTCGTCCGGCTTCTGGCGACAACTCTTGAGGTCCCAGGAGTTCCCGGGGCGCATGTATGTGCCCTAGAAATTCCCGACGAAGACCCTCACCAAGTCGCGCCAGTCGTGGATTTATGAGGGAGGGAGGTGTTCGAGCCAGGCTCGCGCTGAGTCTGACAGGGACAAGGGGAGGTTGCGGATGATGAGCAGGTCATCGTCCGCGCCGCCTAGCTGACAAGCCAGGCGGTAATCGGCCAGCCAAAGTTCAGGGTTGGTCTTGTCGCTGTATTTCGTGAGGTTGGCCGGTTGGCGAAACCGGGTCGGGAACTGAGCGCCGCAGATGGCCCTGCTAAAGACTCGAGGACCAGGTGGCCCAGGGGAAGGACTGTGGTCCTCCTCGCTGTCGTCGCGACCACCTCGGTGCGGTTGGTAGCCTTGGGTGGGCCCCTCATTGTCGTGGTGCTGTCGCCTACCGACCACATTGTGGTCGCCTTGTCCCTCGCATCGGCCGCCATGGCGCTCGTGCACCGAGAGGGTTCTGTTGGCCATTGGTGCCCGAGCGGGCTCAGGACGAACCGAGGCCTCTCTATCCTGCTGAAGCGATGCCGTGGGTAGTTTCGAGGCGCCCCCGCGCCATCGAGAGGCAGAGCTCTCGGCCTGCTGCACCGCGGCGGTCTCGAGGAGATCTCGGAGCTCGCCGTGGACCTATCGCCCCTCTGTGGTAGAGGGCTCGGGCATCGTTCGGACTAGCATCGCCGCTACCACGATGTTCTGGCTAGTGCGATTGAAGATTGGGGGTTGCTCACCCCCTCCGTCATCGTTGATGCGGTGGTGGACATTGCGGGCCCTCCGCCGGGCTGCTCCGCGATCACCGTGACCCTGCTGCTCTTGCTCGAGAGTGTTTCGGAGCTGCTGCAGAAGGAGTTGGTCTTGTTTGACCTTGGCCTGAAGCTCACGGAGCTGCTCCAAGTCAAGGCGTCGATGCTCCTCGGGGGCGAGGTTCTCATTCTGCGCCGCAGGGTGCTCGTTCCGTAGAGGTGCGGCGCCGCTCGCCCCCACGGGGGGTGGGGAGCGAAAACCTATCCCTTCGTCCTCATCGCCCGTGCTTCGCATCCCAAGCCCAACATGGAAGCACTCACGAGTGGGGTCGTAAGTGCCTTCGTCATCAGAGTCGGAGAAACCAAAGCAGTAGTCGCTCGCGGCCAGGAAGCGGCGCATGGCTTTAGGGTCGCGAAGCCCGGAGAAGTCCACTCCGGTCGTCATCCTCCTCTGAGGAGTCAGCGTGGATGTGGGTCGAAGTAGTGGTGTCAAGATCGAGGGCGAAGCGCTGGTGGCGTCCTGAGGGCTCCGCGTGAGCGGAAGCGTAGGCGGAAGCATAGGTGGCGGCGGCATTACACAACCTAAAAGGGTACGGGGACGGTGCCATTGCCGGGTCTTGCTCCACCGGAGTCGACCCCTCAGGAGGTGGTGGGGCAGAGCTTGATGATGGGGCGTCATTGCATGCCACTGGTGTCTTTCCCTTGTCCAGGCTTAGGCTAGACATGTCCCCAACCAGGGACTTGGTGCCAACAGCTGGGCATGGGATTCCAGTGGAGCGCGGCGCGTGGCCTTGTGCTTGCGCGGTGTCGGGGTGATCTCGCCCGCGTCGCGCTTGGCGGGTGTGACGAGGGCGGCGGCCCTAGCGCTGCCTGCGCCTGGGCTACTGGTGTGTGATGTCGTTGTGGGTCGGTGGGGCTCGGGGTGTGAGGAGTACCATGTCGTACTCAGATCCTAGAGACATGAACTCTAGGCTCCCGAACCAGATCATCGTGCTGAGACGTAGCGGTCGTACTTGGTCTGCCATCCGGAACCTATTGGGATGACGAAGCTGACACGCAGTAGCGCCCCTACCTGGCGCGCCAACTGTCGGTGTTTTGGACCGGCGAGCCCTCAACCAACTAGTAAATTTGTATTGCGTGTTCCTAATCCCGGATGGTGATGCAAAGAGACACAAGGTTTATACTGGTTCGGGCGATGGGTGCCCTACGTCCAGTCTGAGAGATCGATCTTGTATTCCTTGCACCGAAATGCTCGTAGTTGGGGGTTACAAGTAGGGCGAGAGTGGGAGCTAGTCCCAGGTCTCTGCGTGGAGCGGGGTGAATTGCTTGAGACGTTGATCTCAGGCAGCAGTGAAGCGTGCGTGTTCGTCTATTCGTGAGATCGCGAGCCTAAGCATCCGTGAGTTCGTGAACTCGTGAGCCCGTCGTCTGTGAGCGTAAGTGTCAGCCCAAACATAAGCGCTCGTCCGTCCGTCGTCCTAGAAAAGGCCCCGGTCTCTCCCTTTTATAGTCGAAGGGGGACGGGGGTGATACATGTGTTCTGTAAGCGGAGGCGGCGTGTCCAAGCCCTGTAGCTTGCTACTGTGGTGGCATGGTCGACGGAGCGGTCTTTGTCCTTGATGCACTGGAGCGACGCGCCGGTCATGCCCAATCCTGTGCGACGTGGGAGCTCCAGTGATGGCTTGATGTAGGGCATGGCGGATGATGTGTCGGTTGCTGTGTGTCGACAGCGTAAAGAGCCGAGGCTTAGTTGGTGTCGAGGCCGAGCCATCGTGGGGGCTCGGTGGGCGCGAATCCCGAGGTTGCCGAGACCCTGAAGTGGATTGCCGAGGCTTGGAGGGAGCAGTTGGTCTTGTACACTGATTCCGAGGCTACAAGGACCCGAACCTGACTCCCCACGCCGCGCTGTCCTCAGAGCAGTTGGGGTTAGGCAGCATAGTGCGGTATAGGTGTTAGTCGTGGGCACAGTGCTAAGCACAGCGGCCGGTAACCCCTGCTCCATCCTGTCCCGGATGGCATGGCGTCGATGTGACCCTATGTCTCGTCGGCCACTCTGCTGTGTCGAGCCGTCGTTCGGCTGATATTGCGGGAGCGGTTGAATGCGTTGGTTGGTCGTGACATCCTGTCAGAGAAGTGGGTCAAGGCGAAGGCGATGGGGTTGTTTGCCGAGCCGACCTCGAGCGAGGCGGAGAATCGGCAACTCGTCCGAGGCCTTCCGGGCGGGGCCTCAGGCGAGTCGGAGAATCAGATCCCAGTCCGAGGCTTTTCGTGCGAGGCCTCGAGCGAGACGGAGAATCGATAGACCATCCGAGGCCTTTCGTGCGAGGCCTCAAGCGAGGCGGAGAGTTGGTAGCCTCGGACAAGGCCGGGGGCTAGCCGATGGTTGTCTCTTGGCTTTGATTTTGACAGGGTCTTAGCGATTTTTTCGGCTCTTGCTTAGGGGACCCCTTTTGATGGTATCCGACAATTATATACTCACTCTCAAAAAGAAAAACTATTATATACTCCTAGGACGTTCACAGACTAAAATGGGCAGAATGGGCCTTTTGAAGAGATGATAGATGTGCAAATATTTTCACCACCATTGGTACGATGAACCATTAGTGAAAATAATTGTCACTGCCGGCTTGAAATACAAACCAACCGTGAAAATCACTATCACGAATGGTTCATATGAACTAGCTGTAAAATGTATCACCAATGGTTTTGTTCAAACCCTGGTGAAAATGCCGTTGGTGAGAAACATTACTGTAATAGTGATTGTCCTATTTTGGTCATTGGAAATATTTTGTTCATTTCATAGGTTATTTAGTTAACCTTTGAGAAGTTTTGTGTAAACCTTTGTTATACGAATGTTGTAGATAATGGATTTTTCCTTTGCTGAGTATTTTTTTAGAATTGTTAAATGAGCAGTTGATAATGTATAAAAAAACATGAAGGGACAGAGCTGTTGCCATGAACGGTAGTGCATTTGTAGTTGTTTAAATGATGGTTTTGGGTGTTTTAATGTGTTATTCGATGTTTGTACTTGCTTGCATGATGGGGTATGTACTGAGACTTACTTCAAAAAAATGTGCTTTACCTTCCGAGCGTGTCTAGTTGCTCGATCTATCAGTCAAGCTAAGTAAACATGGCATTGTGGTTCACAAGATTTAGTTTTGTTGTATGAAATTCCTCCATTAGTTTTAAGTTTCTTGAATTATCCATATACAATGAAATTTGAAGTTGTTACTTTACTTTGTAATATGATTTTCTATAGCTTATGTTTTTTTTAATTGTGAATTACGATGTATATAAAGTGCATGTATTGTAGGTTGATATGTATTTGTAGAAACAGTAGCTGGATTAGTGCGGTATATACTGGTACAGGAACATATTAAAATGGTAAATGTGGTTGCAACCTTCACCCTCTTCCTTGTGACATGTCAGTAGAGGCAATATCATGCATTGTAATGTATCATTTGCACTTACATTATGAAGTGATCCAAGTTGTCTTTACCATGCTAATTAAATTTGATGCTGACTCAATCTATAATTTGAATTGCTTTGTTAAAGGAGTTTAGGTTGTTGCTAAGGTTTTCCTTAAACTTGATACGCTTGCTCCCCATCTCTAGTACATGAGGTTCAAGAATGCTTGACAGAATTAGAGTAGCAGCATGAGTGCATAATTCTTGTTATACACAATACACTTGAAATAAACACATATGTTTGTAATAATGTTAAATGTTGGAGTTTTATCTTTTGCTTACCCATTGATGTGGCCGGTTGTAGCTCAAGTTAATTTGTTAGCGTTACATCATCTTACAAGAACTAATTTAATGTTTAATCTAGATGACACGTTTTGCTTCTGCGTTCTTTTTCAAGATAATATTCTTTACTATCATTTGTGCTTTCTTGTTATATAGTAGACGCCTGACTCAAGTGTGATAATGCTTGGGAACGTTTTGCAATGAGATACGACACAGGCAATGAAAGTCATTATGAAACCGTTGCATTACAAGCAAATTCTTGGATTCTTCGGAACGAGACAAACATCAAGTCATGCAGCGCACAAGGTAACCTGACATCAAATTAAATGAAGAGGATAAAATTGGAGAAAATCATTTCTTATCGACGAGGACATAACTCCTATGGATACCCACAACACTCTTCAAGCTGCGATGCCAGGAGCAATTACTGGAGCGCGAGCACGGCAAATAAATTTACAGTTGACCTCGTTCTTACGTATTTTATTTCATAGTTATGCTAAATTGCTACCTAAAGATATTATTATTATTAGGAAATACATGGAGGATAAGGCGTAAGTACTTGCGAAAAGACATGGAGGCTGGACGTTCATGTCTAGATGGAAGCCTAATCCATATAAGTTTGAGTCGAGCTTGGCCTCGAGGACCACCCTACGGGACACGTACGTTCTCCGTTTTCAATGGTCCATATATGGATGAAAAGATAATTCTATAAGCTCACCAGCGCCATTGGTTTCGCCTCAAAATTCCACCAGAATAAACGGAATCGGCGAGATGATGCGGCCTCCTCCCCTGACCGGATCCGGTGGAGGGTGGCCGGATCTGGTGGGAGGCATTGGCAGCGGACGTCATGGCAGCGGCGGGCTTCCGTGCCCGGATGGACACCAGTTCAAGGCTTTTTTTATTTTGATTAACAGAGGTGTCCATATAGAACCACCTCTAGAAAATCAGGTTAACGCAGGTGTTAGAGTACAGGCGTTAGCGATTTTTGGAGTCGGAGAGCCCATTTTCAGAGGCACTAAAAAAACAACCGCCTCAGTAATTTCATTAACCAATGAGGCCCGCCTCCGGTAATAAGGTCAAGCCCGTTTGCAATTTTCTTGGCCCATATTGGCCTAATACCACACTTGGAGTATACATATGGGCATTTAGTTTCTTCTCATTATTCTCACCCCTCTC
This sequence comes from Miscanthus lutarioriparius, assembly GCA_904845875.1. NCBI lineage: Eukaryota > Viridiplantae > Streptophyta > Magnoliopsida > Poales > Poaceae > Miscanthus > Miscanthus lutarioriparius. The sequence goes on from CAJGYO010000010.1 coordinate 12,815,472, forward strand.
TCCATTCCAGTGCGGCGGGCCCTCCTTCTCCTGCGTGGCATGCTCTCTCTCTCACTCTTGCGTGGCACGCTCTCTCTCTCACGGAGCAAGGGGGCTGGAGGCGGCCATCGCATGCTCAAGCGGAGGTCGTGGGTGGCGCTCACGCTGAGCTCGTGGGCCAACGGGGGCCGGCGCTCACCCGGAGCGCGCGGGGCTGAAAGCTCTATTTTGGTTTTTGGTGAATTGATGAAACCCTTAGTGCTAACCTAATTTATCAAAGTGATTATGAGATAGGTAGTACTATTCCAAGTGGTGAAGCAAATGAAGATCATGACATGATGATGGTGATGCCATGGTAATGATCAAGTGCTTGGACTTGAAAAGAAGAAAGAGAAAAACAAAAGGCTCAAGGCAAAGGTATAAGTGGTAGGAGCCATTTTGTTTTGGTGGTCGAGACACTTAGCAAATGTGATCATATTTAGGATCGATAGCCGTACTATTAAGAGAGGTGAAACTCGTATTGAAATGCGGTTATCAAAGTGCCACTAGATGCTCTAACTCATTGCATATGCATTTAGGATCTAGTGGAGAGCTAACATCCTTGAAAATGTTTGTGAAAATATGCTAACACATGTGCACAAGGTGATACATTTGGTGGTTGGCATATTTGAGCAAGGGTTAGAAACTTCACCAGCGGAGTGTCCGCCCGTAGAGTGTGGACAGTCCGATGGTGCCACCGGCCACTGTACAGAAAAGACAGGGTTTCACATAGTGCATCGGAAGCGTTTGGTGGCTAAACCTAGGCGAACGGAGGTCACTGTGAGTGACCGGACGCTGGTCTCGGTAGGACCGGCGCGTCCGGTCAGTAGAAGCAGCGAAGACGCTGGTGTCAGTCTCTGACTGGATGCTGGGTCACATAGTGACCGGACGCTGGAGGGGTGCGTCCGGTCCTGCTGACGTGGCAGCGCACAAAGGAGACGCCAAGTGACCGGACGCTGGGTGAGTCCGATCGGGTATGATTTTTCGCTTCTGGATGCTTACTGGAAATGACCGGACGCTGAGGTCCTGCGTCCGGTCATTTCGAAGCAGCGCATCCGGTCACAACTTAAATATACTGATGACCGTTGAGATCGGGCGATCAGCGTTTGAAGTAGGGGATATGTGGCGCACATCGCGTGTCCGGTCGTCCCGTTTTACAGTGGACTGAGGAGCCAACGGCTCTATTTCGTGGGGGCTTCTATTTAAGCCCCAAGGCCGGCTCAAGCTCACTCTCTTGGCCATTTGCATTGACATAGGAACCTTGTGCGCTTAGCCAAAGCCCTCCCACTCATATCCATCATTGATTCATCATCTTTGTGAGATTGGAAGAGAATCCAAGTGCATTGCTTGAGTGATTGCATCTAGAGGCACTTGGTGTTTGTGTTTCACTATGGGATTCACCTGTGTCTCTTGGTGGTTGCCGCCACCGAGATGGCTTGGAGCAGCAAGGATCATCGAGCGGAGGTTGGTGATTGTCTCCGGCTCCGATTGCGGTGATTGTGAGGGATTTTGTGCCTTCCCCGGCGGAGCGCCGAAAGGTAACTCTAGTGGATTGCTCGTGTCATTGAGTTACCTCACTTGTGGGTAGGTTCTTGCGGTGTCCAATTGTGTGGATGAGGTTCGTGCAACACCTCTTAGCCACCGAACCACCAACTGTTGGTCGACACAACGGGGACTAGCGTGCCGGCAAGCACGTGAACCTCGGTAGAAAAATTGGTTGTCTCTTGCCCTTTAGTATTCTCTCGGTGATTGATTTGGTATTCATCTTGTGATTGGTTCACTCCTCTACACAGCGGTATAATGACCCTACTCACTCATTTATATTCTTGCAAACTAGTTGTAGCAAGCTCTTTAGTGTAGCTAGAATTGAGAGCTTGCTTTGTAGTTTAAGTTCATCTAGTGGAGCTCTTTAGTGTAGCAAGTGTGAGCTCTTAGTGAGTAGTGACATAGCAAATTGTGTGTTTAGTGATCATAGCAACTAGAATTGTTGGATAGGTGGCTTGCAACCCTTGTAGAGCTAGAGCAAGTTTGCATTTCGCTATTTGTTATACTAATCAAATTGTTCTAGTTGGTTTGTAGATTTTTTTTAAATTGGCTATTCACCCCCCCTCTAGCCATATTAGGACCTTTCAAGTGGTATCAGAGTCGTGGTCACCGTTTAATTGAAGGCTTAACAACCTCGGTATCAAATTATGGCTCAAGTTGTGTTCAACCATGTGGGGGGGAGGGCAGACCACCGTTCTTTGATGGCATATGCTATGATTATTGGAAGAGAAAGATAAAGATGTATCTTGGTTCAATCAATGATCAAGTATGGGATGTGACCGAGAATGACTATGCTATCATTGATCCCGACAATCCCACCAACCAAGACAAGACCAACAAGCAATGCAATACAATGGCTCTCAACACCATATTCAATGCCATTGATTCCAAGGTGTTTGAGCAAATCAAAGATTGTGAAAGAGCTAATGAGGTGTGAAGGAGATTGGAGGAAACATATGAGGGCACATTGGCGGTGAAAAGTGCCAAGTTGTACATCCTCAAGGATAAGTTGACAAGCTTCAAGATGAAGGATGATAAGAGCATTCTGGAAATGTTCCATCGGTTACAAGTGATTGTAAATGACTTGAAGGCTTTGGGAGAGAAGATCAAGGATGATGATGTCTCTCATCAGTTCTTGATGTGCCTACCTCCAAGATTTGAGATGTTGAGATTGCTTATCATAAGAGGAGGATTGAAGGAGATTACCCCTAACCAAGTACTAGATGATGTCATGACATAAGAGACATACCATGTGGAAAGGGAAGGGGTTGACAAGGATGACAAGAAGAAGAAGAGTGTAGCATTCAAGGCTAGCTCATCATCCAAGAACAAGGGCAAGTCCAAGAAAGTATCAAGTGATGATGAGGATCTTAGTGACATTGATGATGAGGCCATGGCTCTATTTGTGCGCAAGATGGGCAAATTCATGAAGAAGAAGGGCTATGGTGTAAGAAAGAGAAGAGATCACACCAAAAGCAAAGAATATATGAGAAGATGCTACAATTGCAAGAGCCCCGATCATGTTGTAGCAGATTGTCCCTACAATAGTGGCAATGATGAGGATAAGAAGAAGAAGAACAAAAAAGAGAAGAAGGAAAAGAAGGAGAAGAAGATGACCTTCCAAAAGAAGAAGAAAGGTGGAGGCTATGTGGTTACTTGGGATAGTGTTGACTCTAGTGATGATGGCAAGAAATCGATCAAGAAAGCACTAGCAAGCATCGCCATCAACAAGCCCTCCATCTTTGACACTCCATCGACATGCCTCATGGCAAAGCCTACCAAGGTAAAATATGATATGAATGATGATGATGAATGTGAAAGTGATGCTTGTAGGAGTGATGATGATGACGAAAAGTACTCTAAGGAGGAGCTCATGGACATGTGTGAGCAAGTGCACACTTGCTTTGAGATGAAGAGAAATGAGTGGAAAGAATTGAATAAGAAAGTCAAATTTCTTGAGCAATCTCTTGATGAGCTCAATGCCACTCATGAGAGGCTAATGGAAGCCCATGAGAAGCTTAGCAAAGCTCACTAAAGCTTGAAAAAGCTCACTCCTCTCTCATCGAGCAAGTCAAGAAGGAGGAGGCCAAGATGGAGCAAGAGATCATGTCTTGTGATGTGGGACTAACATGTGATCTTATTGATGAATCTTTTTTAGTCCAATGTAGTTTCTCTCACTAACACTTCTTGTAGCACTACTACTTCTACTTCACCTTTGAGTGATGGTCTCACTTGTGATGCCTCACTAATGGTGGAAAATGAGACCCTCAAGAAGGAGGTGAATGAGCTCACTCATGCCTTAGGCAATGCCTATGGTGGAGATGCCCGCTTGCTAAAGTGCTTGGGTAGCCAAAGGTTTTCTCTCAACAAAGAGGGATTAGGCTATACCCCCAAGAAAGGCAAGGCGGCCTTTGTCACTCCCAAAGTTAGCTTTGTGAAGGGCAATGGTCGGTTTTGCAATAGATGCAAGCAAGTTGGGCATGTAGAGCAATATTGCAAGATTAATAAGAACAAGCTACCTAATGTATCCTTAATTAAATTTGATTCTTGTTACATGCTTGTTAAGGGTGCTAATGGTGTGAAGGCTAAGTTCATTGGTACACCAATTGTGGGCCCAAAGAAGAAGGCCATTTTGGGTACCAAAGACCTTGGTAACTAACCTTCAAGGACCCAAGCAAGTTTGGGTACCTAAAAAGAATTAATCTTCTTTTGTAGGTCAATTATAAAGCCGGAGAAAGGCATTGGGTGCTTGATAGTGGGTGCACACAACACATGACCGGTGATCCAAGAATGTTCAATTCAATCAATGAAAATAAAAGCAATGGGATTGATAGTATCACATTTGGTGACAATGGCAAAGGCAAGGTCAAAGGGCTTGGTAAGATTGCAATATCCAATGACGAGCATTTCCAATGTGCTACTAGTAGAGAGCTTGAACTTCAACCTATTGTCGGTAGCTCAATTATGTGATCTTGGTTTCAAGTGCATATTTGGTGTGGATGATGTAGAGATTATAAGTGTAGATGGCTCTAACTTGATATTCAAAGGATTTAGATATGAGAATCTATACTTGGTTGATTTCAATGCTAGAGATGCTCAATTGTCAACATGTTTGATCACTAAGTCTAGCATGGGTTGGTAATGGCATAGAAGGCTTGGTCATGTTGGAATGAAACAATTAAACAAGTTGATCAAGCATGACTTAGTTAGAGGCTTGAAAGATGTCACTTTTGAGAAAGATAAGCTATGTAGTGCATGTCAAGCTGGAAAGCAAGTTGGTAACACACATCCGAAGAAGAGCATGATGAGCACATCTAAGGCATTTGAGTTGATGCACATGGACTTGTTTGGACCAACCACATACACTAGCATTGGTGGAAACACATACGGATTTGTGGTTGTGGATGATTTCACTAGATACACATGGGTGTTCTTTCTTGTTGACAAGAGTGATGTGTTTGCAACATTCAAATCATTTGTCAAGGGCATTCACAACGAGTTTGAAACAACCATCAAGAAAGTGAGAAGTGACAATGGAAGTGAGTTCAAGAACACAAGAATTGATGAGTTATGTGATGAATTTGAAATTAGACATCAATTCTCGGCCAAGTACACTCCACAATCAAATGGTCTTGTTGAGAGAAAGAATAGAACACTCATTGACATGGCAAGATCAATGTTGAGTGAATACAATGTGAGTCATTTATTTTGGGTCGAAGCAATCAACACGGCTTGCTATTATAGCAACCAACTCTATTGTCATCCCATGATGGAGAAGACACCTTATGAGCTATTGAATGGAAGAAAGCCCAATATAGCATACTTTCGGGGTTTTGGTTGTAAATGCTACATATTGAAGAAAGGCACTAGATTGAGCAAGTTTGAAAAGAAATATGATGAAGGTTTCTTGCTTGGTTACTCCACTACTAGCAAGGCATATAGAGTTTGGAATTTGGCTAGTGGTACCCTTGAGGAGGTTCATGATGTGGAATTTGATGAAACAAATGGTTCCCAAGAGAAAGATGAGAATCTAGATGATGTAAGAGGCACTCAATTGGTCAATGCAATGAAGAACATGGACATTGGTGATATAAGGCCTAGAGAGGTGATTGATGTTGAAGATGACAAGAATCAAGTGCTCTCTAACTCAAATGTGTAAGCTAGTGGTTCTCATGATTAAGTTCAAACAAGTACTAGTGATGACAAAGTGCAAGATCAACAACAAGTGGCTAGTTCATCATCTCAACCAAGTGATCAATCAAATGCTAGCAATCAAGTGCAAGTGCTTCAACCAACCAATGCTGCAAGAGATCATCCATTGGACACTATAATTGATGATATTTCAAGAGGTGTGCAAACTAGATCAAGATTGGCTTCATTTTATGAGCATTTCTTATTTGTGTCATCCATTGAACCTAAGAAGATAGATGAAGCTTTGAAGGATGTTGATTGGGTCAATGCTATGCATGAAGAGCTAAACAACTTTACAAGAAATCAAGTATGGGAGTTAGTTGAGAGGCCTAAGGATCATAATATGATTGGAACCAAGTGGGTCTTTCGGAACAAGCTAGATCAAGATGGGATAGTAATAAGGAACAAAGCAAGATTAGTGGCTCAAGGCTACACTCAAGTTGAAGGTCTTGACTTTGGAGAAACATATGCCCCGGTTGCAAGATTGGAAGCAATTAGGATCTAATTAGCCTATGCTTGTACCGACAACATCAAGTTGTACCAAATGGATGTGAAGAGTGCATTTCTCAATGGGTACATCAATGAGCTTGTGTATGTTGAGCAACCTCCTGGTTTTGAAGATGAAAAGAAACCCAACCATATTTACAAGTTGAGAAAGGCTTTGTATGGATTGAAACAAGCACCTAGAGCATGGTATGAGAGATTGAGGGATTTTCTACTCTCTAAGGGATTCAAGATAGGAAAGGTTGACACCACTCTCTTCACCAAGAGGCTTGGAAATGACTTGTTTGTAATGCAAATCTATGTTGATGATATCATATTTGGGTCAACAAATCAAGATTTTTGTGAGGAGTTTTGCAAAATAATGGCAAGTGAGTTTGAGATGTCCATGATTGGAGAGCTTAGTTACTTCCTTAGTCTTCAAATCAAACAAATGAAGAATGGCATATTTGTGAGTCAAGGCAAGTATATCAAGGACATGCTCAAGAAGTTTGGAATGGATGATGCTAAAGCTATTAGTACACCAATGCGGACAAGTGGAAGCTTAGATAGTGATGCTAGTGGCAACATGGTAGATCAAAAGATGTATCGGTCTATGATTGGAAGCCTACTCTATGTGACCGCATCAAGGCCGGATGTGATGTTTAGTGTATGTATGTGTGCTAGATTTGAAGCCTCACCAAGAGAAAGTCATTTGAAGGCAACAAAGAGAAAGTCATTTGAAGAAGCTTGTCCTTGGATCAAACTCGTATTGAAATGTGGTTATCAAAGTGCCACTAGATGCTCTAACTCATTGCATATGCATTTAGGATCTAGTGGAGTGCTAACACCCTTGGAAATGTTTGTGAAAATATGCTAACACATGTGCATCAGAAGCGTTTGGTGGCTAAACCTAGGCGAACGGAGGTCACTGTGAGTGACTGGACGCTGATCTCAGTAGGACCAGCGCGTCCGGTCAGTAGAAGCAGCGAAGACGCTGGCGTCGGTCTCTGACTGGACGCTGGGTCACTTAGTGACCGGACGCTGGAGGGGTGCGTCCAGTCCTGCTGATGTGGCAGCGCACAGAGGAGACGCCGAGTGACCGGACGCTAGGTGAGTCCGGTCGGGCATGACCGGACGCGTCCGGTTGTGATTTTTCGCTTCTGGATGCTTACTGGAAACGACCGGACACTGAGGTCCTGTGTCCGGTCATTTCGAAGCAGCGCATCCCGTCACAACTTAAACATACTGATGACCGTTGAGATCGGGTGATCAGCGTTTGAAGCAGGGGACATGTGGCACACCTCGCGCGTCCGGTCGTCCTGTTTTACAGTGGACTGAGGAGCCAACGGCTCTATTTCATGGGGGCTTCTATTTAAGCCCCATGGCCGGCTCAAGCTCACTCTCTTGGCCATTTGCATTGACATAGCAACCTTATGAGCTTAGCCAAAGCCCTCCCACTTATCTCCATCATTGATTCATCATCTTTATGAGATTGGGAGAGAATCCAAGTGCATTGCTTGAGTAATTGCATCTAGATGCACTTGGTGTTTGTGTTTTGCTGCGGGATTCACTTGTTTCTCTTGGTGGTTGCCGCCACCTAGACGGCTTGGAGCAGCGAGGATCGTCGAGCGGAGGTTGGTGATTGTCTCCGGCTCCGATCACGGTGATTGTGAGGGGTTTTGTGCATTCCTCGGTGGAGCGCCGAAAGGTAACTCTAGTGGATTGCTCGTGTCATTGAGTTACCTTACTTGTGGGTAGGTTCTTGCGGTGTCCAATTGTGTGGATGAGGTTCGTGCAATACCTCTTAGCCGCCGAACCACCAAGTGTTGGTCGACACAACGGGGACTAGCGTGCCAGAAAGCACGGGAACCTCGGGAGAAAAATTGGTTGTCTCTTGCCCTTTGATATTCTCCCAGTGATTGATTTGGTATTCATCTTGTGATTGGTTCACTCCTCTACACAGCGGTATAATGATCTTACTCACTCATTTATATTCTTGCAAACTAGTTGTAGCAAGCTCTTTAGTGTAGCTAGAATTGAGAGCTTGCTTTATAGTTTAAGTTCATCTAGTGGAGCTCTTTAGTGTAGCAAGTGTGAGAGCTCTTAGTGAGTAGTGACATAGCAAATTGTGTGTTTAGTGATCATAGCAACTAGAATTATTGGATAGGTGGCTTGCAACCCTTGTAGAGCTAGAGCAAGTTTACATTTCGCTATTTGTTATACTAATCAAATTGTTCTAGTTGGTTTGTAGATTTTTTTAAATAGGTTTAGTCACCCCCATCTAGCCATATTAGGACCTTTCAGGGGCGCCACCTCAGCGCGGTGAGTGTGAGGTGGCCTCCACCCCGGCGGCAGCATGAGTGGTGCCACTTCTAGCCCGGTGCCCGCGCGGGGGAGACGGCCTCCTCCCCTGACCAGATCCGGTGAAGGGAGGCCAGATCCGGTGGGAGGCATTGACAGCAGGCATCGTGGCAGTGGCAGGCTTCCGATCTCGAATGGACTCCTGATTGTGGGCCTTTTTTGTTTTTATTTTGATTAACGGAGGCGGGCATTTAGAACGGCCTCTGGAAAATCAGATTAACGTAGGCGTTAGAGTACAGGCGGACTCGCCTCCGATAATCTTTTTTGACCACCTGCAGAAAGATTTGTGTAGTAATGAAATTAAATAACTTTGCCAGTTATGAGCAACCATGTTTATTCAAAAAAATATGATATGCCTCCATATACTATACTACAAAGCATTGACATGCTTACAAGTTATGACCAACTGAAGAAAAACTTTATCATACCATGAGTGGGTCAACCCATCTTACTTGTTGGGTCAACTCATGCTTATTGGCTACGTGGAAACGCTCAACTCCAGTGTTTTTAGCTAGCCAGGCTAAGGGCGTCACCGATGGTTTCCATATAGTTAGTCTAGAAAGAATTCTATTGGCTATCAAAGGGTGAGATTAAATAGTTAGCGATTTCCAAATAGCTTATTTCTCCACTATAGTGGTCTTTGTTTATTATTTCTGAGCCTCATATAGCTAGCTATTTGCAATTTACCATTGAGGACGCCCTAAGACCCCTGGGTGGTTTGCTGGGGCCTGGCTAGGAGCCTTATTCAGCCAACTAAACTGACACAAGTTGGCTCCATGAAACCTGACTAGTGGATAGCCAGGAACCAAAAAGACCCTATATTCCAACCCTGTTGACCAATTTAAGATTTTGTGGCCAGCCTATGACCCATCGTCAGCCGCATGCGCGCCATCGCGTGGATCGCCTCCGTCGGCCTCGTGCTCGCTGCCGCTGTACGCTCGCCACCCTCGTGCCATCGTCAGCCACGTGCGCGCCACCGCGTGGACCGAATCCGTCGGTCTCGTGCACGCCGCTCCCGCACGCATGCCGTGTTCCACCCCTACCGGTCGCCTCTTCTCCCCGCGTGCTTGCCGTCTGGGCTCGCGCCACCATTACTCACATGCTTGATGTGCCCAGGATCCATGCTGCCTTGCCCTCATCAGCGTCTAAGGCACCTCCGCCGTCGCGTCTCCTCCACCGCATGATCACCGCCCGCGCTCGCGCCACTCCAGCCCCGCGCACGCAAACCATCGCCGGCTGCCTTGCTTCCGCCCGCGCACGCCGCTCGGCGCCGGACTCGGGCGCGCAAGGGCGGAACATGCTAACAGTGTTGTTAGTGCACACAAAGTGTTTGTTGTATTGCCTAAGTGCAACTTAACGCTGTGCACATGGGACTTAACGGAAAACCAACGGTAGTGGCATATATGGAACCAAAATTACAAACCAATGGCAACGAAGGTAATGTGTAATTTTCAATGGCATACACGAAAAGAGTATAGATTTCAATGGATGGACCCGCACCCAACCCATTCTCTTTTGCCGACACGTATGCGCAGTCCAAGTACCAATGCTGCTGTGATAGGGCTTTAGATAAGGGAGTAAAGGCCCTTACTGTACCGGTGCTTGATGGGTAGTAAATTGGAGACAATAATTACAGAAGGAGGATGGTTGGTATGGCGTTGCATTTAGTTTTCTTATCTGCCATGTATCCAAGCTCTCCAATGTCTATATAAACGCAGAATCGCCAGCAAGCCAAGCCGAACTAGCTTGCACTTGGAGTCGCTTAAGAAATACAGAGAGAGATAGATGATGAGAGTGGCGGTGGTGGGTGGTGGCCTAAGCGGGCTAGTGGCTGCGCATGAGCTGGCGAGGAGCGGCGGCGTGCGCGTCACCGTGTACGAGAAGGAGGACTATCTCGGCGGTGCCAAGACCGTTGCCGTCGACGGCGGAGCAGCAGGCCGTGTTCTGGTCGACCTGGACTTCATGGTCTTCAACCGGGTGCGGAACATGCATACACACGCAGACAGTTGCATTTGCTCTCCTTTTCCTAGATTAGTCCGCTACCTATATATGATATATATGTGCCACATGACATGAACATGAATGATCAATACCATTAATCTAGTTGAAGAGTGGAACACGCATACCATTGACTGTAAAATGGTGCGAAAAATAAAATCAAAGTTCATCATTCCCAAGAAAGGTTATTGGTCTTTTCTTTTGTATAGGTAGATAGAGATCATATACACCTGCACTCGATCTTGAACTCGAACAGTCGTGGGAATACGTCTGATATGCTGGCGCTGCTTGTGGGGTGCAAGCAAATTGGCCAACATCAGCACCCTTCTGCACGGACAACCATGCATGAGTCCATGACGGAGATGCCTTGTGTTGTTGCGGTCTTGTGAATGCTCCTCGTAGTTTCCTTTTTCGGCCGAAATCTCCCGATATTTTCGATATATCTTTTTTATCTGTAGGTACCGAAAATATCTATCTTTTTCGTACAGATTTTGTTTAAATTCACTTAAATTCAAATTAAATTTTATTTGAATTAGGTCCGATATTTCCGATATATCATGTTTATCCTCTTTATCTGTGACCCCCGATAAATTTTAATTTCCGAAAATGAAAACCTTCGCAGCAATCCATGGTAGGCCAAGGTCATTTTGGTTGCAGTCTTGGAGGTTGGATTAGACATGCCAGAGCCCCACATTCATCTAGAAGGGAGCACCCGCCCTGTCCCCGTTCGTTACTGTTCCAGAAGCATATGCTGTTGTACCAAAAGCCATTAGACTGATTGACTTTGTGCTTAATCCTAAGAGATGAGCGAGCTGTCTGAACATATGATATTATTACAATTATGTCCTTTGAATTTAATTTGTAAATAGTTTCTGGCCCACCTAATTTCCTCGTACTAGGTTGATTTAATTTTTGTATCCATTAATTGGATCTAAATAAATGAATGGGTATCATTATTTCCAAGCAGCATAAAACTCCTATGTTTCTAATGGAAAAGTTATTAATAAGTCAGAATTAAATAAAACATTTTGGTATAGCCATTTTTGCTCATTTTAAGCTTCAAGTAAAGAAATCTCACACGTGCACTATACAGAATTGATATTTCAATTGTTCAGGCGGTTGTAGGAACCACCTCTACTCAGGGCATATAAATTAAGGATTTGTACGGGTGGATATGTTACCGCCACTAGAAATCTATTTCTATAGAGATCGTTGATGTTTCCTGCTGCTCCAACACAGGGCCGTTGATAATGTGGCCCACATATAAAGATCATTTTCCAGAAATTGAAACAATATAGCAAAAAAATAATGTTAGAACAAAACTACTGGTCCTAAACTGCGGCGGCATATGATGAGTCAGAATTGACTATATGTTTTTCTTGTGAGATACGTGCGCATGTGGTACCTAGCCTAGGACTCTAGTAGTCAAGCTCAAGACCTCATGCTTGCACGAACATTACCAACCACACTAGATCTCTTGTGACTAAGTATACGAAACTATCATTTTGCATGATTATCTTCTACTAATCACATGTTAAATATTTTGGCTCCTAAATGGCTTGAAATGTGAAAAGTGTTAGCCACCAAGTTTTAGATCTCGTAGAGCACTACAACTTTTGTATACGACATATCTCGATCCTTGTTGGTTTAAAAATAAAATAAAATTGAATTTAAAATTTCAGAAAATAACATATTTTTAGGACACAAAATGATTTAAATTGGAAAAAGATCATCAACTACAAAGATGTAGATCTGTTAGACCTCTACAAGTTTGCCATAAACATTGTATTAATCTGACTTTATTTGGAAAATTGTGATTTTTGTACTGCACATATTTTTATAGGCTGGTCAAATAAAATGTATATAAATGTATCAAACATAAATCTAGTTTAAATCATTTATATTTATCATTGCTCTTCAACTACTTGCAAGTAAGCAAAAAGGCTCTAATTTTACCACCGATGGTACAATAATTTCCATCTTGTACCTCCCCAAGGTCCAGCTCCCATGTTTGGGGATGGGTTCAGCACATACCGAGATTCCTCATAGCAAGGGACAGATAATCAAATGGACAACTATTACAACATACACATCCAAAGCATCAAATAGAAACAAATGTACCATTGGTGTATAGTATTCTATGGGTATCACCTCCTCTTCTACAATAACAAAAATAGTGAATTGCAGGTGACGTACCCAAACATGATGGAATGGTTTGAACGTCTAGGGTTGGAAATGGAGACATCAGACATGTCATTCTCAGCAAGCATGCGGTTAAACAAAGGTAATGGCTTTGAGTGGGGTAGCCGCAATGGTATATCTAGTGTTCTGGTGCAGAAGAGCAATTTTCTTAGCCCCAGATTCTGGCTCATGATCAATGAGATATTCAAGTTCAAGAACCATGCTCTCAAGTGAGTTTACTAGTTATTCTATCATCTGTTACATTGTTAGGATAACACTGTACAATGTTGGATATATATACCTATCTAGCGATCGATGTTTGTCCATTATTTTAAAGTCAAATATACATGGAAGCTGAATGATTGATAATTTTGCACCTTTTTTTTGTTTTAAAGGTACCTAGAGGACCATGCAAGAAACCCTGACAAGAATGAGACTTTGGGTCAATTTATTCAGTCACATAGATATTCGCAGCTGTTCCAGGATGCTTACCTTGTATGCTACTAATTGAATTATACATACTCTAACCACAGCTCCTCATATCAGTTTTAAGATGGTTGCACAAATTAAATATTGAATTTGCTGCAGATCCCAATGTGTGCATGCATTTGGTCCTGTCCATCACAGAACGTATTTGGCTTCCCTGCTGGTTTTGTGCTTTCATTTTTTTGCGATAATCATCTTCTTGAGGTGCCCAAAACTCTACTTCAAATATTTATTAGTTTCTTCTGCATTCTAATTTGTGATACATCAGAAGAGCTTATCAGTCTGGCTAATATTATGCTCATTCGTTGAATGGAATTATGTATGCATTCAGTTGTTTAGTCCCCTACAGTGGCTAAATGTCAAAGGTGGTTCAGGGTCCTACGTGAATAAGGTAACTGCAACTCTTTGTCCAAAAACATGGAATGGAATATGTTATATGACCTGGTTTTGTATATTAGCAGGTAAGGGAGGAATTGGAGAGCATGGGTTGTCAAATTAAAACCGGATGTGAAGTGAGATCAGTTTCAAGACTTAACGGAGGTAGATCCATTGTTCCATATCTAAGTACATGTACCTGGTGATTCATGAGTATTTCAAGTGACATGCACAGTTGCACATATATTTCCATTTTCTTGTTTGCATTTGTTGGATTTTTTTGCATTGTACTTATCAGAGCGATTATTGATTTCAAATGGTATTATATCCTTTTTGTTCCATACATAAATGATATCTTGACCTTTATGTGTACATGTTATTTTTTTTTGGCAATTACTCATCTTCCAATCATGTTATATCTATCAATTGTGGTTTAATAATTACATTATAGATGTTAAAATACCGCACAAGTTCTATATGTGCTCAGAGATAATCCGTAGTATGGATATGAGAAAGATTATTCAAATGACCCAATTGGCCCACTATAGTGACCAACATGTACATGGATTCTGAGGGACATGTTTTTTAAATTGCCTATTACAGTCACTTCCTTATTGTAAATTACCCTACTTATTCACTCATGAGAAAAATGTTATGATGCTAAAAGCAGGTTACCGAATTTTTGAGACTGATGGCTCAGAAGAGATGTATGACAGGATCATATTTTGTGTTCATGCTCCTGGTGCTCTAAAAGTACTAGGAACAGAAGCAACACCTGATGAACAGAGAGTTTTAGAAGCTTTCCAGTATATCTACAGGTATATCTAACCTCACTATTGCGTTATTCTTTACTGGTTTCATTTTGTTGATACAATGTTTTCACAGTTCTTAAGTTTTCCTTTTTTTGCAGTGATTTGTACTTCCACTGTGATGAAAGTTTTATGCCACATAATTCTTCTGCATGGAGTGCGAGGAACTTCTTGGGGACTACAAGCAATGGTGTTTGTGTTACATACTGGTTAAATATACTTCAGGTGCTGTTAGTTTGATTATTTTTCTTGTGAATGATGGATGGTGATTGAATATTTTATATTATTTTTCACATGACATGGAAGAAAGATTAAAAATAACCGTGGAAAATTGTCCTTTCAAAATGCTAGAACATTGAATCTGCCAGACCTTTTCTTGCAACACTCAACCCTCCTCATGTTCCCGATCATGTATTGCTTAAATGGCATACTAGTCACCCGATTCCTTCCATGGCTGCTGCAAAGGCTACTCTTGAGCTCAATAACATACAAGGGAAGAGGGGGATATGGTTCTGCGTCCCATATCAAGGTGACTTCACTCATTGTTTTCACTGAAACCTGCCATTATTTAACAAATTTTAGTATAATAAGTCTGAAATGTCCCTTTTTACTGAATAACAGGTTATGGAAATCATGAGTACAGCATCAAGGTAATCATTTCCCACTTGGCCTTTTAGGTTCAATCACTAAGGCGCCAAAATGTTACGCAAATACTCATGGAAGTGCATTCTGTTTATGGCAAACTGAATTAATTTAGGCTGGGAAAGCAGTAGCTTCAGGGTTGCTTGGCAAGAAATGTGACCTTTTGGTTAACCCAAAACCCATGGTCCCATCATGGACTGAGGCCGGCGCACGATTTCTGATTGCAAAAAATATGGGCAAATACATAACCATTGGTAACTTTAGGTGAGGCTTGTAGGAGCTTGTGTACTACAGAATCCCTGATAATGATTCTCACTTCAGTTTTGTGCACAGCATGCTCGAAGAAGGAGGCACTACTCTTAGTTTTGGTAAAGCATGTGAAAGATGTCAACTAAAATGTGTGATACGAGTTCACAACCCCCAATTCTATTGGAAGGTTCTCTTATACCTACTTGTTTCATCCTTTTACGCTACCTTCTAAATTCTTCATCACGTATCCTTATGTGACAAACATCTAGGCTTTTTCATCCTTCTATTAGATTGCAACGGAAGGAGACCCTGGTTTTGCTTATTCCTACATCAATGGTTATATCTCGTTTGTTGATAAAAAAGAAGGCCTTCAGAATATTGTAGAGGTACGTATACAGTGGTCTCTTCGATTGATCCACAAATATTTTTAAATCAAATAAAATTGTTATACTAAATGAAGGCACAATCAAGATAATTGTACCCATACAATTCATGAACTAAAGGCTGAAATCTTTATATATTAAGGTATACGGGTTCACAAAGCTGCTCCTTTTTATTTGCTGACCAAATTTATAACCCATATGGTACAGATTACTTTGGCTAATAGAGGTGAACGGAAGAGGTTGAGCAGTAGCCATGCCAGCAATAAAAGGTACCTTAATTTTAAATAACATTTTGTTTCAACAACGTGAGGGACCAAACATAAGTGTGCTATTGATAAACTCATTTAAATGTTGTCTTGCAGTAGTTATATAAAAAAGGGCTGGTGGACACCCTTGCTTCGAATCAATGGAGCTGCATTAGCAAAATATGTTTTGCATGAAGTCTTAAGGAGAAACACAATATCAAAAGCTCGTAAAAATATCTCTGCACACTATGATCTGGTCAGTGGATTTTGTTAATTTTTTTTTCTGAAAACATATTATTACCATCTGCTTGAGATTTTCTGCAACTATTTTACTTATGTCATTGAATCAATGTCATAAATATTTCTAATTTCTTCTGTCCATCCACATGCTACAAATCATTTATTTCTAGTATAAATGAACAGTCAAAGTACTATCTTGTTTTGAAACATGATTATTTGTATGCAGAGTAATGATTTCTTTGCTCTTTTTCTGGATCCGACGATGACTTACTCTTGTGGTATTTTCAAGGTATGGAAATACTGTGGTTCGATCTCCAGCTAGTATGTTACATGTAGCTTCATTGACGAACATGTAAATCATGTAACGTAGTGCTGTGAATAATAGTACACTATTTGAGATTACCTGGTTACCTTGATATTGGTTCCAATGATAGGTGGAAGATGAGAGTTTAGAAGCAGCCCAGCTACGTAAACTTGACAATCTAATTAATAAGGTAAAATGATCATAATATGTATGGTGCTCGGCCTGAACTCCGTCATCATAATTTTCTCCTGATTTTGAGCTTTCCATATTAACTTCAAGAGCTTGCATATATACACCAACATGACCTGATGATGTCTTCATATATTGCAATGACACCATTTAACTGAAGGCTAAGGTGGAGCCGGGGCATCATGTTCTTGACATTGGTTGTGGATGGGGCAGTTTAGCAATACGGCTGGTGAAGAGAACTGGTTGCAAGTGCACAGGAATCACATTATCCGAGGAGCAACTGAAATATGGAAAGAGAAAGGTGAAAGAATTTGGATTAGAGGTCAGTTATATTCCTTTATGATAGTAGTGGCCTGAGACTGTCTTTTAGAAATATTAGCTAGCATTGGAAAAACAAACATGATTACAGATATTAACTGTATATACAGGACCGCATAACTCTCCTGCTTTGTGATTACCGTCAAATGCCGAATGGCCAAAAGTTTGATAGGATTATAAGTTGGTGAGTAGTACTGCTGGTGTGATCATAGAATTGATAGATCAGCTGCTGGGGTCTGATAACTATTTTCTCCTTGCTCATTTAGTGGGATGCTTGAACACGTTGGCCATGAGTTCTACGAAGATTTTTTTGCCTCCTGCGAGTATCATTTGGCAGAACACGGCCTACTTGTCCTCCAGGTTGATCATTACCAATATATATTTATCTTATACCCCATTGTATGATTGGCAATAATGTTAGTCCTCACCTGAATATTTTTAATCTGAACATTAAATTTATATGCATAGTCCATCGCGATCCCAGAGGAATTGTACGACAAAATGAGGACGAGGCCTGAGTTCCTGAAGGAATATATCTTCCCAGGTGGCTGCCTACCATCTTTAGCTCGGATTGCATCTGCCATGTCTAATGCATCAAGGCTATGGTATGTACTCAACTATATATATACTTCTTATAGCTATCATTTAACTAAGGTGACCTCCATGATTATAAGTTATTTATTGAGTACTCCTCTGCAGCATACAACACGTTGAGAATATTGGGTACCATTATTACCCGACTCTGATTCACTGGAGGGACAACTTTGTGGCCAATAGAGAGTAAGTACTAGCCCTAAATAACTCAACCTCAGCTACAAGTGATTTATTTACGTCATTCAATCAGTACTATTTTCTTTTCTTTTTTTGTTTTTGCAGAAAAGTTTTGGCCCTTGGATTTGACGAAAAATTCATCCGTACTTGGGAGTACTATTTAAACTACTGTGCAGCTATGTTCAAATCACACATGGGTTTAGATTACCAGGTATGGGTTTACTATCCACCATATATAGCTAACAATAGTAGTTAATAGCTTCAGTTATGTGCCAACTTTTGATCGACTACTGTATGTACAACATGCAGATAGTGTTTGCTCGGCCAGGCGATGCAAAGTTGCCGAGCTATGTCGCCATTGCATAAATGGAGGATGTCGTGCTTATGTTTCCCAATATATGTGAGAGATGATATTGTATTTTCTCTGTTTGTGTCCGTTTTAGTACTCATGTTTTAGTACTGATGTTCCACGTAGGATGTGAATTAGTCGACAAGCCATCGACCGAGTCCTGTAGCGAAACATGTTGAGTGGCTGTTTATTTGAAGACTGGTTATCATATTGTTTAAGTATGTTGAGGTGTGTTAATAAAAGAGAAAAGGCACTGGGTTTTTTGTGCAACAAAAATTCCTTTGTGTGAATATTGTGTCTATAGACACTACTAGAGAAATGGTGTCTACAAACATCATATACATCCTGGTCAAATGAACAGGTAGTGATGATGTGCACATATCCCACACTTTATATTACAAGCTTGTAGCGATGCTAATAGTCAGTAATATATTCAGAGGTGCCTGCCCTCAATATATTCTGTGAGCTACTTAAGTGGCCCATCACCGAAAATGGTCTTGATTTTCAGAGACGGACTACAAAAGTGGTCTGCCTCTATTAGTTTATTTTCTGATATGGCAGTGTCTCCTAAAATATGTTGACCTTGCTTTGAAAATCACAGGCTATTTTTGGAGGCAATGAAGATTCTACCTGTCTCTGTTAATAAAATGAGTTGTCTCGTAAAATTGAAAGTTGTAGTTCTTAATACAATAATCTACAACTTTCTAGTATAAAAATTGTCAATTTACACATGTTTAGAGTACCAAATATGTGTTTTTGAAAGTCCATTGGCCGAACTGATCTACATGTTTGTTGTTTATAAGTTTTTAATTTGAAGTTTTTATTCAATTTTTTAAGCTTCAATCGGTCTCAGATGGAGACACGCCCTATACTAAAGTTGTAGTGCTTGACAAAATTTGAAACTTTGTAGTTGAAACTTTTATTCATTTGAGTTCACTTAGTAGCCAAACTATTCAATACAAAAGTACAAAATATTTATAAAAATGATAGAATACTATATATACTCACAGATGGTTTCGTGTTGCCGTGGTAGGGAGGTGTCACAATTGAGTTGTAGATCGTGGGGTTGAGTCATGAATAATACCAATTCTTTTATTTATTTTTTTTGTTTCTTTGGAAAGTATTAACAGAGGGAATAACAGTGACCATTGGTTAGAGGCGGTCGCCTTACCCGTCTCTCAAAATAAATAATGCCCACCTCTAAAAATCTTTTCTATAGTACCATATAGGTAAAACATTTAGCTTGGGTTCTCAGTCACATCGTCGCTCTTGGGGTATATCTCTCCCCGATGGCCCTAGTTGATGACGTCCCCAATATATCTATTAGTGTCTCTTTCACCGTAGCTTGACAACATCCCTCTCTCAAACTGAGGCAACCCTCTATCTACCATTCCCTTCGGTGGCAGGGCAAAGGCATAGCAACTCTCCTTGTATGGCATGACTTAGATCTAGTGGATGGCGTGAAAACTCCCCTCTTCCCATGCCACCTTGGCCTCCTCCTCATCGTTGGTCGAAGTAGTGGCTGTAGTACGGCGCATAGGGCATCGATTGGCGGGCAGGCCATTGTGACCTCAAACCAAGATCCATAGCACATGGATGCGGCCGCCAGTGAAACCATGCCCCCTCTTTGTCTATAGCCCTCCTTTGTCGTCTCTATATCTATTGCCCTCTCTCACTAGCCTTGTAGTCTTATCTGGTCGACTGCGGCAAGCGAGCTGTGGCGCGGCGCAAGAGTCCTCCTCCTACCTCAAGTGGTGTGTGACGGGCTACAATCCTCTAGCGCGCAGCTAGGCTACTGGCCGATGATGACCTAAGCTGGCCGAGAACATGTTCGCCAAGGAGGTAGATACATGTCTCGTTGGAGGCTGCAAACTCGGTGATGGAGAAGCGGCGAGCTTGGTGAGAGGGCACCTTTTTGTTTTAATTTTTTAATCCACTATGACGACTAGGTTGTGTAATAAGCTAACAGTGATAAACACTTATCACCGCCTGTTTGAACCGGTTATAACGATCTTTATTATCGATACAAACTTTTACCATGAATGTCCCAAAACTGATGGTGATACGGGATTTAGAACCCATGGTGATTATTTATGTGTAGTACCCAGAGGAGATTGCAATAACTGGAAGCCTATTTTCACATGCCAGTAGCAAAAACCGTAACCGGAGATCTTGTTTACCGAGGCCTGTTTCTATAGAGGAGATACTGTTTCTGATCATTACGATATACTCCCTCCGTTCCAATTTGTAAGCTATTCTACCCACTCTGCGTACATAGATTTTGCTATGCACCAAGACCTAGATATAGATTATGAGTAGACACATAGTAATGCTCTGTTTGGTTAGATGGGACTACTAGTAGTCCCTCCCATTTTAGTCCCAATTTGCCAAACAGATGGACTACTAGAGGGACTAAAGTGGATTTGAGCTGTAGTCCCTTGAGGGGAGGCTTTTTGGTACTACTAGTCTAAGTTGACACCCCATGCCCCTCAATAATTGCGGTCCCCAACCAGCCGCATAGTGCGCTCGCACACGACCGCGAGCTCACCTTCCCCGTTCGCGCTCCCTCGCACCCTATGAAAGGATCTAACAATGCCTAGGGGGGGGGTGAATAGGCGTATCTAAAAAATTACTACAAATCCTAAGTTCAAATTTGCAGTCACTGTCGAAAGTCCCGACAGTTTGGGTGAAAAAACTTGACATCGTCGGAAGTTACAGCTAAACCGCCAAAGTCCCGACACCTATGTGAACTACAAAAGTAGTGCCAAATTTAACTTTATGGATATATAATCTTACAACCGCACTTCCTAGTGGTTAGATGAAGATGTTGGGTCACTCCCTTGACGCCGAGATGCCTCCAAATCATAGATCGAGTCCAAACCCTAAAAAGAAGCTTGGGAGAGAGAGACAAACAAATACAAGTAATTTCTAGCAAATCACAACAATAACAAGCATGAGGGACATAAAGATTTATCCCGAGGTTCGGCAACCCTACAAAGGAACTCCTACGTCCTCGTTGTTGAGGTGACCACAAAGGTTGGAGTCTCTTCCACCTCCAAGCATCTCTCAAGGAAACCACAAAGGCCACTTGAGCTTTCCACTAAGAAATAGATGGTAATACAAACTTCCCAAGGCTCTTCCACAAGATGAAAGCTCTTGGGCGATGCCTTGCTGGCTAGGAGCAAAGCTCCAAGAGTAATTGACTCAAATCCAACTGTGATGTCCAAGCGCAAAGCTTTCCACAAATCTAAGTTAGGAGCAAAGGGGAGAGAAGAGAGGAGCCTTGAATGCTTGGGAGCTGTTTTGGATGAAGGTTGGTGGCAATGAATGAGTGGATAACGGTTAGAAGAGATGAGAGAGCTATTTATACTTAAAGCAGAAATCTAACCATTCAGATCTACGTCGGAAGTTCCAACGCAGATCTCGGGACTTCTGACCTCTAGAGAAAACACTATAGAAAGCAAGGCCAAAGTCACTGCAAACACATCAACATCAGGAGTTCCGATGTTTGTCGGGAGTTCCGACGGCCGAAACTATGGGTAGGCCAAAAGGTAAAGCGTCAGGACTGCCGGCCAGAGCCGGGACTTCTGACCATTGGGAGTTCCGACTCATGTCGGGACATCCGACGTCAGGGACACCGAACTGGTTAAGACACTGGGCACCGGTACTTTTGGCTTGAGCCAGGACTTCCGACAGCCGGGAGTTCCGACTCACGTTGGGACTTCTGATGCCGTAAGTCATCGAAAAACATTCTACGTGCTCGTGAAGTGCTAGATTGTGTCCCTTTTAATTTTATTTTTATACTTGAGCACTCTGTCTTCCTCAGACCACCTAAACTTGAATCCCTCTTTATAGTACGGCGGATCCTAAACTCAAAACAAAAGATAAGAACTTTGGAGAGCACTTTGAGATCATCCACCTTTTTATCTTCAAGAATTGAGGGATACCATTTCATCTTAGATCAACTCTTTAAAACTTTCAAGGGACTAAACCTGCAATATATCTCATTAAGATCTCATTAGTCCCTAATTTGGATGTCATCAATACACCAAAACCCACATGGGGGGCAAATGCACTTTCACCCTCACATGGCCCCCGCTCCATTTGTCGCGCCACCTCCCATGGTTGTAGGATCTTGGCGGGGCTGCTGGATCTCCGCGGCGGTGCTGCTGGATCTCGCTGGAGCTCGCCCACACGTCAGCTGGCGCGAAGCTCGGCCGGACCCCTCCCCTTCTCCTCCTCTTCCTCCGGTGCGCAAGAGTTTCGGCGACAGGGATGAGGAGCCGGAGGAGCAGGTGGTAATGGACGTCTAGAGGAAGAAGAAGAGTATTTTAGTCTTTGTTCGGCAGCTTTAATGCCTTTTAGTCCCCTCTAGTCCATGGAACCAAACAGGGTAGGAGACTAAAGTTTAGTCCCTGTTTAAGTCTCTAGTCTCTGGACTAAAGAAGCAAACATGGCCTAAAGCTATGTATATAGAAAAGTTCGAATGACTTACAACTGGGTACAAAAAGAGTATAAACTATTATAATCTTTTTATTATCGCAGTGTAGTTACCGAGAAGGTTACATTTAGAAATATAGAAAATTCCTAACTGATCAGCAAAAATTACTATACAAAGAATATCGTTACGAGTCTCCCACTAGTACACTGGAGCTCAGCACTAGCGGTTCCAAAGGCATTTTTACTGGCGTCTGCACCCACCGCCAGTGTGAAGGCCAGTGGAGAACAAAAATACTACAGGCGGTTAGTTAAGATCCGCCGGTGTTAACACATTTTTACTAGCGGTTCCACTAAGGCAACCGCCAGTGATAATATTATTTACACAGGCGGTATAAGTAAACAATCCGCTAGTGTTAAAGTATTTGCAGTGGCGGTTCATTTAAGTCAGCCAACAGTGTAACTGTTTAAGCACATGCGGTTAACCTAAATCTACCGCCTCTGGAATAATATTTCCAGAGGCGGTTTATTAGCAAAACCGCTAGTGAATTGTTTTTAAAAATTCAAAATTTGGTGCCAAATATTACCCGCTAGTGAATTGTTTTTATTTCCCGCATATATGTTTCCCGCCAGTGAATTATTATATACAAATTGAAACGAATCCAAATAGAAATCCAGAAAATTATATTTGCTTGCATGAAAAAAGCAATATTTGTTGGGAGTCATCACATGCTAATAATGTATGCATAAAACAAAGTTTCTTCCACTCATAGCTAGCTCGGTCCCATGACGTACTCCTCTAATAATCTTCGTGGTTTAGCTCCAGGCTGGCAATATCTATGAGATCTCGTTACTGTGGCTTAGCTAAGTTTGAGTCCGGATCAAAATACTTCCCATTGCAGTGAATTATCTCTTTCATGATGAACCGGCTAAAGTCCTCGAAAATGTTCATGAGCTCTCCATTGTCGAGGCGGTTATCGATGACAGAGCACTTGTATATCTGCAAAAAAATAATAAGATTTACAACTAATCAATACAGAGAAGGCATCAGTAATGACAAAACTTCACATATGACTATTACTTACTTTCTTAGGGTTGTTGGTGTATCTCCTGTTTTGTCTGAGGAATTCACACACATAGTACCCACAGTACACCGATCCTGGTGGTTGCTTGTGGCACTATATATATAAGAGTTGGCAATTGGTTACTACATAGTTGCTAAGTGTACAAACATAGAAGACAAATATATGTATGCTTATTTAAAATTTACTGCATAGTTACTCCGCACTGATAGCAGTTTCATGGCTTTTTTTTTAAATCGTACCATCCACCCTTGCACTTATAGAACTTGTATGCCCTGCAGAGCTTGAATGAATTCAACAAGTCATATCCAAAATCTCGTAGATAATATAGAAGTGTGGAAAAGCACGCATGCAAATCTTGACTTACTGTTGTAAAATATTGATGAAATTTTTATAACTGCTCTGTGGGAAATCTGCGAAGTCATGGACCAAAATTCGTGCATCGTAGAGCCAAATGTACATACAGATGAAATGGCCTCTGCATGGATTTAATGAAGTCATGTGTTAAGACAGTAATAACTTTGTAAATAAAAATTATTAAGGGAGTTTACGACAAACACATACTTGAACATGTATGGTGCACATACAATTCTCCTGTCTTGGTATTGAAGAAATGCATTTCCTATGTAGGTGGTCACTGCAGTTTCCTGCTTGTCTTGCTCCTCCACTCTAATTTTTGCAATTTCAGCCTCGCTCTTGCCCACAAACTTGTCATGATCAGGACCCATATCAACCGTGTGCTCGTTCTCGCTTATTCTTAACTGGTTGAGATACCCAACCTTTTTCTCCTCGTGAAGAAATGGATCCTCAGTAAACTGCATCTCCTGGTCGGCTTGTTGCATTCTGTAAAGCGCGCGACATTGTTAGATACTTCATGTGCCCTAACATTATATTGGTAATAAAACATAATTATGTACGAGTGACACTTACAGGCACCACACGGTCACGAGTTGGATGTCGAGTTTGCGGAGGCAAAACATCAACCAAATGTTCTCAAAGTCAACCATAACCTTGCCATGGCCACTCATAAAAGTTAGTGGTGGTACAACCGTGCTGAAGGCATTGATCCCAGCAGAAGATGCTCTCATATACCAGTCATGCAACATCTTCATCGCACGTGAAACACAACAGAGTTCGCACCACTGGAGTAGAGGCCTGCCTGGCACATATTTTATCGGTGGGGATATTATCGTAATCCTCTCTCGTTGGCTTTCGTATGGTGATCTTGTTGGAGGCGGACTTGGTAGCTTTTCCACTATAACGTGTGATCGGTCTCCTTGTCAATCCGCCCATCCACTTCTTCATGACCGCCGTGACGATGTCTCGTTACCAATGGGTGTAACCATTTTGGCAATTTCTTAGGGTTTCCTTTAGGTTCCAAAGAGGCATCCTTCTTGCTCAGGGATGATAGTGGATTCATGGTTGTCGATGGTGGTGGGTTAGGTAGAGGGTCTGAGATGGTGTGGAGGCTAAATAATGGTGGTGGGTTAGGTTCTGGTGATGGTGGTGCGTTACGAGATGGTGGGTTTGGAGATGTTGGGTTAGGTTCAGGGTCTAAAGGGGTATGAGATGGTGAGGCTACATGTGAAAACCCTCCTTCATCGTCCACTCCAAAAAATGGCATCAATGGAATAGGATCATTCAACCTAATGTCCCGTTGAGGCCATAAGATGAACTCATTGATAGCTTCACCGAGTTTCTTGACACCGTGAGGAGTGGGGATGTCTAGGAAGTCATCCCTATGTCCTTCCATGACTATCAACACTTCTACCTTGTAATACTCCTTTGTCATTTTCTTGTTGTGATAGTCGCGGCTTGTGTCACACCCAATTTTAAGGATAAAATTGAATGCACTAAACTCATGTGTGCCCAGGGATCAGTCACACACATAAGTTGACAAATTATAAAAAGTATCATCACGGTGTATCTTACATAACGAATAATAGCATCACATTGACTTACATAACACAGCGGAAGATAAAAAGATAACTCTCTCGTGGAACTCCATCACAGGGACGGTCGACTGGTTGACCACAAGCCTAATAATCCTCAGGAAACTCCTTATATCCGTTGTCATCTGTTACCCATCCGGGATTTTTATCCAAATATTGAAAATTAAACAAGCGTAAGTACGTCCCGTACTCAACAAGATAACATGGGGTTCATGAGGCTCAAAAAGGATGACACTGGTTTACTGCAGTTAGCACTTTTAGTAGATTCAAGATTTTATCCTCATCTATTATTAAGTTATGCTTAAGCTCCCTTTTAAACCCACGTGATCATATATCCGATCCAATAGAGTCATGTGACATCATCATAATCATCTCGTATAAACAACATTATAAGTAGCCATCTATTCTGTGAGTTTTCCGGGCCGCTCGTAACCGTGAGCACGGCTGTTATAACAGTTTGTTACCCTCTGCAGAGGTGGTGCACATTCACCGCGAGTCGTGATCCCCATATGCCCGGGTTAATTACTCCCATGTCACTTCCAAGGTGAGCGGGCAGGGTACACTATGAAGCCATTTCATAGGTTTCCCTAACAAGTTAGGGCCGCTAGGTTTCCTTGGCAGGCAGATGTAGGAACCCCCCTTTCCTATGGCACATATCCATCGCGGCTATACACATAGGAACAGAGGCAGTCCTATACCCAACGTGGCAAGCCCCATTTGCGCCATAAAGGTAACCTCTAACAAGCTAGAAAAGGTCCTATTACTGAGCTAAAGTCAGAGCCATATGACCCTCACGGTTGCACTGTCAGTCCCAGCTTTTGCCGACAGATAAGTCCTTATGGAGGGCCGAGAGCAACATGAACAAAGGTCATTTGCACTTTCGCCCTATGGAACAGTTGTTATAAATCATGTTACTCACTTTGTTCCATAGTATCATTCATCAACAGGTATATCAAGTTCAGTTAGAGCACTAGCAATCTACCCATATGCATTTAACCCATAGGAGACAAGGAACAGGATAAACAATCACTAGGATATCCTTACGGGTATCAAAATTAGACACATGCAAATGAGTAATTGATTAAGGTGAATAGGACATCAAGGAAGGCCCATGTTATACTTGCCTTGGTTCACAAACTCGTGTTGGTCCTGCTGGTCGTCGAAGAGTTCTTGGTCTCCCACGTTTTCCTCACCGTCTGAACGCGATCAACACAGCAACATACAACATTCCAAAAGCATTCATGCAAAGCAAACAATCCTATAATTAGAACAGTACACCAACAGTATAGAAACAAGATGAAATGTTTATAAAAGAATCATGTCTCGCTATGATCACGTCAACGCGAAGTTCACGAAAAACGGAGCTAAAACGCGAAAGTTATGATTAAAACGGGTTTTCCAGTAGCCCTATATTTAATTAATTCTAATCATGAAATTAAAAAGTTCCAAACTTGACTAACAGTAGCTCCAACATGTAGCTTATGAAATTACGAAACTAACGCGATTTGAATGGATCAATTCGGAGTTAAAACGACAATTCTATAAGCGAAACAGTTCGAATGGCATTTCTGTAAATACTGAAAGCGTACTTTTGACTTAAACAGTGAACTTTACGCTTTCAAAAACGAGAATGCGTACTCGAGGAAATACGCTAAGGACGGCGGGTTCTATTACGCGAAAACAGGAGGGCTCTTTAGCAATTTTACCCCCGAAGGGGTATCGGCCGACGGTGGCCGTTGGATCAAGATCGGATGGCCCAGAACAGATGGGAGGGAGAGAGAAAGGGGCGCCGGCGCCGGAACAGGGGCAGCCGCGGCGGCTCTCCATTGCCGGCGGCGAGGAGCTCGCCGGCATGGTGGGTTAAGGCCCTACGGGCCACGGTTCGATGAACCGAAGGCACCGGAAGTAAGCGGGGACAGAGGCGAGTCCACCACGGGGTCCAGCGCGGCCGGGAATCGGCCCACGCGGCGCGCGCCATGGCCGGCGGCGAGAAGGCTTGACTGCACACATGGAACCGGCCCTAGAAGCCACGAACCGATGCGAGAGATGCACGGGGAGACAGAGAAGGACACGGCGAGCTCACCATGGGCGTCTACCGCGCGAGAGACGGAACAAGGATTGCGTCACGACACGGAAGGGCGGACGGCGAATCCGGCGAGCAGCTGCGATCTGGTTTCTGCGGCGAAAAGAGGAGAAATGGGAAAGGAGCGGCAGGGAAATGGAGGCGGTACGGGCTCCCATTTATGCGGCCGGGCGCTGGGGAGACGCTCCACGTCCGAAGGGCGCGGTGTGGCGGTTGCCGCTTGACTCGAAGGACCGAGCCTTGGGCGGCGGGAGGACGAGGACGGCGCCCGACAGTGGGGCCCGGGCGTCGGTGGTGGCTGGGGCAGAGGAGGCTGCGCGTCTTGATGCTTTGGGCAATGATTGCTTAGCTAAAGCTGAAATGGTGGCCTTGAGCTGGCATGGCGTGGTCTTTGGCAGTCGCGGTCTTGAGAGAGGAGAGAAGGGAGGGGCAGTGGGAAAGAAAGGCTCAAGGGCCAAAACCGAGGAAGGAATAAGAAGAAAACGAAGAAGCCCCTTTTTTAGAATTTTTCAAAAGTATTTTCAAATGGATTTTGAACTCATTTGAACTTTGAGTCAAGACCAATCATCCCAAAAATAAATATGCAATGGCATGAATGCACATACATGTTGCTACTTTATGATAAATTTTAAATTCATAAGAAATTTATTTATTGATTTATTTTTCTACATTTCATGAGCACAAAATACATAATTAAATCGTTTAAACCTATTTTCCAAAAGAGGCAAATTTTAGGGTGTTACAATTCTACCCCCTTAAGATGAATCTCGTCCTCGAGATTCGGAAGACGCCGATCGAGGGATAGGGATACTTAGTCTTTAGATTCTCCTTTACTTCCTCGTGTAGTCCCATCGTCTTGATAAGGATCCCACTTTACCTTGCATATCTGTTGATCTTACTCCAAGTATCTTGTCCAACTGATTATAAGGTTCATTGATACTCCAAACGATACTCGGTAACTCCAATCACTAGGCCACCTTTCCTTTTGAGTCCACCATACCAATTCTTTTTCTTAAAATACCCACCTTCTGACGAAAATTCCTTACTTTATTGGTCAGAAGGAAATTCTTCCACCAATCTTCATAACATGGATGTTTCCGGTTAAGTTGCTCGGACTTGGAATACAATTCTTGATCCTTGGTGTCACCCGAACCTTCTTAGCACAACTCCCCATTGCTAAGGGCATTGGTCATGACTTTTGATTCTCCAAGTGATATCACTTTTCCAAGTCATAATCATTTTTTTTTGTTCCAACGAGGATATCACCAACTCAAGACCAACTTAGTGAATATATCATGTAGATTCTTGATCCAAACTAACTTAAAAGCTTCTCCAAGAATAACTCTACCAAAATCTTAATGATCTTGGATAAACCTTCGTTGAACCTTTAACCAAACCTCATTGCGACTCTGAGTTTCTCTCACGTCTTTGGGTACCACCACTTCTCATTCAATTGCATAAACAAGAACGTAGGATACTTCAATTTCCAAATTCTTCAACTTGGCTACCCCCCTTAAGAAAAGATAAACTAGGGGACACCAAAGTATAGCTTACATCTACTTCTTTTAACAAAGCTAACTAGTATCAAGATGTTCTGACATTCCACGATACAATTGTGTATGGGCAAGAAACCGTCCACAATCTCCTTATATAGCACTTTTCCAAATTCTGCAGTTAACTTGGTCGAAAACAGTACACAATAGAAACTACTCCAGATTCCAAACAGCACAGATGCATCGCCTTGTGATTTTCGTATCTCCATAACCAAAATAGCTATCAAGGTGATTCTTTTGCTCAGAGAAAGATATTGAAGTGTACTAGTGTCCAGAATTTGCCCACGATTTTTGATCATCCAAAATCAGAGATATAAGCCGAAGAGTGCAGACTGATCCGAAAAAAAAATAGGATAGAAAAAACAGACGAAAACCAAGACCCGACTATTTATTTCATTAATCCTTATGCCTTAGGCCTATTACTATCTGAAATCGTGGGAACACCCAACAAGATCATTGCAATCATTACAAAGATTCAAAACAACCATAAGCATAATGACAACTCAACAAACAATAAAGATGCACAATTCAATCATTAACTCATCTTGCGATACTATCGTTCTCATTGCTCCGTGGATAACAATCCTAAGACTTATATTCGAGAGAACGTAAGAAGGTGGTGAGGAGTAGTTCTAAAAGCATATCAAATCAAGGAGTGAAGATGAGAACAAAGACTTCAAAATAAGCACCAAGGTAGAGATGAATAGCAAGGGTAGAGATATAGTAGAGAAGAAAATATCAAGATTCAAAGAACAAGGATTTTTGTAACAACATCTAAACCATAAAACGACCAGTTTCTAACTAGGCTTGCGTCCTACAGTCAACACTGCTTTGATACCATTTTGTCACACCCAATTTTAAGGATAAAATTGAATGCACTAAACTCATGTGTGCCCAGGGATCAGTCACACACATAAGTTGACAAATTATAAAAAGTATCATCACGGTGTATCTTACATAACGAATAATAGCATCACATTGACTTACATAACACGTATGGAAGATAAAAGATAACTCTCTCGTGGAACTCCATCACGGGGAGACGGTCGATTTGGTTGACCACAAGCCTAATAATCCTCGAAAACTCCTTATATCCGTTGTCATCTGTTACCCATCCGGGATTTTTATCCAAATATTGAAAATTAAACAAGCGTAAAATCGTCCCGTACTCAACAAGATAACATGGGGTTCATGAGGCTCAAAAGGATGACACTGGTTTCACTGCGATTAGCACTTTTAGTAGATTCAAGATTTTATCCTCATCTATTATTAAGTTATGCTTAAGCTCCCTTTTAAACCCACGTGATCATATATCCGATCCAATAGAGTCATGTGACATCATCATAATCATCTCGTATAAACAACATTATAAGTAGCCATCTATTCTGTGAGTTTTCCGGGCCGCTCGTGACCGTGAGCACGGCTGTTATAACAGTTTGTTACCCTCTGCAGAGGTGGTGCACATTCACCGCGAGTCGTGATCCCCATATGCCCGGGTTAATTACTCCCATGTCACTTCCAAGGTGAGCGGGCAGGTACACTATGAAGCCATTTCATAGGTTTCCCTAACAAGTTAGGGCCGCTAGGTTTCCTTGGCGGATGGATGTAGGAACCCCTTTCCTATGGCACATATCCATCGTGGCTATACACATAGGAACAGAGGCAGTCCTATACCCAACGTGGCAAGCCCCATTTGCGCCATAAAGGTAACCTCTAACAAGCTAGAAAAGGTCCTATTATTGAGCTAAAGTCAGAGCCATATGACCCTCACGGTTGCACTGTCAGTCCCAGCTTTTGCCGACAGATAAGTCCTTATGGAGGACCGAGAGCAACATGAACAAAGGTCATTTGCACTTTCGCCCTATGGAACAGTTGTTATAAATCATGTTACTCACTTTGTTCCATAGTATCATTCATCAACATGTATGTCAAGTTCAGTTAGAGCACTAGCAATCTACCCATATGCATTTAACCCATAGGAGACAAGGAACAGGATAAACAATCACTAGGATATCCTTACGGGTATCAAAATTAGACACATGCAAATGAGTAATTGATTCAGGTGAATAGGACATCAAGGAAGGCCCATGTTATACTTGCCTTGATTCACAAACTCGTGTTGGTCCTGCTGGTCGTCGAAGAGTTCTTGGTCTCCCACGTTTTCCTCACCGTCTGAACGCGATCAACACAGCAACATACAACATTCCAAAAGCATTCATGCAAAGCAAACAATCCTATAATTAGAACAGTACACCAACAGTATAGAAACAAGATGAAATGTTTATAAAAAGAATCTGTGTCTCGCTATGATCACGTCAACGCGAAGTTCACGAAAAACGGAGCTAAAACGCGAAAGTTATGATTAAAACGGGTTTTCCAGTAGCCCTATATTTAATTAATTCTAATCATGAAATTAAAAAGTTCCAAACTTGACTAACAGTAGCTCCAACATGTAGCTTATGAAATTATGAAACTAACGCGATTTGAATGGATCAATTCGGAGTTAAAACGACAATTCTATAAGCGAAACAGTTCGAATGGCATTTCTGTAAATACTGAAAGCGTACTTTTGACTTAAACAGTGAACTTTACGCTTTCAAAAACGAGAATGCGTACTCGAGGAAATACGCTAAGGACGGCGGGTTCTATTACGCGAAAACAGGAGGGCTCTTTAGCAATTTTACCCCCGAAGGGGTATCGGCCGACGGTGGCCGTTGGATCAAGATCGGATGGCCCAGAACAGATGGGAGGGAGAGAGAAAGGGGCGCCGGCGCCGGAACAGGGGCAGCCGCGGCGGCTCTCCATTGCCGGCGGCGAGGAGCTCGCCGGCATGGTGGGTTAAGGCCCTACGGGCCACGGTTCGATGAACCGAAGGCACCGGAAGTAAGCGGGGACAGAGGCGAGTCCACCACGGGGTCCAGCGCGGCCGGGAATCGGCCCACGCGGCGCGCGCCATGGCCGGCGGCGAGAAGGCTTGACTGCACACATGGAACCGGCCCTAGAAGCCACGAACCGATGCGAGAGATGCACGGGGAGACAGAGAAGGACACGGCGAGCTCACCATGGGCGATACCGGCGACAGAGACGGAACAAGGACGGCGTCACGACGGAAGAAGCGGGACGGGCGAATCCGACGAGCCGCTGCTGCGATCTGCGGTTCTGCAGCGAGTCACGAGGAGAAATGGGAAAGGAGCAGCAGGGAAATGGAGGCGGTACGGGCTCCCATTTGTAGCGGCCGGCGCGCTGAGACGCTCCGCGTCCACGTCCGGCGGGGGCGTGATGCGGTTGCCGCTTGACTCGAAGGACCGAAAGCAGAAGCGGGAGACGAGGACGGCGCCGGCAGGTGGGGCCCAGGCGTCGGTTGGCGGTGGCGAGGGCGCGCGTCTTGATCTTGGGCGGCCGGTTGCTTAGCCTAAGCTGGTGGCGCGGAGCTGGGCTGGCGTGGTGCTGGGCCGGTGCGGTGCGCAGGGAGGAGAAGGGAGCTGGGCCAGCGGGAAAGAAAGGCCTGCGGGCCAAAACCGAGGAAGGAATAA
The DNA here is from genome assembly GCA_904845875.1 of Miscanthus lutarioriparius. NCBI lineage: Eukaryota > Viridiplantae > Streptophyta > Magnoliopsida > Poales > Poaceae > Miscanthus > Miscanthus lutarioriparius. The sequence continues at coordinate 12,848,249 of CAJGYO010000010.1, forward strand.
GAAGAAAACGAAGAAGCCCCTTTTTTTTTTTTAGAATTTTTCAAAAGTATTTTCAAATGGATTTTGAACTCATTTGAACTTTGAATCAAGACCAATCATCCCAAAAATAAATATGCAGCGGCATGAATGCACATACATGTTGCTACTTTGCGATAAATTTTAAATTCATAAGAAATTTATTTATTGATTTATTTTTCTACATTTCATGAGCACAAAATACATAATTAAATCGTTTAAACCTATTTTCCAAAAGAGGCAAATTTTAGGGTGTTACAATTCTACCCCCCTTAAGATGAATCTCGTCCTCGAGATTCGGAAGACGTCGACTGAGGGATAGGGATACTTCGTCTTTAGATTCTCCTTTACTTCCTCGTGTAGTCCCATCGTCTTGATAAGGATCCCACTTTACCTTGCATATCTGTTGATCTTACTCCAAGTATCTTGTCCAACTGATTATAAGGTTACGATTGATACTCCAAGCGATACTCGTAACTCCAATCACTAGGCCACCTTTCCTTTTGAGTCCACCATACCAATTCTTTTCTTAAAATACCCACCTTCTGACGAAAATTCCTTACTTTATTGGTCGGAAGGAAATTCTTCCACCAATCTTCATAACATGGATGTTTCGGTTAAGTTGCTCGGACTTGGAATACAATTCTTGATCCTTGGTGTCACCCGAACCTTCTTAGCACAACTCCCCATTGCTAAGGGCATTGGTCATGACTTTTGATTCTCCAAGTGATATCACTTTTCCAAGTCATAATCATTTTTTTGTTCCAACGAGGATATCACCAACTCAAGACCAACTTAGTGAATATATCATGTAGATTCTTGATCCAAACTAACTTAAAAGCTTCTCCAATGAACTCTACCAAAATCTTAATGATCTTGGATAAACCTTCGTTGAACCTTTAACCAAACCTCATTGCGACTCGAGTTTCTCTCACGTCTTTGGGTACCACCACGCTTCATTGCATAAACAAGAACGTAGGATACTTCAATTTCCAAATTCTTCAACTTGGCTACCCCCCTTAAGAAAAGATAAACTAGGGGACACCAAAGTATAGCTTACATCTACTTCTTTTAACAAAGCTAACTAGTATCAAGATGTTCTGACATTCCACGATACAATTGTGTATGGGCAAGAAACCGTCCACAATCTCCTTATATAGCACTTTTCCAAATTCTGCAGATTAACTTGGTCGAAAGCGAGACACACAATAGAAACTACTCCAGATTCCAAACAGCACAGATGCATCGCCTTGTGATTTTCGTATCTCCATAACCAAAATAGCTATCAAGGTGATTCTTTTGCTCAGAGAAAGATATTGAAGTGTACTAGTGTCCAGAATTTGCCCACGATTTTTGATCATCCAAAATCAGAGATATAAGCCGAAGAGTGCAGACTGATCCGAAAAAAAAATAGGATAGAAAAAACAGACGAAAACCAAGACCCGACTATTTATTTCATTAATCCTTATGCCTTAGGCCTATTACTATCTGAAATCGTGGGAACACCCAACAAGATCATTGCAATCATTACAAAGATTCAAAACAACCGTAAGCATAATGACAACTCAACAAACAATAAAGATGCACAATTCAATCATTAACTCATCTTGCGATACTATCGTTCTCATTGCTCCAGGGATAACAATCCTAAGACTTATATTCAGAGAACGTAAGAAGGTGGTGAGGAGTAGTTCTAAAAGCATATCAAATCAAGGAGTGAAGATGAGAACAAAGACTTCAAAATAAGCACCAAGGTAGAGATGAATAGCAAGGGTAGAGATATAGTAGAGAAGAAAATATCAAGATTCAAAGAACAAGGATTTTTGTAACAACATCTAAACCATAAAACGACCAGTTTCTAACTAGGCTTAAGTCCCGATCAACAACACTTTGATACCATTTTGTCACACCCAATTTTAAGGATAAAATTGAATGCACTAAACTCATGTGTGCCCGAGGATCACCACACACATAAGTTGACAAATTATAAAAAGTATCATCACGGTGTATCTTACATAACGAATAATAGCATCACATTGACTTACATAACACATGGAAGATAAAAGATAACTCTCTCGTGGAACTCCATCACGAGGGACGGTCATTTGGTTGACCACAAGCCTAATAATCCTCGAAACTCCTTATATCCGTTGTCATCACATTACCCATCCGGGATTTTTATCCAAATATTGAAAATTAAACAAGCGTAAGTCGCGTCCGTACTCAACAAGATAACATGGGGTTCATGAGGCTCAAAAAGGATGACACTGGTTTACTGCAGTTAGCACTTTTAGTAGATTCAAGATTTTATCCTCATCTATTATTAAGTTATGCTTAAGCTCCCTTTTAAACCCACGTGATCATATATCCGATCCAATAGAGTCATGTGACATCATCATAATCATCTCGTATAAACAACATTATAAGTAGCCATCTATTCTGTGAGTTTTCCGGGCCGCTCGTGACCGTGAGCACGGCTGTTATAACAGTTTGTTACCCTCTGCAGAGGTGGTGCACATTCACCGCGAGTCGTGATCCCCATATGCCCGGGTTAATTACTCCCATGTCACTTCCAAGGTGAGCGGGCAGGGTACACTATGAAGCCATTTCATAGGTTTCCCTAACAAGTTAGGGCCGCTAGGTTTCCTTGGCAGGCAGATGTAGGAACCCCCCTTTCCTATGGCACATATCCATCGCGGCTATACACATAGGAACAGAGGCAGTCCTATACCCAACGTGGCAAGCCCCATTTGCGCCATAAAGGTAACCTCTAACAAGCTAGAAAAGGTCCTATTACTGAGCTAAAGTCAGAGCCATATGACCCTCACGGTTGCACTGTCAGTCCCAGCTTTTGCCGACAGATAAGTCCTTATGGAGGACCGAGAGCAACATGAACAAAGGTCATTTGCACTTTCGCCCTATGGAACAGTTGTTATAAATCATGTTACTCACTTTGTTCCATAGTATCATTCATCAACATGTATGTCAAGTTCAGTTAGAGCACTAGCAATCTACCCATATGCATTTAACCCATAGGAGACAAGGAACAGGATAAACAATCACTAGGATATCCTTACGGGTATCAAAATTAGACACATGCAAATGAGTAATTGATTAAGGTGAATAGGACATCAAGGAAGGCCCATGTTATACTTGCCTTGGTTCACAAACTCGTGTTGGTCCTGCTGGTCGTCGAAGAGTTCTTGGTCTCCCACGTTTTCCTCACCGTCTGAACGCGATCAACACAGCAACATACAACATTCCAAAAGCATTCATGCAAAGCAAACAATCCTATAATTAGAACAGTACACCAACAGTATAGAAACAAGATGAAATGTTTATAAAAAGAATCTGTGTCTCGCTATGATCACGTCAACGCGAAGTTCACGAAAAACGGAGCTAAAACGCGAAAGTTATGATTAAAACGGGTTTTCCAGTAGCCCTATATTTAATTAATTCTAATCATGAAATTAAAAAGTTCCAAACTTGACTAACAGTAGCTCCAACATGTAGCTTATGAAATTACGAAACTAACGCGATTTGAATGGATCAATTCGGAGTTAAAACGACAATTCTATAAGCGAAACAGTTCGAATGGCATTTCTGTAAATACTGAAAGCGTACTTTTGACTTAAACAGTGAACTTTACGCTTTCAAAAACGAGAATGCGTACTCGAGGAAATACGCTAAGGACGGCGGGTTCTATTACGCTTGAAAACAGAGGCTCTTTAGCAATTTTACCCCGAAGAATGTCGTACCGACGGTGGCCGTTGGATCAAGATCGGATGGCCCGAAGCAGATGGGAGGAGAGAGAGAAAGGCGCCGGCGCGGAGCAGGGGCAGCCAAGGCGGCTCTCCATTGCCGCGGCGAGGAGAGCTCACCAAGCATGGTGGGTTAAGGCCCTACGGGCCACGGTTCGATGAACCGAAGGCACCGGAAGTAAGCGGGGACAGAGGCGAGTCCACCACGGGTCCAGCGCGGCCGGGAATCGGCCCATGCGGCGCGCGCCATGGCCGGCGGCGAGAAGGCTTGACTGCACACACATGGAACCGGCCCTAGAAGCCACGAACCGATGCGAGAGATGCACGGGGAGACAGAGAAGGACACGGCGAGCTCACCATGGGCGATACCGTCGACAGAGACGGAACAAGGACGGCGTCGGACACGGAAGGGCGGACGGCGAAATCCGACGAGCCATTGCGATCTGCGGTTCTGCAATGAAAAGTGAGAGAGAAATGGGGAAGGGAGCAGCAGGGAAATGGAGGCGGTACGGGCTCCCATTTGTAGCGGCCGGGCGCTGGGGAGACGCTCCACGTCCGGGTGGGGCGCGCGGTGGCGGTTGCCGCTGACTCGAAGGACCGAGAAGGCGGGCGAAGCGGGAGGACGAGGACGGCCCGACAGGTGGGGCCCGGCGTCGGCAATGTGGCGGGAGCAAAGCGTACGGCGTCTTGATCTTTTTGGGCAGCGGTTGCTTGGCCGAGCAATAAGGTGGCCTTGAGCTCAATGGGCGTGGTCTTTGGGCAGTCTGGTCTTGCGAGGAGGAGAAGGGAGCTGGGCCAGCGGGAAAGAAAGGCCTGCGGGCCAAAACCGAGGAAGGAATAAGAAGAAAAACGAAGAAGCCCCTTTTTTTAGAATTTTTCAAAAGTATTTTCAAATGGATTTTGAACTCATTTGAACTTTGAATCAAGACCAATCATCCCAAAAATAAATATGCAAATGGCATGAATGCACATACATGTTGCTACTTTGCGATAAATTTTAAATTCATAAGAAATTTATTTATTGATTTATTTTTCTACATTTCATGAGCACAAAATACATAATTAAATCGTTTAAACCTATTTTCCAAAAGAGGCAAATTTTAGGGTGTTACAGCTTGGGATCACCATACCGGTGGCAACTTCTGTCGTACGGACATTGGTTATACCATACGATATAACTAGGGAGCAAGCTGTCGGTGCGACGATGTCATCAATTGCATAGTGCTCCCTATTTGCTTGGAATTACTAGAGAATCCGTGGGTTGCGTGATGACCATCTGCATCTGTGGCGTCTGTGTGATCATCTGTGGCCACTGCATTGTGGGCACTTGTTGACTTGACAAAACACTAGCTAATTGTTGCCTTATCTCAGAATCAGGATTGGCCATGATTTCAACCAACATCTATTTCATTTCTTCCTTAGCCTCCTTAAAAATATCTCTCATAGCTTACTTGTAGTGGTCATGTTTTCTGTACATCTCGGCATGCTCAGGAAATCCTTCCTTCCAGCCCAACCGGCACGAGATGCCTCGCACACGACCGGGTGCTCTAGGTTACCCAGACCAACACTAAGGGTGTCCCTCTCTCTTGATGGCTTGAATGATCCTTCCTTCTGCTTAGCTGCCATGGCCAAAATGTTCTTGGCTGCTTCATCAGTCATTGGATCTGGCCACGACAAACCAGATTCACTTTCTTGTGGTTTCTACGCACGAAGCCAGTTAACTACCCTTTCGAGTACCTCCTCAAACATCCCCGGTTACCCTGTCACCTTCCTTGCAGCTTCTTCTGCCCTCCATTTGGGAATCGCACGCTGGTAACCACCAGTGCCAAGGCAGTGGTGGTATATGCTCTTCTTTGCAAGTTCACTATTGGCTTGACTCTTAGATAGGAACTCTTCTTATGTCTTCTACTCAATAAAGGTCTTCCACTTAGTTGCTGTAATTTTCGGGTACTTCTTCGTTGCATCCAACCCTTTCTTCACGAACTTGGTATTCAATTTAGACCTCCAGTTACGAAAGCTGATTGCAACTGCCTCATTGCGTACTCCTTCATGACGGCTCATGAATTGACTCCAAAAATAAACCTTGTTCTCAACATTTTCCACAAGTCCTTTTTGGTTTTCTTCGGCACTAGTTTCCAGTTAGAGATTGTGACGTCAAGATTGTCCCTAACAAGGAAATCGATGGCGTTTCGATACTTAGCTGCCACCTCTATAGGTTGTACGGACTCTCCTTTTGGGCTTACTTCTGTAACAGAATATGTACGATCCGGCCACTTGTTTACGCCCGTTCCCCACGTTTCCGCTTCCTATCTTCGGCGGTGGTCTCAGTTGCTTCTGGTGTGAAATCCGATGCATCTTCCTCAGTTTGGTTCCGCAATTGAGAAGTTATCTACGAAGAACAACCAGTCATATATATGTATTCGGTACGTAGGTATAGATATGAATAACAACCCCTCGTAGCCCTTCACTGAAATTATTAAATTGTACCTCCTCATCTATTGGATTGTAAGTAGGGTCTCGGGTTTTGGCACAACGAGCTGCCCTATCTATGCTAGGGCAAGGATCGGACCCCGAACTCCACGATCCACTACTGGTGGTGTTGTGCTGCGAGTCTGATCCTTGGGCACCCATCTCATAACCACTGTTTGGTTGGGCACCCGCCTCGTCACCATTGTTTGGTTGGGCACCCGCCTCGTCACCATTTTTTTGGAGAACTCATCAAGCTAATTCTAATTTAGTGAATAATTATTGTTATGTAAGCATCATTTAACAACACGTACAACATATAAATACATAGCATCGAATGGACATGAAATTTTCATACATAGCATAAATAAGCTACCGTAAATATTCCACTCCAATCGGATAATAAAAACTATTACAATAAATTAAGCAATATAAAATTTGCTACCCTAGAAATAATTTATTTTTATATCCAACAATGTACAAATAATAACCAGCATAATATAAATTTAATATTCAAACCTAGCACTAATTTATTTTTACAGCAAAAAAAACTATCCTAGAATTTATGTTATGATTATAACACATAATATAGAAGTAAAAATGATGAAATAAGCCCTTAATGGGCCAGTTAGGGTTTTGGCCCAGGGACATGTGCCAGATGGGCCAGTCCAATTTAGGCGAAGCGGGCATGCCCGTGGCGCTCTAGGGTAAGCGGCCTGCACGGCACACACACACCGGCGGCAGGCAAGCCGACGACCGGCCGGCACATCGGAAGCATAGAGGCAAGATGCAGACCTGGACGGAGCACGCGCGGTAGACTTGGACGGCGCGGTAGACCTAGACGGCAGCGCAATCATCCTAGGGTTCTTTGACAATGGGGAGGATTGTCCTTCACAGATGGGCTCTGAGGGGCACCACGAGACGGCGGGGCTCCGGCGAAGCGAGACTACGGAGCTCCGAGGCGGCGGGGCTTCGGCACGGCTCTAAGGCTGGTGGGGCTTTGACGTGGTGAGACTTCAGAGCTTCGAGACGACAGGGCTCTAGCATGGCTCCGAGGCAGGTGGGGCTCTGGCCGAGATGGCGTGGCTCCAAGGTGGGCGGGGCTCCAAGGCGGGCTCCGGCGAGACTATGGAGCTCTGAGACGGTGGGGCTCTAGCACGGCTCTGAGGTTGGCTAGGCTCCGATCGAGATGGCGTGCCTCCGAGGCGAGCGGGGCTCCGAGGCAGGATCCGATGAGACTACAGACCTCCAAGACGGCGGGGCTCCGGGGTGGCTCCGAGGCGGGCGGGGCTTCGGCCGAGATGGCGTGGCTCCGAGGTAGGCTTCGACGGCGTAGGCGGGGACAACGCGTGGCGCAGGTGGGTACGACAAATTTTGGCAGCCTGATGGTGTATCGAGGAAGAAGAAATGCACCACCAGACTTCAAATTTTTAGAAGCTCTACAGGCGGTTTGTCTTAGAAACCGCCTGTACAAATGATTTTCACAGGCAGTGTTCCCATGTAGTGTCCCTATCTTTATTGCCGTAGAACCATTGCTTTGCCTTTCCCAAGAGTGAGAATGTGAAAAGGCAAAGTAGTATGGCATCCTAGGTTACTCCTTTGATGGTGAAGGTGTTGCAGATCTCCAGGAAGTGTTGGAGATGTGCACTCGCATCTTCATGTGGCTTTCCAAAAAACGGGTTTGCTTGCACCATATTGATGAGAGCTGGCATAATCTCGAATCCATTATCTTCGACATTGACTGTCGGTCCAGTACGGATGTTGGCCGTAGTTGGAGCAGATAATTCACGAAGAGTTCTGTTAGCCATTGCTTCAAATTTTGGTGTTAAGCTTCGCCTTATATGGTTGTCTTCTGACTTTAACGCTGAGACTTTCTTGAGTTTAGCTCTGGTCTTCCTAATTATTGCTTCTAGATCTTCAACGTAGTTTGTCGGAAGGTCAAAGCCGGTCATACATTACCCTGCATAAGATATACAAATAGACAAAACAAGGGTAAGCCTATTTGAGCAGAGGTCAATGGTTTCTTCGATAACATCAATAAGTATTAGTTTATCAATACTTCCTTTGCTAGTTACCTACCCTGGCAACGGTGCCAAAAATACTTGTTGGTATTTCTTAACATGTCACTTGTTTGAAGTACTTAGCCACCTATCATAAACCTATATCTCTAACTTTACTAGGCTATCATCCCTAGTGTTGATGCAGAGATATTTGTTGGTACTACATAGTATTACTACTAGAATAACACGAAGCAGTTCTTTATTAACTATGTGACTAGAGATAATATATATAAATCTATGAACCAAAAGTATTCGCAAGCGCACAAATAATATACCATTGTAGCATTTTACCCAAGAGTATTTTAGGTATCGTTATTTATATTTTTACCACTGGGAAGGTCTAGCATGGAATTGTATTGATAACTTATACTATTGAAGGAGAAATAAACCATAACCAATGTTCTACTCATTACAATGATAAGTCATAGGATAAGATATGCATATAATAAGTAATAATAATGATAAATCACTCAGAGCACTCCTTTCTATAGCATTAGCATGGTCAGGTAGAATATTAGAGAAATAATTCCTAAGTCATTCTTAATTACAAGTCAAAGCATACATTTGATTAGTAAAATTACACAATGTCGACCACCCACCCCATGTACATCAGAGTGAGCGCTATACAAACTTATGCATAAACACAATGATAAACTAATACTAAGTATATAATCAAAGTAGACGTTGAACATCATAATAAAGAACTTGAATAAGATGAACACTGAGATTGTCATAACAATTGTAACTATTATATAAAAATAATGGAGAAACAAAAGAGAGAGGGGTACAAAGTTTATACCAAACCACGCTCTTGACAAGAACGGGAATCCAAGCGAAGTCCTGTTTGCCTCCCTATAGATCTATCCTAACTAGCAATGCTATAGAGGAGGAGGAGCTTTGAGGAGATTAGGGTTTCTATCTTCTCAAATGACTTGATGACTTCTGATGGCTGGGGGGAGGCAGGGGCTGGATTATATAGCCCTGAGGGTTCAATGTGACCCCTTGGATCAAACCGACTTAAGCAACGTCCTAGATGCATCCTCAAAGGCGGTGGGACACCGACATACGAAGTTGGCTGACAGGTGGGCCCCTGTAGGCTAGGCAGCTCCACCTATCAGGGGATGGACCTCCGCTTTGGTGACATGGATTTTAGACCCTTCTAGAGTCTTCCCATGTAGGTGCCGTGGCGGAACTCCATATTTTCCTTTGACGATTAGGTCCTCCTTGGAGGTTTTCTGATTAAACCCTGCTGGAAACACAGATTCACCAAAACTTGTGGAATTTATTAGTTTAAACCCCTAAACCTTCATTGCTGATTATATTTATGCCCTTATGCATGTTTAATTGACGGTTTAAATAGGAGATTAACTACCGTAAACAATGCCCCACGGTGAGTCCTCTCTGCAATCCAATTCCCTCCTCCTCTCCCCGCTCCCCACTCACCCACGGCCACATCCGCCGGTGGCCTCCTGTCGAGATTCCATGCCTTATGCCCTGTGCCCGTGGCCTCCTGGCTAGATCCAATGCACCACGTGAGAGCTGCGCCTTGTGGCCACCGACGCGCCGCCCAATGACCTATGCGTCGCATGAGCGCCTCATGGCGGATCGTGCCCCGCGCGCCCGCCGGTGGCCTCTGGCTAGATCCAGTGCCCCACGCGCACCCCGTGGTAGCCCATGGCCCACGAGTGCATCGTTGTTGGCCGGTGCGTGCCGCGGCGGCCCATGCCCCCCGCACGCCGCCGCATCCCATGCCCCGCATGCGTGGCGCTGCGCCTCATGGCCCGCGCGCACCACTGTTGGCCGGCGCGCACCGTGACGGCCTATGCCCCACGTGCGCCGCCGCATCCCGTGCCCCGCGTGTGCACTACCACGCCGCATGCCCTATGCGCACGCTGTTGGTGGCCAGGGCGCGCCGCGGCGGCCCGTGCCCCCCTCGCACTGCCGCACGCCGTGCCCCGCGTTCGCGTCGCCGACTAGTGGCCCTCGTTTAGCTTGGCGGTTGCTAATTTTTCATCATGATTGTTACTAATTGATGTTCTGGTAGGATGACCATGCCTTGGTATGTTGTTTTTCGTGGCAAAGAGCCCGGTGTTTACCATCAATGGGCTGACTGCCACAATCAAGTCTTGGGATTTTGTGACAATTGCTATAAGAGATTTGAGACCAAAGATGAAGCCATCATGGCATTTGGTGCATACATAAGAGGTGGCACATATGAGCAAAAGGTTGAGCATGGGGTTTGCAAGCAGGAGGCTGAGGTTTTGAAGCGGGACAAGGGTGGAAATCCAATATCGCCCAGCATGATTGTCATCGCTATTCAGTTTGTTATCATTATTGTTCTTTGCTACGTGAGGTTGATAGATTAGTCTAGGCTTATTTTTCAAGATTCTGCTTGTAGTTGTATTTTCCAAACAATTGTTCTAATATTTGTTAACTCTTCAATGTGTGTGAGGAATATTTATCTACACTTTGACTTTGAATTTAGTAGTTGTATGGCTCATAGCAAAGCACGGGTCAACACACCTTGTCCATGCATAAGTTTTAAAGTTATGGCAATTAATAACTTTTTTCCTTGACATAAATTTAGGAGAAGAGATGGGCAAACTCCCTTCGCCGGATCTGCCAAGTGATTATGCATATAATCTGGGATTCCAACCAACATTGGGGATGGCAAACCACCCATATCCAAGCATAGTAACTAATATGTTTTAAAGACTGCTCTATAGATATTTTGTTCAGATATATATAATTCTTAAATATAGACAATTCATCCTATACTATGGTTTAAAGTGACACTTTCAAATTTCGGAGTTGATTACATGCAAGTTGATACATTCCCTATAGAGGGTGGACACATGCAATGTCGAATTGGCTTGTCTATTCTCTCTAGGGCGGGTAACCAACAAGGTCTAGTTTTATACATCGATAGGACGGGTAGCGGTCAACCTCACCCCATTAGTGTGCAAAAATATGCTGTGCTAAAATGTTTAAGGGCGCTTCAAAATATTGGGTACAATATTCCTACATACTACTCCATGAGGATTGCAGCTTTGAATGTGGGCCTCCACCACGATATTGGACTATTTTGTGCATGGCTTGCTGAGAACAACATAAATGACGTGGTCAGTCTCATAACTTATATCCAGATTAATTGTTATGTCTATATATATGCATGATTCTGATAACCACATTTTTCTCAACATTTGTAGATTCAGCGGAATGATGTAACATACACAAGTTGTAGCTTTGAAGCCATTATAAACCAGGCCATGTATCAAATGGGTCGTTTTAAATGGGAATATGCTGGCCTTGTTCTCACTTCAGAGGGAAACCAGGAAAAAATTATGGTGACCAGGGGACATTTTGGGCTAGTGCTGATCATCGTCAGTAGACCTTGTGAATGATCTTGTGAATCAAGGGAGAGTGCACTAGTAAATACATTGCGCTACATCAGTGACATTAGGGCATATGAAATAAATGACCTGCACTTCTCCGATTACGTGGTACGACGTTGGGAAGTTTTAGGAATTTAAATTCTTGTTGGTTGTAATAAAGAATTGATCTAAATTATTATGGTTTGTAATGAATAAATTTAAATTATTATGTGTTTGTAATGAACTGATCAAAATTATTATGGTTTGTACCGAATAATTCATTTATTTGGACCATGGAAACTGTGGAAGAATGAACACAATCACCATACATTGTTACATACATGATGCATGATAAAATGACGTCAAACACAAAGTCTACATGATAAACCATTCATACAATCTGATACATGAATTACATGATAAATGACATCAAGCACAGGGTTTAGCTAGCTACATTTCTTGCATGTCCATCGGGGTGCAACCAGGGCAATGAATTTGTTGGGATACTTCGATCTACATTAATTGTCTTCTCTGGTAGGTCTGTAAAGAGAGGCATTTTGTTGAACCGGTTAAAATCCTCAGGATCAAGCACAACGTCAACTCCTATAATTTGTTGTTTCCCAGAGACAACTACATGCTTTTGCTTTCCTGCCTTTTTGTTCTCAATGCTTAGGTCATGTGCATAGAAGACCCATGCAACACTGTTACCAAGGACCCATGGGTCATCCTTGTAACCCACTTTACTGAGGTCAACAATTCTCAGCCTGTAGTTGTCCAGACTGACACCTCGTTGGCCTTCAACCCATTGTCATCGAAAAAAGGGAATCTGAAAATTGACACCGTACTCTAGTTCCCATATTTCTTAAACGAAGCCATAATATGTAGTATATTCACCATTTTCGTCTAAAGCATCACAGCGAATCCCACTATTTTGTGCCACACTCTTTTTGTCCTTCGAATTGACACAAAACGTGAAGCCATTAATGTCATACGTCCGCCATGTAGTGATCTGGCGTGATGGTCCAGAGGCCAGCTTCTTGATGGTATGTTCCTCCATTGTTTCCCCATCTGGAATCTTCTGATCCCGCATTCATATGGTGAATGTACGCTTGTGCTCCTTCATGACCTAGTCCTCTATGTGCCCATTGTTTTGTTCGTGAAGCTCATTCATGTGTTGCTCGATCAATGGCTCAATTATCGAGAGTTGATGTAGGATGCTTTGGTGTGCCTTTAGGACTGTGTTGTAATCCAACGGGATGAATGACTTCCGTCCCATTCGCCCTTTTCCATACAACCTACCCTCGTGCTGGGATGGAGGCAAACCAATTACAATATCGTCATTTAGGCATTTATTACAGAATGGACCTCCTGACTCAATGACCTCTTTGGTAGTGTAGGCCTCTATCATGGACCCGTATGGATGAGCATGATTTGATATGTACCCATTCATGACATGAAATGCTCATACGTCCACATTTCATGCAAATACATTGGAATCAACGCCTCTATTTGAGCCACCAAGTGAACAACCAGGTGTACCATGATGTCGAAGAATGATGGAGGGAAGCACATCTCCAACTGTGGCAATGTCTCCACGGCGAATTCCGGCAGCGACTCCAATTCATCACGGTCAATTACCTTGTATGAGATCTTGTTGATGAAGTAGCACAATCTTGTGATTTCCATCTTTACAAACACCGGCTTTATAGCCCTGATGGCAATAGGGAGAAAGTGGTTAGCATGACATGATAATCATGGGAGTTGTAGTTGTTGAGTGTAAGGTCTTTCATTGACACAAGACTCTGATGTTGGAGCAGAATCTAGATGGAACTTTCAAAGTCTTCAGCCACACACAAATCTCATGTTTCTCTTCTGGGTTGAGGTTGTAGCTTGCTGTCGGGAGCAGGTACTTCCCATTTAGTTGAGGTATAGGGTGAAGTTCTTTTCTGATGCCTAAATTGACCAGGTCCAAACACGAATTGAGTCCTTGCTTTGTTTTGCCTTTTACGTCCAGTAAGATACCAATTATACTATCGAAAACATTCTTCTGAACATGCATACCATCGATCGTGTGTCATGTCTAAGTCTTTCCAGTATGGCAAATACTTGAAAAAATTGACATCTTCTTAAATGTGTCCCCTTCTGATGCGTTGACATCCTTTCTTTTCTTTCCATCTTTGGTCTTCTTCCCAAAAAAAATGTGACTTTGCTGACTATTAGGAACACTCTGTTACCTGCACTTGTACCCGATGGAGCAGTAGATTTTGATTCATCCCTTTTGTAGAAGTACTTGTCCATCCTTTTCAAGCGGTACTTGTGTCCTCTCGGTAAGAAGCATCTGTGCCTCATGTACACTAGCTTGTTAGATGCAGTAAGGTACATGTGTGAGGTTTCGTCAAGGCATACTATACAACCAACCTTTCCTTTGAATTGTCCGATAATGAAAAGAGAGCTGGATAATTATTTATGGTAACAAAAATCATTGCTTTTAGTGTGAATGCCTCCTTGCGAAACTCATCCCACATGGCCACACCCTCTTCCCATAGTTTTTTTCATTTCCTCCATTATGGGCTCTAAGAACACATCCATATCGACACCAGGTTGTGTAGGTCCAGAAATAAGAATGGTTAGCAAAAGGTACTTTTGCTTCTGGCACAACCATGGAGGAAGGTTGTAGATGGTCAGGATCACCGGCCATGTGCTGTGCTTGCTGCTCCTCTCGGCAAATGGATTCATTCCATCGGTTCTCAGCGTGAACCTTATGCTCCTTGGTTTGTCAGCAAAATCCTTGTATGTGTCATTAAAATTTTGCCACTGCTTGGCATCGGATGGATGTTGAAGTTTTCCATCGTTTTTGGGCTCATCAGAAGCATGCCAGCACATAAGTTCTACATCCTCAGGGTTTGCGAACAAACACCTCAACTGATCAACCACATGGAGGTACCACATCACCAAAGTAGGAATCCTTCTCTGCGCGTAATATTCTACTTCTTCATTGCTAGTGGTTTTTTAACTCTCTTTGGTCTACTTTTGGGTCTTCTTTTGCTTCTTCCCTGTATTTACGCAAGCTCCATTCTCTTTCTCTCGATAGTCTTTATTCATCTTGTACCTACTCGCATCACAATTTGGACAACTCTCTAAGTCTTTGTAATTGTCACCTTGGTATAGGATATAATGATTCCTACACGCGTCGATCTTTTTGACACCCATAGTCAGTGGACTAATTAGCTTCTTTGCATAGTATGTGGTAGCAGGCACTTTGTTCCCCTTTGGAAGGAGTTTTGCAAGAACACACAAAAACTCATTGAAGCTAGTATCAGACCAGTAATACCGAGATTTTAGCATCAAAAACCGAAGGACAGCTCTCAGTGTGGTGAATTCATCGGTACAACCCTTAGACTCTTCGTACAAATGCTCTGTTGCTGCCTTCTTAAAGGCCTCCTTTCCTTCGATAAGGACCATAGAAGGATCAGAATAATGGTGCAACAATGCCTTGAAAAAGTCTGCTTGTTCACCTTTATCGACTTGAACTTCGTCGGCGTCTTCACACGCGTGTTGGACGCTGACATCATCATCATCACTAAGATCCGCCATAACAGGATCAGTCTAGGGCCTATGGTGTCGTGTCCCGTCATCCATATTCAGTCCATCTGCATGCACTGGGTTGGCTTCTTCATAAGACGCGGAACTACCCTCTACATGTTTCACCCAAATCAAGTAATTCTTCATAAAACCTCAGCGAACTAGATGAGAACCGATTTCTTCTGCATCCTCAAATACAACAACATTTTTGCATTCGATGCACGGACAACATATGTACTTCGTCTTCTGTCTGCATGCATGCCTCCTAGCGGCATCAATAAACTTACGAACCTCCAAAAGGTATGACTTGTCAAATCTTGATAAGTTGTACATCCATAACGATCTTTCCATCTTCAGCTGTACAAAAATTATAATGGTAATGTGTAATTAAATGGGTACATTTAAAATTATTTGATTAAAATTAAAATTATTGTAATTATTTGAATAAACTAAAAATTATTGTAATTTCAAAAAATCTAGTTTAGTGAATAAACTAGATTGTTTAACATCTTTTTAAACAATATTTCTCTCAAAACACTAGTTCAAAAATCTAGCTAGATGTAGTTTTAACAATATTTAATATTTTTTCATAACATATTTTAACTCCAACATTATTTATAACAACCATTAAAGCAAGTGATAATACCAATTCTCTCTATAATACTACCATTTTTCTCTCCCCCCCCATGAAACCCTAGGTCTAATTTTGAATCAAATTTATAATGGAGAATCAACTATGAGAGGTGCACCACTATAATCCAAACCTTCTAAGACACCATGCATTGAAACCCTAAACAAAAATCTACTACCATTCTCTCTCTCTCAAAATACAAGCATAAAACTCTTTCATTATAAATTTGAGCTCAAAGAGAGAAGCACTAATGCAAAAAGACTTATGAGAGGCATTAACTAACCTTCTTAAGCCACCTCCTCCGAAGAAATGAAGAGCAAAACATCTCTCTCAAAACACAAGCATGAAACTCTCTCTCTCTAGCTAGATCTAGTTCTAGCTCAAAGTGAGAAGCACTAATGCAAAAAGAGCTATAAGAGGCATTAACTAACCTTCTTAAGCCACCTCCTCCAAAGAAACGGAGAGCAAAACCTCCCCCTTTGTATTTTGCGATTTTTGGACCTCCAAGTTCGTCACCAATGGATGGTGGCTCGGCTGAACAGTGCTGGTCGAGGGAGGAAGAAGCAGTATTTATAGCAGGTGTATTATAGGCGATTCACAAAAAAACCCGCCACTGTAAAAGATAATCACAAGCGGTTTACATAATTCAACCGCCAATGTAAATGTTTATTTACACTGGCCGTTTATGTAAGCAAGCCGCTAGTGTAAATGGGTTTTACGCTGGCGGCTGGCTAATGCAAACCGTAAATGTAAATAGGCTGTTAACACTGACGGTTTTCTTACACGAACCGTTAGTGTAAAGGTTTTTACACAGGCGGTCCTTTAGGCTGGCCCACACATTTCTCTCTGTTGGCATCACCTCTTTCCGAACCGCCAGCGAAAAAAAAAGTGTGGCGCCAGGAGAAATCACTAGTGTACTAGTGTCCAACGACTAGAAATTTCATTTTCAATGAGTGTGGGTTAAATTTTTTTTAATCCACTATTACGTGTAGTTTGTGTACGTTACGTAGGTGGCATAAGGCTTGCGGCAGCAATGTCATGAAACGGACCGGATTCAGTTCCTGTAAGGCGGGCCTGGGCCTGCACGGCGTAAGGCTGACTACGCGATTGTGCCGGCCGGCTTGGGCCTGCAGGACTGTCACGTCACCTTAGAGTGGGCCTTACCGTCGTGTTGTTCCACGCTTTGCGTGTTCTCCGATTTGTGACACTTTTTCTTCAGCCAGTGATCTAATGAATGGCAATGTCTACGTACTGCAGTTGATGTGAACGTACACCAAACCATAGTGAGACTACGTGTTTTTCTTCCTCATTATTGATGGAATACTTTTCTCGTCTTTTATATGTGGAACAAACTGCTCCATCCATGGAGAGCTAAAGAAATATTGAATCAGACAAAAGTTCCGGTTTGAAAAAAAGTAGTCCAATCCGAAAGAAAATGTACTGTTACTGTATCTTTAAGCTCAAGAGAAGAAAACAATGACTACTACGGAAAGCTTTTTTGGAGAGCCGTTGTGACTGCTACTACTTATGTGTCCTCGAAATGAATAATTTCTAGATGGGGCTATCCAACTGCTTCTGGAAATCGATTTCTAGAGGGGGACGAACCTGAGCACCCCTGGGGATCGATTTCTGGAGGTATGCCAAAATGGAGACGCCTCTAGAAAATATTTATAGAAAATTGCAAATCAAGTAAAAATAGCATTCACTATGCCAGAAAAGCAGATTAGTGACGCGTCTAAACAGTCATTAGTGATGCGGAAAACATGCGTCACTTACGTTGCGTCTGTGATGTGAACACATTAGTGACGCGTCGTCACTGATGACCATTACCAGTGACGCATGTAGACAAAACGCTTCACTGATGACCCTTACCGGTGACGCATGTTGACAAAACGCGTCTCTGATGACCCTTACCAGTGACGCATGTAGACAAAACGCGTCACTGATGACTCTGCACCAGCGACGCATGTATACAAAATGTGTTACTGATGATGAACTCATCAGTGACGCGCATGGGCAAAACGCGTCTCTGGTAATAAATTACAAAAACAAAAAAAAAACATGATGCCACGGTCATATACAAGAGGCCCTGTTTTATATAAATTACAGTCACACTAGCTACTAAATTACACATCCTAAATGAACTTAGTAGCTTATATTGCCCATGGAAGCCATCAAACTAAAACTCAAAAGCTCACACATCATCACAACCAGGATAGATATTAGGATGCAAAATATTGATTCATCACAACAAAAGAAATCGTGTCCAATGAGTCCAAAATAAAACTAGAACTAGCATCCAATAGCAGTTTGATCAGCTTGATGCTTAAAAGCTGCTACCTAACATCTCCCAGTTCCTGAAAATAAAAATTGCATGCAATTAGCAGTTTGGCTCCATGCATCTAGCAGCCATATATGTAATAGTATGTCTTTGGACAACATAACAGAGAGCAGCAGCATCTATCAAAAATTTATCTAAAAATAGCAAAAAGACAGAAACTCTAGCCAATCAGCTCGCACTCAGAAGGATTTCAGTTCAGCTCACTTACCCGTAGGTCTTGCTAACTTGCAGATGCTTGTCGATCCAAGAACCCTAGCTTGTCTTCTTCCTAGGCAGTTGCGTGCACCCGTGATCTCAGTCTTATGCACCTCCAAGAACATAATTCAGACTATAATTTAGTCAGACAAAAACATTCAGAAACTACATGATAGAATGGGTCCAAAGAAAATACCACAGGTAAACATAACAGAACTAAATGTTACATTTCGGTTCGGGTAAGTCTCAGAAGGACCTTTCATGAAACAATAATGGCAGGTACATAGTTGGTCTATTCAAGATAGAAACTTTTGAAAGAAACTACAGTAGTTGGTCTATTCAAGATAGAAACAATACACAGCTGAACTGTATCATAAAAGGGAAATTTCATTCAAAAGTGAATTGATGCTTAGATAAGAGCCAAGCTGCTGTGCTGTTATCCACCTGCTTTTGCACAAGAACTGAAGTTGAAAGCTGCTAGCCTCTAGCCTTTGCAGTAATTCACAACCTCCTCATCAGCCATTTAAACAGAAAAGAGATCAAAAGGCAACTGTTTCAGTATCCAAGCACCTGGTGCAGGGCATTCCACAAGAATTTCTAATAGAACTACAGTAGGGCTAAACATTCTCCTATGAGAAAATAAAACATGTAGCAGTAGCCTATATATACGTGTAGCAGTTCTGGGGTTTTGGAAGTTTGTATGTGATGCTCGTAAACCTGTCTAATTAGTAAAGTATTAATCTGTACAAGGAGCAATCAAACATAGCAATATTCTATTCAGTGAACAGAAAGCACAGGCAGGTCGGTATCTTATATTTTAATATAATGGCACAACATCTAACTGACTAACAAAGTTTTTAATGGCTGCAAAAAGATCAGTGATATTGCTACATGGCAAAAAAATAGTTCACCAAGAATTAGCATAGACAGATTGCAGTTCTAACAAATTTAAGTTTTAACAAATTTAAGAATTAGCATAGACAGATTGCAGTTCTAACAAATCTGAATATAAGCTAGCATAGAGATTGCAGTTCTAACAAATTTAAGTTTTAGACTATTCTGTGATGCAAAATTTCCTGTTTTGCCTCTTTACTATTGTTTCAGAAATACCACGTGATCAGTACATAAAACAGCAGGTGAGAACCACAAGCTCCTAGTTCGATAAGCTATCATCAATTGATAGATCAGAGAAAGTGACTGTCCAATTAGAGTGGATATACAATTAGAGTGGATGTTGTGATAATGCCTGTCTAGGTACATGAAGCAAAGTTTTATGTACAGATCACAGGTTCCTAGTGGCATTTCTAGACATTTGTTGATTTTTTTCTCCATGGCAAGTGATGCACTGAATAAGAGATGAACCATTCCTAGACATGCTCAATCATATCTGAAATGCTAGGAATAAGACCTACCTTACTGAATCGATATAGAAAATAACAATACGGTATGCCATCCATAACCATAAATGTGGCCTTTCTAACACAGCAGACCACTCTATAAAGATAGAACACATTTTGATTCAGCTAGGCTCTCCAACCTATCACCTCTCTGCAAAAAACAGTGCATCACATTCAACTATATCAAAACTTGATATTCTACATGCAAATAAAATCTAGCCAGTCAGCTCGTACTCGGAGGGATTTCAGTTCAGCTTACTTACAGATAGCTTGTCGATCAAAGAACCCTAGCTTGCCTTCTTCCTAGGTAGCTGTGTGCACCAGTGATCTCCGTCTTGTGCACCTCCAAGAACAGAGTTCAGACTTTAATTTAGTCAGACAAGAACATTCAGAAACTACATGACAGAACGGGTACAAAGAAAATACCACAGTTAAACATAACAGAATTAAATGTTAGATTTCGAGTATATATCAGAAGGATCTTTCATGAAACAATAAGCAGGTACGTAGTTGGTCTATTCAAGATATACTTTAGACAAAAACTAACAGTTTTTCCCACATTGGAGTGAAAATATATGATGAGCAGTTAGCATAATGTGCTGATCTAAAATCAGGTAGCAAAATTTATACAGATAGACAATGACAAAATTACTATGCCATTTGTTTCATTCCAATATTTTTTTGTACAAGTTAAAAGAATTAACCTCTTCAATACGATGTTGCTCCCCTGTCGCTCCGACCGGCCACGTCACCCGAAATTCAACCACGGTGTCCACGTCGCCCGCAA
Organism: Miscanthus lutarioriparius; assembly: GCA_904845875.1. Taxonomy (NCBI): domain Eukaryota; kingdom Viridiplantae; phylum Streptophyta; class Magnoliopsida; order Poales; family Poaceae; genus Miscanthus; species Miscanthus lutarioriparius. The sequence goes on from CAJGYO010000010.1 coordinate 12,868,858, forward strand.
AACCTCAGCCACAAGTTCGCACCAAAATATCTTCGGCTTCAGCCAGCAGTTTCTTCCCCTTCCTCTCGCTCGCTTCGCTCTTTCCTCCGTCTCCCAGCTTTTCCGCCGCTGCCATCAGCTCCCCCGCCTCCCCTTCCTCACTCCCTCTCCCTCTCCCTCCCGAAGTGGCGGCGCTGCAATGCCAGCCCCCGACCACGGCAGCCATCGCCGCCCGCCTCTGCTCGGCCCTCCCGAGACCGGGCAAGCCCTAGCGCGGTGGCACGGGCGTGGCCGGCCCTCGGCTCAGCTTGGGAGACCTCCAAGACGAACCGGGAACCAGGTGAAGGTGCGTTGTCTTCCTACATCCCCTTGTTCTGACCCTTCCCTTCCCTTCCCCTTCCCCTTGCCCTTGCCCTTCGTGGCATCCGGGACGGATGTCTATGGGAAGGGCTCCACCCCTTCACTCCTGTCAACATCGTCTTCTACCTCCTCATCCTGTCAGGCCACGTCCTAGAGGGAGATGCAGTGTGCTGTGGTGTTCCATGAAACCCTAGCTGTCGTTTTTTTGTCCCTGCTTTATTTAGTTTAGATTCATGATTCCTCTACTATTTGAATGTTGCTTTTCTAGGTATTTTTAGGGTTCTTTTACTCCCACAATACCGTTGGTGAAGAGGGGTCGTCCTACAATTTTGCCATACTTAATAATAATTTAACCTATTGTGCTTATTTCTTATTGTTTATGCATCTCACAGACAGATAACCAGAGTCCAGTCCACAAATTATAATTTATCACAACAAACTATGGCAAGCAGTTAGTAACACCGTACCACGTAGCCTAGCGCAACATATTGGGAAATAGGGACATGTCAAAACAGAAAACTAATAATCCTGCAGCACGGGAAAAACTGTGATGATTGACAAGCACCAAAGACGTGATAAGATTTGACAAGAAAATTAAGGCTAGCTATTAGCTACGGAAGAGATGGTCTTATCCCATGGCAAATTGAATGTTCCTAGCCCCACTGCTCGATCGCCAACGCACGTCCCTAACAAGTGAAACGAAACCGAATTTAAATTCGTGTGGACCACAACTCATGGTAAAGGAAGGGATGCATGTAAACACAAAAGCAACAGCTTCACGAAATGCTAACCGTACAAAATCACTACTGGATTCAGGTTCTTTGCCGAGTGCCTGAGGCACTCGGCAAAGCCTTTGCCGAGTGCGGCACTCGGCAAAGAACACACGGCAAAAAATTGATCGGCAAAGATCTCTTTGCCGAGTGTCTTTTATCGGGCACTCGGCAAAGAAAAGCGACCGTCACAGCGCCGGCCCCGTTGACGGTGACTTTGCCGAGTGCCAACCCTGCAGGCACTCGGCAAAGATTTTTTTATTTTTTTTAAAAAAAAAATTCTTTGCCGAGTGCCCGCTGGCCGGCGCTCGGCAAAGTTTGAATTTTTTTAAAAAAAATTCTTTGCCGAGTGCCCTCTTGCCGGCACTCGGCAAAGTTTAAATTTTTTTAAAAAAAATTCTTTGCCGAGTGCCCTCTGGCCGGCACACTCGGTAAAGTTTGATTTTTTTTTAATTCTTTGCCGAGTGCCCTCTGGCCGGCACTCGGCAAAGTTTGATTTTTTTAAAAAAATTCTTTGCCGAGTGGGCACTCGGCAAAGTTTGAATTTTTTTTAAAAAATTCTTTGCTGAGTGCCTTCTGGCCGGCACTCGACAAAGTTTGAATTTTATTTTTTAAAAAAATTCTTTGCCGAGTGCCATGGTCATGGCACTCGGCAAAGCTAGAAAAATAGTTTTTCGAGCGCCCATTTTTCCAGCTTTGCCGAGTGTTGTGATCAACACACTCGGCAACGGGGTCCTTTGCCGAGTGCAACACTCGACAAAGTGACCCAAAACGGCAATTTTTAATTTTTTTTACATTCCATCATGACAAATAAATTCATACAATCATATATCTCATCCATCACATATATATCTCATCCATCCACACATCCATCACAATATATATCACATATATAATAATAAGTGCTCAAGTCTATCCAAATAAATCCACAAGTCCATCAAACTCCACAAGTGCATCAGAAGCATATCACAAGTCCATCATCAAGTGATCGAACAACAAATGAAAAAAAATACAACGTGCACACATCTCGGCCACTGCGACTGTGGTGAAGGCCTAGCTCCATCATTCGGAGGTGCATGAGGTGGATTATTTGAACCACCGTCAGATGGAGACTGCACAAAGGAGAAAAGATTGCATGTGAGACAAGATTATTTGGATAGCTAATCTAGGAAGGTAGAGGCCATACAAGCAAAGCACAAGCGAAAGTAAAAAACTTTCATACTCACAGGAGTAGCTGGAGCTGTAGGACGCGGAGGCGGAGGTGGAACCAACAGCCTAGGTGGCAGAGAGAAGCCCACACGTTGCCCAAGCCCTTGTAGGAACTCCGTAATGTCTGTCAGCCTCTGCGCCTGGGCCTACCGCTCGGCCTGCTCGGCCTCCAGCTGGGCCGCCATCCTCTGGTGCCCGGCCTCCAGCTCCTGACGTTGCCTCATTTCTTGTTCCAGCCAGACCTGCAATATTTCACTCCAATATTTCAGTAATGCAAAGCTAATTAAGGTGTGTAAAGATCAATGTATGATGAGTAAAACAGGAATAACCTCGAGTGCGTCGACCTGGTGCTGTGCAGCGGTCGGCCGTGTGCGAATGGCCGGGCTCTCGCTCGTGCTCTGTGCTCGGATCTGGGAGAGAGAGGGAGTAGAGGCCGTGTCGATGACGCCGTCGCCAAGCCAGAACAGCCCATGCTTCTTGCCTTGCGCCGCCCTCATGACAGCCTCTCCATCGAAGTCCTGGGTGCTCGGATCGTGGTCTGACTCATGGAGCGACCTCGCCACCTCAGTGTACTCACTGATGCGGGAGTGGACGCTCGGGTTCGTGTATGCCTCGGACGGGTCCTCCAGGTTGAAGGAGACGTCGGATGTCGCCTTGCCCTTGTGGGCCATACACCATGTCTGGAAGTCCGAGCAAGCCTGCCCACTATGTGACGCCGACTACGAGAAAGACAGCACGATGATTAGAAATCAGGCAGAACTGAGCGTCACAATAGATAAATGAATTCGCGTACCCATGCTTGTTTGTATCCGGCGAGGCTGCGGCTGCCTTGATGGTGTGCTAGACTTTGCATCTGCAAACAACGATCCCGGGCATCCCTGTGCATCTTGAGGTACTCCTCCATGAACCACCTCTCCACCATCATCACCCAGCACTCGGGATACGCGTCATCAGATATCACATACGGAGATGTCCTGATTTGTAAGCATCGTACGTGACAACGTGCACCAAACCTTCTCAAATTTTTATCATAGCCTCCACATACGATATCACGACATCTCAACAAGTTTCATGATTTTTGGACTTCGTTTGCTTTTTATAGAATTTAAAAACACTTCGCACGCAAGTTCGCGGTCATGTTTCGTGAACAAGATGTCCGAAATTTTGGGTCCGTTCCTGAATACGGCCTCACACAACACTCAGTAACATGACTATCATTTTTTGAATCATTAAATTCCATTATTCGTACCACGTGCAGTTCAAATTTATATTTTTCGAAAAAATTCAAGTAAACAAAATAAAGTAACTAAATATATCAAAAAGCCACAAAAAATCCCCAAATTCTATCTAGGAGTTCCTGGTACCTTCAAAGGGCAGCACAAAAAATTTGGAAACAAAAAAAAAATCTTTGCCGAGTGCCGGGGCATGACACTCGGCAAAGGGGGTCTTTGCCGAGTGCCAAGAATAAGGCACTCGGCAAAGAGGGTTTTGATTCTTTTTAAAAAAATTCGTCTTTGCTAAGTGCCTTCACAGGGGCACTCGGCAAAGTATTTTCCAAAAAAAATCTTTGCCGAGTACGAGATCTGGGACACTCGGCAAAGAAAATTTTGTTTAGAAAAAAACCCTTTGCCGAGTGGCAGATCGAGGGCACTCGGCAAAGTATTTTCCAAAAAAAACTTTGCCGAGTGCCAGATCTGGGACACTCGGCAAAGAATTTTTTTTAAAAAAAAACTTCTTTGCCGAGTGCCTAACAGCATGCACTCCACAAAGAAGGACGTGGCCGAACACCGTTACACGGGCAGCCTATGCCGAGTGCCGTGCTTTTGCTGAGAGTCTGGCACTCGGCAAAGAAGTCCTTTGCCGAGTGCCGTGCTTTTGCCGAGAGCCTGGCACTCGGCAAAGAAGTCCTTTGCCGAGAGCCTTTTTTTGCCGAGTGTCCGGCACTCGGCAAAGAACTCTTTGTCGAGTGCAATTCTTTGCCAAGTGCGGCACTCGGCAAAGAAGGTCTTTGCCAAGTGCCCGATTTTTGACACTCGGCAAAGCAGTTTGCACTCGGCAAAGATCCCGTTTCTAGTAGTGAATAAGATTGAATGAGCATACTACTTTAAGACAACAGATACAATCAGACTATTATCTAGGAAAGAAACTAAAAATAGAGTTGTCGTAATAACCACACACAAAGTCTATTATCTAGGTCTGAATTAACAATACCCTTGGCATCTCTTCCAAATGAAATTCCAATCCATCAGTCACTTTCATGGGATCTGGAGTTAGCCTCTAGAATCACTAGGAGAGAAGCCATAAAAAAACAGTAAAACCAAAGCTCCCAGCACATGCAAAGCTTAGGTTTCATTATATAAATTGACTGAAGATACCTGCACATCTCCCAACAGAGAGCCAATAGCCCAATACTGAAAATTGGTCACCGGCTACACCACAAGGATTAATCTGCAACTAGCCGAACCCACCTAAAGTTGTAAGAAAACACAGGATACACCTGTACAAACTATCAACCAAAGTGAAGCGGCAGTCTACCATGTTTGAACCTAGCATTTGGTCTTGGCAACCTTTTTTTAGAAGTGAGAAACCTAAAATACTTCAGGAAATTAAAAACTAGAGTGCCAATTCGCAAGTGCAGAGTTACTGAGCTGTCAGTTCATCACTTTTAAGTGCTGAGGCACCCCAAATAGATGCTGCCTGCACCCCTTTCGGTCACTTCCTTTTTCCTACACAATCAACAGTTCCAATATTTCGACAGTTCAATATTTGACTAGTTTATTGGGATCGACCAGGAGTGGTATATCAACTGCTACAAATTAAATTAAGCATCTCTCTAATAATATCTATCTAGCTATCATCTGGATCTTCCTTATTGTTCCTCTCACGCATTCAGCTAAGACAAATAGATGCATGGACAGTGCCCCAATGGGGTTGGTCAGTATTCACCAATCACCAGCCATCAACTTGCCTGTACACGTACGGTACGACTCCCCCTGAGCTTCCACTGCAGGACTAGCTAAGTAGCATCCACGAGCAGGCTACCAATAGAACCCAGATAACTAACAAGCCAAGCCAGGTGGTAGAGTAAAGGTGGAGTACTTGTTTCGGAGTGGGCACGACATGGTGATCGGTGATGCCCTCCAGATCTTGTTCTGTGTGGACAAGCCAGCCACCACCTGCACCATCAGGGGCCATGCTGGGACCACGCCACCTCGCCGGACGGCGCGGAGGAGGCCGCCGAGACGACGGCCACGATTCACCGCCACCGCCCAGCCCCGTCGGGATCAGCCTGTGAGGGAGGGAGAGGGTGAGGGTGAGGGAGAGATAGGAAGAGGGAGAGAGGGTCCACCGACCACTGACCCTAGGAGATGAAGCGCCACCTTCAGAGCCGCAGCTACAGGCAAGTTTGGGCTGTCGTCAAGCAAGGGGAGAAGATCCGGAGGCCGTAGATCTGGAGCGCCATTGCGGACGAGGGAGGAGCTGCGGGGGCAGCGGTCTTTGCTGTGGGGGCAGAGGTCACGAACAGGGAGGCGAGCACGAGCGCGATGGGCGTTGCGGACGGGCAGAGCATAGTCGCGAGAGACAGGGTACAAGGCGACGGATGGATAGGGAGGAGACAAGGGCGGCAGATGGACGGGACGGGCCTACATAGTGGTACCGAACTTGACCTCTCAGTTAATCAGGTTTCTTAATTTTTTCGGGTCCGACGAGACGCGTTTTGGTGCAACGCGTCGCTCGTAGCCACACTTCATATGAGTGACGCGTCTATTTAGGAAGAGTCACAGTTAACATGTCATTAGTGACGCGTTTTGTTTACTAGCCATGGGCGACAACTAATCAGCGACGCGCAGTACTACACGAAATCTTTTAGACAGCATTTCACAAATGGGCTCTGAGGCGGTTGGCCTGGTTGTCCGCCTCGGTTATTCGAGGCAGGGCAGCCAGGCCAGCAACTGCATCGATTAATCCTTAACCAAGGCGAGCGCTCTAAAAAACTACCATGGTGTTCACGGTAGTTAACAAACAGTAAAACCGTCAATATAGCATGCATACGGGCATAAATATAATCACCAACGAAGGTCTAGGGATCTAAACTAACGAATTCCACGAGTTTTGGTGAATCTGTATTTTCTGTAGGGTTTATCCAGAAAACTGTCAAGGTGGACCTACATGTCAGATTTAATCGCACTTATCCATAGCGAAACCGACCCCAGAAGGTTCCAAAATACTCGAGAGGACTCCACACCGAATCGAAGGGCAAGACACCACCAGGTGCGGCCGGCCGACCGGCCCCTGGGGCCCACCTGTCAGCCCCCCGTTGTTATGTCGGTTCTCCACTGCCTCATAGATTACATCTACGCCATTTATTCAAGTCAGTTTGATCCGAGGGCTCAGGATTGATGCTCCAGCCTATATATACCAGCCCTTACCCCCCTCCCTCGGGCATTACAGATTACAGATTGATAAGTCATTTGTACCACCTCAGAGCTTCACCGTTTTCTTGGACATATCTAGTTAGGCTAGGTCTAGAGGGAGGCAAGTAGGCTTCGCTTAGATTCCTGATCTTGTCAAGAGCGTGGTTTGGTATAATCTTTGTACCACCTCTCTTTTATATCTCTCATTACTTTTATATGTTTACTACAATTGTTATGACAACATTGGTATTCACAATATTCATGTTCTTAGTTATAATGTTCATCGTCTACTTTGATTATATACTTAGTATAACTAGTTTATCATTATGTTTATGCAAAAGTTTGTATAGTGCTCGCTCTGGTGTACACGGGGTGAGTGGTCGACATTATGTAAGCGTGGTGCTTATATGTTGTTTACCTACGAATACACCCTATATTCTGGTCATGTGGTAGATCGCGGATGTGACACTCCCATTGAGTCCTTTGTAGTCCACTCCCTGAATATAGGTGCAAGTAGGGTCCGATTACGAAGGAAAAACAAGCTCTGTTCTTAATTTTCCTTAGTAATATCCCTTATGTGTAGATATAAAGATGACCTTAGCCATGACTATTACGTGTAATTGCACTAATCAATGTATGCTTTGACTTGTAATTAAGAATGACTTAGAAATTATTCCTCTAATATTCTACTTAACCATCCTAATGCCATAGAAAGGAGTACTCTGAGTGACTTATCATTAATCTATACTTATCATATATATAATTTATCTTATGACTTACCCCTGTTGTGAGTAGAATATTGGTTATGGTTTACTTCTCCATCAATAGCATAAGTTATTAATACATGTCCATGCCGGACCTTCCCCTGTGGTAAAAATATAAATAACGATACCGAATACTCTCGGGTAAAGTGTTATAATGGTATATAATCACGTAAACTTGTAGATTACTTTCACTCATATATATCTATATATATATTCTTCCTAGTCACATAAATCAATAAAGAACTACCCTAATAGTTTTATTAGGTAGTACCAACAAGCATTTCTGGCACCAATACTAGGGATGACAACTTAGTGAAAGATGCTAAGGAATGTAAACAACATAGGATGACTATTTAAAACAAGTGACACATTAATAAATACCAACAAGCATTTTTGGTGCCGTTGTCGGGGAACGTAGCTAGGCAAAGGAAGCATTGATAAACTTATACTTATTGATGTAATCGAAATAACCATTAACATCTCTGCTCAAACAGTGCTTACGCTTATTTGTCTACTTGTGTATCTTATGCGAGGTAATGTGTGACCAGTTTTGACCTTCCGATAAACTACGTTGATGATCCAAAAGCATTACTCAAGAGAACTAAGGCTAAACTCAAGGAAGTTTCAGCTTTAGAGTCTCAGAGTACCCGGTTTTTTTAGGACAAAACCAGATACACACCATATGTGAGCCCAGGAAGTCAAATCTCATATATAGCTACAAATAAGGGTAATATCAAAAGACAATGCTTAAATACATAGCGTATTAGTATAAAGATTATAACCTCAGAGTATAGACAGTAGAAAAACAACTCCGACCTTCAGGCGAAGACTCCAAATCCACAGGGACAACTGACTGGTTGATCACAAGCCTAATTCCTCCAAACTCTAGCAATCTGGTACCCATCCGGGATTTTCATCCAAATATTTGAAAAGTAAAGCAAGCGTAAGTACATGTCGTACTCAACAAATATAACATGGGGTTCATGAAGCTTAAAAGGCTGACACTGGTTAACTGCGATTAGGTTTTAGTGAGTCATGATTTTAGCAAAGGAGTAGCAACAAGTTTATCATAAGCCCATAAACACATGATCAGGTAAACATGAATAATGAATAGCATAAATAGTAATTATTAACGAGCATATTCACCATCAGTATCATCCATGTTCATCATCATTAACCATTAGTGATCATCTTTTCTGTAAATGTTCCAATGCCGCTCGTGATCATGAGCACGGCTGATATACTAGTTTTACACTCTGCAGAGGTTGTACACTTTCACTGTGAGTCGTGATTTACCCTTTCGCCCGAGGCGGCCAACCTCTTGACCCACTACCAAGGAAGGTCGGCAGGATTCACTATGAAGCCTTTCAAAGGTTCGTCTAACAAGTTAGGGCCGCTAGGTTTCTGTGGCCTGCGAATGTAGGGCTCCCCTTCCGGCAGGCACAATGACGCGCAACCTATACACTGACGGACAGAGGCCACACTATATCCAACCCGGAACACACCCCTCTTGCGCCATAAAGGTAACCACTAACAAGCTAGAAAATGTCCTCATACTGAGCTAAAGTCAGAGCCATATAGCCCTCACAGTTGTACTGTAAGTCCCGGATGATCACTTACAGATAAGTCCTTAGGGAGAGGAATCTAGAGCACCATAAAATAACCCAATGCTCTAGCCCTCTTGTTCCATGTTGCTAAAAAGCATCTTTTAGTGTTTATTGCATATTCCATTAGTCAAGTTACAAGATCATGGTTGTAGTTGAGCACTAGCATCATACTACCCAATGCAATACCCCATGGGTAACAAGGCACAAGGTAACAATGCACTAGGAAGTCCTTAGTGGCAGTGAAGGTAGACACATGCAATATGGATTAAGTGATTAAAGGTGAATAGGACAACAAGAATGATCATATGCTATACTTGCCTTAAACATCGATCCTTCGGTAAACTTTAATCTTCAACGTTCTTCTTTTTCTTCTTGATCACCACGTATATCTCACCGACTGGACGAAATCATAAAGCACCACACAAGCATCCATACAATCATACACGAAGCAAACAATAGATCTAAATTAGAACAGTACACCAAACATAAAATCAAGATGAAAAGTTTGTAAAACGAATCTACGTCTCGCTACGAACACACAGACGCGAAAAGCACTCTAATCGGAGCTACGGTGAAAAAGATACATCTACCGATAGATCTGCTTAATACGCGGAAAAAGAAAACTATAGGCTCAATTTATTTTAACTATATAAAAGCTTATATGAATTGAATTAAATCAAATTTAGATTTGAATTATAAAACTAAAGTAAAACAAATCATATTTTATTTATAAAATATAGTTGCATGATTATTAAGCAAGATATGATTTAAACCATGAAATTTTAGAAAATAGTAACATGATAAACACTGTTACTAACGCGTAGATCTTGTTGTTATGAATCTAACGCAACTTGAATGGCTCAAAACGGAGTTGAAATGTGGAAGATATGAAATAAAAAAGATTTCCTTTATTAAAATAATAGATTAAATCTAATCACGAATTTTAAAAGTTGAAAACCTACTTAACAGTAGTATTAACATGTAGATTATGAAATTACGAACCTAACGCATGTTGAACGGGTCAAATCGGAGTTAAAACGGAAAAGTTATGGCTAGAACAAAATAAGTGGCAAATCTATAAATAAGCGAAAACGTATTTTGAATCTCATCCGACGAAACTACGCTTTCCAAAGAAGAAAACATAACCTGTGATTGCGCTTTGGACCGCGGGTTTATTTGTCGAAAATACAGAGGCTCTTTAGCAAAAAGAACAGCGAAATGGTATGTTTTAATCTAGGCCATTGATCTAAAAACAGACGGCTTAGGATGATGTGTATTTCTATTGTATTTCAAGGTTTGTTTTCTTAAAGAAAAATGGCCACAAAACTCATGCGTGACCTCATATGACGTCATCAAGCTAACTAGCAGATTGGAACAGCGCAACGCATGCATGCACGGGTGACGTTAATTGCTCATATGCATGTAAGCCTCCATGCCTTATGCCTTGCGTGATGTACGTAGGCATACACATGTGGACATGGTGGATGGCAGGTCTCTCGGCCGCAGCAGGAGCAAGGGCAGCTGAGCTCGCTCAAACTGACTGGGACAGAGAGCAAGGGACAGGTGCCCAGGTGGCAGAAAACAACGGTGCGCGGCAATGCAGCAGAGCGGTAGCATGCATTACAGAACTTGCAGTACTAGCCACGGTTATGGCCAAACTAGATGACGCACGAGCAGCAACAACGGCTAAAACGACATCGGGACTTGAACCAAAGAAACAAGGGCCATGTTTAGTTCACTCCCAACTCTCAACTTTAACACTATGAAAAAAGAAGATTTACCGTCACATCAAACTTACGGTACATGCATGGAGAACTAAATATTGACGAAATCAAAAACTAATTGCACAGTTTGGTTATACTTTACAAGACGAACGTTTTAAGCCTAATTAGTCAACGATTGGACAATTATTACCAAATACAAACGGATGCTACAGTGCGCTACAGTGTCGGTGGAAATCCGGCGGCGCCAATTCTAGGCGCAACTAAACGTGGCCAAGGAGTATTTGTAGAGGCTCACCAGCGCTGGTCGACGGGTAGGTTCGCTGGCAGCGGCGTTTTCTTGGAGCCGCTCGCAGGCTCATCCAACTAAAACGGTGACGACGGCTTTCTACAAGAGCTCGGCAATATCGTGCGTTGTCTGAGCTACAGGGCAAAAAGAGGAAGGAAGGGAAACGTCGACAGATTCATCACCTCGATTCGAACCTCGGCAACGGTGTGGCGAATGACGGAGACGGCGACGGTGAGGGAAGGAGGGAAAAAATATAATTTACTATACGAGGTATTTTTCAAACTAGGGGCTCATCATACAGTAGTTTTGATGTGCTTTGTCTAAGGGGTTGGTAGATATATATAGCGAGAAAAACTCCCCACATCTCCGTCAACTAACGATATGGTACTAATTGACGTTGTACCATCCGCCTGCATTAATGGGCCTAAATAAACATTAAAGCCCATTAGTAAATAAATGCATGGGCCTTTGAGATTTACTAGGATTATTGTACATGGGATTTGAGCGTTGGGAAAAATGAGAGATTTATTATTTTCGGAATTAATTAATTTCATAGATAAAATAATTCTAGAAAAGTCCAGAATTAATATTTAAGCCACGAAAAATACTCCGAGACCTCCGAAAATTTGGGGAAAATTCTCAGAGACACTTTGGAACATGATGAACCCAAATAAAGTATTTGTAGCTCATAAAAAGATTGTTGGAATCTTGGAACATAAAGATTAAGGTGAAGGAGGTAGGAATTAAATTCTAGAAAGAAGCTGGAAAATTTCTAGAGATAAATATTCGTCTCCTAAATGTATAAAAAAACACAGATTTTGTACATAGAAACACAAGGTGTGACCGGCATGAATGCAACAAACATGTTTCTACCTTATGATAAATTTTAAATTAATAAAAATTTTTATTTTCCTATATTTTATGAGCACCAAAATTCAGAAATAAATCATTTTATCCTATTTTCCAAAAGAGACAAATTTTAGGGTGTTACAGAGTCGGAAGACAACCATATAAGGCAAAGTTTAACACCAAAATTTGAAGCCATGGCTAACAAGACTCTCCGTGAATTCTCTGCTCCAACTATAGCAAATATCCGAACTGGACCAACAGTCAATATTGGAGACAATGGATTCGAGCTCAAGCCAGCCCTCATCAACATGGTGCAAGCAAGCCAGTTTTGTGGAAAGGCACATGAAGATGCGAGTGTACATCTCCAACACTTTCTGGAGATCTATAGCACTTTCACCATTAAAGGAGTAACCCAAGATGTCATACTACTTCGCCTCTTCCCATTCTCACTCTTGGGGAAGGCAAAACAATGGTTCTACGCCAACAAAAATATAAATACTATATGGGATAACTGCTCCACTGCCTTCCTAGCAAAGTTTTTTCCCATAGACAAGACCAATGCTCTGCGTGAAAAAAATCTCAAGCTTTTAGCAACAACATGATGGATCTGTCACTGAGTCATGGGAACGCTTTCAAGATTACATTGCGAAATATCCTCATCATGGGATGGAGAATTGGCTACTCATGCAGACTTTCTACCACGGGTTGACCAACAATACCAGTGAGACTATAAATGCTGCTGCTGGAGGTGCATTGCTGTCACTCACCATACCAGTAGCAATAGCTCTTGTAGAGAAAATGGCCTCCAATCAAGGTTGGAATGAAAAATGTCTTCAGACCCGCAAGAGAGGTGGAGGTATGCATCCACTCAAGGAGGTAGACATGTTGTCTGCCAAGATAGATCTGCTGATGAAGAAGCTCGAAGATCGAGCCAATGAGAAGCAAGAAGTCATGCACATTCATGATTTCCGCATGACGTGTGAAGAGTGTGGAAACACTAGGCATTCAGGGAGCAATGGCCCTAGACCCAAGAGGATGTGAACTTTATCAACAACAACTACTCTCGTCCTCAATAGAATCAAGGATGGAATCAGCGACAGAGGCCGAACTACCAAGGTAACTATCAAGGTAATAATTTTTAATAATTTCAATTAACTATCCTTGAGAGAATTAATTGTTGGCCAATCCAAACTTATGGAGGATTATCTAGAAAGGTAGTTACCAATGGTAAAATTCTAGAGAACATAAATAATAGAATGGATAGTTTTGCTTCTACCATTAAGAACCAGCATATCTTTAATAAAATTATAGAATCACAAATAGCTCAGCTGGCGACTGTTGTTCCTCCGTCCGACAAAGGTAAGATTTCGGGACAACCGGAAGATCTAGAAACTGTGATATTCACATTGCAGCATACTACTGTATACAACCATCGTCGGGAAGGTGGATAGATTATACCTTGCCGGAAAAGAAGAGCGATCCAGGAAGACCTGTCATCCCCATCGTCATTGGACCTCACATTTTTTAAGAAGCTATCTGTGACTTTGGAGCAAGTGTCAACATCATGCCTAAGGTAATTTTTTATCAAATTAATGGAGATACTTTGTTGTACACAAATATGCATTTGCAGCTTGCAGATGAGTCACTCTGCTACCCCAAGGGAGTTCTAGAAGATGCCATTGTTCATGTGGGACAATCATATGTACGCAATTATGAATCTAACGCAACTTGAACGGATCAAATCGGAGTTAAAACGAAGATTTTATGGCTAAAATAAGATCAGTGGAAAATCTGTAAATAGATTAAAGCGTATTTTGGATATAACCAAAACAACTACGTTTTCAAAAGAAGAAAACGTATTTTGAATCTAACAGAGGAATTCTACGCTTTCTGAAAGAGAAAACGTATTTTAAATCTGCTAGAAGTAGACTACGCTTTCAGAAAAGCAAAACGTATTTCAGAAACACGCTATGGACTGTGGGTTCTATTACGTGAAACTGCAGGGGCTCTTATGCAAAAATGACTGGCCGAACCGGTACGTGTGAATCTGGGCCATCGGATCGAGAGTGGACGGTTGAGACAGAAAAGATGGAGAGAGGTCACTACACACAGGAAACCAACGACGGCTCCACGGCCGGAGACGACGAGACCTCGCCGGAGTTCACGGGAATCAGCCTATGAGCCATGATTCGAAGCGAGAAAAACACCGGGAGGTAAAGGAGAAGATGGTGAACTCGATTAGGCATCTTACCGAGGCACGGAGCGGACGGAGGCGGCGCGCGGCTCGACAACTTGTGCTCGGCGGCGGCGGCTAGGGCTACGGCGGCGTTGCGTGCTAGAACAAAGGCGGCGGCTACGCTTAGGGCTCGATGGGGCGGCATGATGCGGTGCAGGGGCTCTGGCTACTATTTAAGAGGCAGGGAAGCTTGACGCACACGGCAACGGACGGCGCCGGGGCGGCAGCGTAGTCCGGCGCGAACACGGCGCAAAGTAGAAGATGGAGAGGACGCTGACAGGTGGGTCCCACAAGTCAGCGACAGGAGAAGCACGGGAGAGAGGGGAAGCGGCGCGGGCGACGCACTGTGCAGGCGTGGCAGGGCCGGGCGGTGACGCTGGGCTGCGCGGAGTAGGGAGACGGAGCAGCCGCCAGGATGATGGGAGCGGGCCGAGAGCGGAGGCGTGGGGGAGGGGAAAAGGCCGGCGGGGAAAGAGAGCAGATGGGCCGGCCTGCTGGGCTGCCTGCGGCCACGGGCCAGAAGAGAGAGGGAGAGTTTTTTCTTCTTTTCTTTTATTCCAAAGCATTTTTTTCAAATGAATTTTTGAATTCCTTTTGAATTTTGAATCAAACCACTTAGCACAAAAACTCCATTGCAACAGCATGTATGCACAAACATGTTGCAACCTTATGATAACTTTTAATTTAACGAAAAATTTTATTTTCCTATATTTTCATGAGCACAAAAATACAGAATTAAATCACTTCATCTCTATTTCAAAAAGAAGCAAATTTTAGGGTGTTACAAGGAGTATTTGGAAAGCAGCTATTGAAGTGCCTGAACCGTGACTTAGGGCTCTTGGTGGGTTTCAACTCTAGACTACCCCAACTTGCTTGGGACTGAAAGGCTATGTTGTTGTTGTTGATGATGATGATATTGTGAGCCACCATAGATGGAGACAGGGGACAGATAGGAGTTGCTAGCACCGATGGCAATCTGGTTGCTTGTCTGTATAAACCCTGAGCATAGTAGATTGTAACATCCTGTTTTGTTGTACGCATCCCGTTACAATATTCCAAATTAATAAAAGAATTAGTTCATTATTATGCAATTTCTGACCTTACAAAAAAAGGACCAATATAAAAATGATGATAAAAAACACTATAATGTTTATCTTACAGTCCAGTAGATGAAGAGTCATGTGTGTCTATCCTTATACAGACCAGGGTAAACCTACAATTTGCAGAAAACATATATACATTAGCAATATCGAAAGATATTTCACAGCTAACTACACCTCTACAGAATACCTATGTCTTACATAATAGTACGATGTTATCATCTACCAACTCTGTCAGTTCTCTTGAACTTTTAAACAGCTAAATTGGCATACAATTTATTTTATTGTATGAATTGTCAAGTACTAGTAATAATGACTGAAGGAATTGTAAGCTAGCTGGGCCGTCGAAGATTTATTTTGTCAGGTGGCAAAAGAGGACAGAATTTGAGGTTGTCATTTGGTGAAGCAGACAAAACTGGCAGGATGATCTTAGTGTTGCTGTTCTGTCTTCTTTTTCCATTGAGATCATCAAGGTATAGCGTGAAGTCTCGCAACAAGTCAACCAATATGTGAAATGGCCATCGAACCTTATTTTAAATTGTTGAGAAATTAACAGAGCTACTACTTGTTTGTCTCATCTCATTGGTTGTAATCAACTGAGTTCGTTTAGACATACCGTCTCATTTCTTTTGTAACAAGACTCATCTGCCATCCTGCTTCTATAGTATTGAGGTCGTTGTTTGAGTAGGACCCACTACTAATCCAGAACTGGGCCAAGCTGAATCCATTGTCCCTCTCAACAATTGGTTCCCACAAATTGAAGGTTGCTTGAGTACCATAGTAGTTCTCATCCTCCGATGCGGATGCTATGGCGTGCTGCACAATGGGAGAGAAAATAATAAAATTAAATGAGAAATTTCAGAGATAATAGCAACAACCCAGAAAGAAGATTATTATTAGTAGTACTATGAATGTGATTCTAGGTGGACATTTTGTACCTGGTGGCCTCTTAATACGTTCGCCGTGTCAGGGTCATCAATGGAAAAACGGTTTGGGATGCTCCAAGGCCACTTCTTGCCATATCTCTCAATGGAACTCACCGTCAGGACATCCTCTTCTTTGGTCCTTCGGATTGGTATGGTGTTCTCTGGGACTTGCCATTTTGATGCCATGTTTGGGTGAAAGGATTGGATGCAATGTTTGACTTGTTATTGAGGCCTTCTGGGTGGCAAGAGGCCGGCCTCATCTCAAGGGTGACCATAGAGCACCATTTGAGTCATATCATGATATATACATATCACGATAAGGTAGGCGTAACATGCACAACACTTAAACCAAAAGGTAAATGGTGCTATAAAGAGATGAACCTGGATAGTATGGTTCTTGAGGAAAGGATGATCAAATGCAGGCTGTTTGGAGATGTGCACACAGTCAATGATATCTCCATCTGGGCTCTGTTAAGTTCTCATCAATTTTGCAGAATCAGTTTTTGCAATAAGTCAGAGAAAGAGAAGAGATCATTTATGTTAATATTTGATCAACAAAATAAAGAAGCCTCCATTACGTTAATTTTGATCATCAAAATTACCACATTAACTGAAAATAAATCAAATTGCCCTTATGCCTATTTGTGTATTTTTCATCAAAGCCATTATAAAATTAAAGTATAATATAGGTAATTAACTTTGTTCCACAATACAATTAAGAATACAGAGTTGGCATCATAAAAAATTCACACAATCTTTTTAATAAATTTGGTAATAAAATTCTACACATATTGAATAATATGATTGGTTATATAAACGTAAAAAGGACAACTACATATTGGCAGGACTACACTACAGCTTATGAACCGATCCTAAAAAACGATTTCTGGGGATGGCTGACATAAATAAACAACCTCTAGAAATCTACAAGTTTTAGGGCGGCTTCGTTATGCCAATCACCCCAGAAAATGGGGGTATTTCTATGGCCAACCATGAAAATTGACTTTTAGAGGTGCTTCACGAAAAGGCACTTGTGCTGCAACAGCCCCAACTGCGAGCGAATTTTTTTTCTATTTTTTTGTTGCAGTTTATTAATTTTATGTGTTTTTAAATATATGAAACGGTTGTTGACTAAGTCAAATTCCCCTAGAAATGGTTTTTATGGATGGTTGACTCAATAAAACCATCCGTAAGGTATGAATTTCTTGTAGTGACGAGGTTTCCCAGAAAATCAAACTCGGGCTCAAAAAAAATAGCAAAAAGTTTTTTAATACCGGGATACCCCACTGTACAGCCACACGCAAGTCACACATTTTTTTTGCACTTTTTGCGACCACCGGTGCTTAAGGATGGCAACGGGTCGGGTTCGGGGCGGGTGGAGCATCCGCGGACCCGAAACCCAAGAAGGAAACCGAACCCGCCCCGAACCCTGTTTCGGGGGAAGATCCGCCATGCCCCCGAACCCGACGGGGAACCCGAGACCCAGGAAACTTACAACAGGATGGGATTGTGGCTACGGAACGAGGTCACGGGTCGCGGCTGGTGGTGCGTCGGGGACGGCGTGGCTTTGGCATGACAGCGAGGTGGAAGAAGCGGTGTGACAGCGAGGTGGAAGAAATGCGGGCTCGTGGTGCGTTGGTGCCGCCTAGCCACCTACCGTTGTGCGCCGGTGCCGCCCTAGTAGCCTGCCGCAGTTCCGCTCGATGGGAGGGGACGAGCGAGCTGGAATGGAGGGCAGGGCGGATGGAGTCGCTTCATGGATGCAAAGCGAGATGCAGAGTCACGGACACGGGCGGTGTCGCGAGACAAGGGGCAGTCACATGACGGCGGGCGTGGTGTCACGGACGCTGGACGCTGGGTGGAGTCGCTGGACGCTGGGAGCCCGTGGACGCTGAGTCCTGAGTCAGGTGCGGCTTATGGCTAGGGGAGTGGGGAGAGGAGGAGTCGATTGCTAGGGTTACAGGTTACTTGGCTGGCTTTGGTGGGCCTTTTTGCAGGACTGCTTAAAACTTCAGGTCCCCGACGGGCACCCTCGGGGAGACTCAAAACCTGACCCCTCAGGTGGTACAAAACCCGCGGGTTTCGGGTCTAGACCCGCCCCTTTGCCATCCTTACTGGTGCTCGAATCCATGACCTCAATCTTCGCGTGTTCATCCCATAACGACTCCACCCATAAGACACTTGTCTAGGGATATTCGTCGTCCCAATTTTATGTTCATCTGATTTTGAAATAAGTATTTGGGAACCTAAATAAATTCAAATGAACAAGTTGTCATCTATAAAGTTTTATAACTTTTCAAGATCTACGACTTTTCGTTTTGTCGCTTTCTCCATCCGAGGTAGCTTGTAAGGGGGGTCACCTGGACCCCGAAAACTTTTTTTCTTATCAATGACAAGCCGAGTAACTGGATCTTTCAAAAAAAAAAAAAAGACCAGCTGCTGATAATTGTTAGTGAGCTATTTGCTCACTAACTATCTAATCCACCGTGAGCCCTCCCAGGGAGGATTTCTACTTCTGTTCCTTAGCCTATGGGAGATAGCAACTGTTTATAATTGTTGGTCCTGTCCCAAGGGCAGATTCTTACATGTTAAAACCTGTTTGCTACTGGAAACAACACTTCCCTGTTTGACTTGCATGTCTTGACAATGCCGCCAGTGAGTATATGCATTTTATTAAGACATTGGGTATTTGGATAGATAAAAATATAGTGTCTGCAAAAACTGTCATTCCTCGAAGAACTATAATTTCTCAAAATTTCATTTCTGTGTGGTTTCTGGTCTGCAATTGTTGGGTTCTAACACTCGTGCAAACTAAAGGCCATATCAGAAGACTGATTCTCATTTAATTTCTTCTGTTAGGTATTTGATTGTTATTGATGATGTCGATGACATCGAGGAGGGACAGTGGGATACTATAACATCAGCATTTGAAGGAAATGGTGAAGGCAGCAGAATTATGGTGACCACAACCTTTCGGCCTACCGCTAATAGACGAAGTGATACTAATGGTTGTGTGTACAAAATGAGAACTCTTGGAATGAAGGATTCTATGACAATTGCTCTTCGTGGAAGAAGTGCAGCTGAGTTGGTGCAGGGTTCGGAGACACTTTTGAAGAAATGTGATGGCCTTCCGCTTGCTCTTGTCAGTGTGGCCAGGTAATTAAGCAGTGAAGATGAACCTACGGGGAAATTCTGCTCAGTGTTATGCAGCAAGCCGGGTTCTTATCTTGAGAGCGAGAAGATGGTGAGCCTAACTTTGCAAGGCTCCGTGATGTGCTTATAGAGAATTATACCAGTCTGTCTGACCTTACTGTCAGGACATGTTTGCTATATCTTGGTATATTCCCAATCGACCGCCCTCTCAGGAAGAACGTCATAATCAGGCGATGGATGGCTGAAGGATATGCAAGAAGCGAAGACATTACATTGAGTGAACAGAGTGTAGCAAATGGAAATTTGAAGACATTCATTGACCGGAATATTATCCTTCCTGTTAAAATAAGTAAAAATGCAGAGGTGAAAACATGCAAAGCGCATGCCATCATACATGAATTCCTGTTGCATAGGTCCATGTGTGAGAAATTCATCATGTGCTCTTCAAGGGACAAAATAGTTCGTCACATCTTTGTCCATGGTGATGTTGGTAGTGACACAAATTCCACAGAAACCTGGAACATGGACTTATCTCGTGTACGGTCTCTGACAGTTCGTCGTAGTGCAGGTTGTTCTATTTCTGATTTTGGCAAGTATAAACTGATCAGAGTGTTGGATCTTGAAGAATGCACTGACATGAAAGATAGCCATCTCAAGAAGATATGCAAGCTGTGGAATCTGAGATACCTAAGTCTTAGCCACGATATTACAAGGCTTCCAAAGGAAATTGCAAAGCTCAAACTTTTGGAGACACTTGCTCTGAGCAAAACGGTGGTGACTACGTTGCCTGTGGAAGTCATAGGGCTGCCCTGTTTAACTAATCTCATTGGAAAGTTTAAACTTTTGGATCAAGATTGGAAATCAAGTAGTGAACAAGAGCGACAGTCTAAAAGTAATGAACTGGAAGAACTGTGCAGAAACAGTAAGATGGAGACCCTGGCAGGATTGGTTGTCGATACAGGGCAGTTACAAGGATTGCTGCATCTCACGCTCCATATGAAGAACCTGAGAAAAGTTAAGATTTGGTTTGAGTCAACAGAAGTCATAGACGACTTCAGTGATTTCAATAATGATCTGGTG